>CM044431.1:195718229-195848928 GCA_024363595.1 Xenopus borealis | reverse complement strand
TGATAAACCATAAGATGTGTTTTTCTCATGGGACTGAATCTGTCCCATAATTTGAGCCACTGCAGACACATGTTTGGAACAAAGTTAATGGAGATCCTGTATGTGTACCTAAAGCTTGCATATAGCTATGTTGAAAGAAAAAAGGTTTATCTATGGATGTTTTGTTAAATTTCTCTTACAGGCTTCTATGGAGCCATGAAGGTTAGCTAACCGGACTGTCTACACAGAAGGAGAAATGCTGAAGGGGTATATGATAACTGTGTAAATATAAATAAATATTAGGGGACCATACAGTAAATGTTCAGATGCCTTATTCACTAGTAGGTCTACTACCTTTCTAGATGATACATGGGCATATAGGATCCATATGTTGAGTTATAAATTAGTCTAGTTTTCTCATTGAAGCATTTATATAGGCAGTTACCTGTACATTATACAGTTTCCAGATGGGGTTACATGTGTGTTTAGCATACATGGTTACTGATAATACTCTAAAAATTTTTTGTCTTATCAGACAAATCAGAGGCTTCTGAATATTCAATACAAGCAAGGTAGGATTTACTTCATGAGAATGTTAACCTTGGTTGGCATATGACAACTAAAGCTAAATTAACCTGTTCTACTACTGTATACATTAACAGTTGTTTGAGATCAAAAACTATGAGTGTATTGATAGAAAAGAAAACACAAATGGGGAGCACCATCCGTCGGAGAGAGAGAAAGGAGGTGGTGTGCAGGGTCAGATAAATAAATATGGTAATCAACAGAGAAAAAGAAATGACCCTCAGGATTGCACCTTCCCACCCATTATATTCAGAAACTTATGAGAGGTATGGGTAAAACTTAACTTTTATTGACTTAGTTAAAAGTCCAAAATAAAAAGATCCATTTAAAACAGAAGTGGGTGCGGGGAGTAAAGCATACAGGAGTGCTTGGGGATGGCGGGTTACCTACCAAATGTAGCGAGTAAATGTGAAAAGAGATTCGCTAATATTGCTCTGTTAGCAGCACAGACAATAGCGCACAAGTGACACACTGCTTAATTGCCAGCGGATCTCGCCCAACTCGTTCAGGAGCTCCCCACGATATCGGGAGTAAGCTACTCTAACTGTATTGTGCCTCGGGCACCATACTGCCTCGCTTGTGTGGTAGGTGCTAGGTGCAGACTATCTGACTGGTGCCTCAGGCACTGAAACTATCTAGCTCATGTGCCTGCAGCACCGTAGTGTAATTCATACAGGTCGCCCGCTGCCTCCCCGCTCAACCCCGCTTGTTTAGCGTAACCCCCCGCTCCCACAATTTAAAACTAAGATGTGCCTGACGCGCGTTTCACACAGCAACCGGGCTTTGTCAAAGGCACTAAAAAATGTTTCTAATATAGTTAGTTAGCTAAAAATGTAATGTATAATGGCTGGAGTGACTGGATGTGTAACATAATAGCCAGAATCCAACTCCCTCCTTTCAGCTCTCTTGTTTTCCACTGACTGGTTACCCTAGTTACCAGGCAGTAACCAATCAGTGACTTGAGGGAGGGCCACACGGGCCATAACTGTTGCTTTTGAATCTGAGCTGAATGCTTAATGCAAACTTACTGAACAGTTATGTCCCATGTGGCCCCCCCTCAAGTCGCTAACTAACTCAAGTTAAAGAGCTGTTGGATTCTGACTATTATATTAGACATCCAGTCACTTCAGCCTTTATAGTTTGCATTTTTCCCTGACTAACTATATTGGAAACATTTGCACAGCCTATTTATTTATCCAGTTTTTATTTTTACGCTGAACTGTTCCTTTAACCCAAAATTTCCGGTCTCGAAAATCAATGGAGAATAAGTTATTCATATTCCTGAGACAGCCTTACTTTTGTAGGTATGTGCAGGCGTTTATTATTAATACAAACCCGGAAAATATAAGAAACAATTTAAATTAAACAATGGTTTTAACTTAAGAATGTTCTGTTTGTTAAAATAAGATTCCTGATAATTGATAAGAAAGCAGAAGCAGACTCGCACTATCACACTCTCCACACTTGTTAAAGAAACAATAAAAAAAGGCTTCTTTATCTGACTCAGGAGTATGACTCCCTTGTTGTCTCTCCAGCTTACAAAACAACTTGAGCAGGAAGAATGGCCGTTATTCTAGGGACAATGGCAGTCCCACTTGGGCACTCAAGGATTATATTTTCTGATCATTAACTTGCCTGCACTCAGACAAAAAGAAATCTCAAATATATAACGTGCACAAGTAACTCTTTCAATTGTGACATTTAGTGATATAATTAGTTTTACTGTACCCAAGGGCCATCAGAAAAATAACCTAACGTGAAACCATCTTCTGAAACATTTCTCAAAAAATATGTTTAACAGTGTAACAATTTAATCCCCTTTCATTCAGCCTTTTGACTGTTTGATTGATATATTTCTCAACTCTGATGCAATACTCTAATATAGCTGTATATAATATTCCTATTACACCTTCAAATTACATTATTACATACGATATTAAGGTTTATAAGAGGAATAAATAGAATGGAATTATCAATACTTCAGCATGAATACTTGTCATTATGATTATCCTTTTCTACCCATAAACAAATAAGTTAGAGGAATAGATGTGACATATTATTATGAGAGGAAAGTGGTCGCAGGTTTAGATAATATCTTTAGATCCCAGGAGTAGGTTGCATAGCAATTAAAATGAATGCTAACATCATGAAATAGGATTTGGAATCGTTTCCAAGGACCAGTAACAATTTTGTTTTTAAATTTTATTTGTATCTAACAAAAAAACACCAAGACATATTTATGTTCAAATTTGCAAAGTCTTTATTAAGAAATAACTTACCAATTCTCCGCTTCCATTCCTCTTTAGAAAAGGCAACAGGGCGACGATCCATCATGCTGCGCTCGATTTCTCCTTCCTTCCTTCCTTCTATAGGAGATAGCCAGGGAGGAGAAATCGAGTGCCACTCAACGGATTGTTGCCCTGTCGCCTTTTCTGAAGAGGAACGTAAGCGGCATATCGGTAAGTTATTTTTTAATAAAGACAACCACAGCCCTTCAGCAGTAATGATCTGTGTCTCCAAAGAGACATGCTCTGTGCTGCTGTCACTTACTGAGCTTATGAACCCACTCACAATATACAGTACACATTGGATTATTGGTACATGGCAGATCAGCCCTGAATCAGCTTATATGACAGGCCAACCTAATTTTCTGCTTGATGATTTGTAACGACCCCTAATCTTAGCTTCTCAACCAATTATATGACAGCCTGGGTCACTTACCCTAGCAAGCAGTGACCTTTTCTGATGAGGGGGCCATGTTCAAATTGTTCACCTCAAACAGAGGAAGTAGAGTTGAAAGACTTAAAATCACTGCTTACATCCCTCCCAACTGTCCTGTTTTTATAGACAGTTCTGATTTTGACAGTTCAACCCGCAGTCTCTGGTTTCTTACTGAAATGTACCGACTTTCTCTTTGATCTCTTGCACTGAACAGCCAGAAACAGATACAATATTTCTAAAATGTAATTGGCTTTTGGTAGAGTGTCCAGAACAGCAGATGCACTTAGATACATCTGTTACAAATTAAGATAAGAAAATAAGTAATTATAACTATTTCAGATAAGCAGGTCTCTTGGGGAAACTGTGACTTGCAGCTTAAATGGCTAGTCACCATCATTAGCAAAACTGGAATAATGCATAAAACCTGCCCCTAAAAGCCCCAGGAATGTGTTCAAATTTTCTATAACCTGCCACATTTTCTAAAATGGACATGGTATTTGGGGGCATGGCCATCTACAATTTGTATGGCAAACCTTTTGTCCCAATTTCTATTTTTAAAATGTTGGAGGGTATGCTGCTAGAAAGCATTTAAGCATAGACATTAGAGTTTTTTGCCAAATTGTACCTTTAATTCCAGTAAATACATCAAATGCCAGTAAATACTTCAATGTACAAATGTACAGTCTTATATACAGAAAAGCAAATCAGTGGAAAACTGGATCCTATATTTCTGCTAAAAGATAATATGGACTCAATATTTCATTGCTCTATTTTCTGTGCCATCTTTTGGTTGAGCACAGCTTCATAATGAGGTGGAAACAAAAGCACAGAGCTTCAGCCATTAAACTGCCAGTGCCAACTTGTTTGCAGCTACCACTACATTTGAAGCAAGATGCAGTACAATTGGGCACAATGGAGCACTATACTCAACACCATTATGACCAGGCCTTCCTATGTGTGTGTTGAGCCTATAGGTTCTCAACATCAAGCTACTTGGAACACAACCAACTGATTTGTGTTCATGCATGAGCCAAATGCATGCTACACCTTCCCACAAGTTGTGCCCATTTATCTCCAATTAACCTAACTACTATTTGTTTAAAAATATATTTATTTAGAGAAATTGGTTATATTTCCCTCTTAATTCCTAGGAATGCTACCTACAAAAATGTAAGGCTCGTAAACATATCATAAGAAGCAACAAATGCAAAAGTCATCTGTATTTCTACCCCAAATGGACACATGCAAGAATGTGCATATATATATGTATACATTTTAAATAACAAGTCTGCTACATTAACCCATGTAACTACTTCCATCTTACTTTATTTGCTATTTTACAAAATACGCATTCATAGTAAATAAGCAAAAGTCATATACTGATACATATTCTTATGGCTTTAGCACCATCCTGTGTTTATATAGAGCATTCTATCCCCCTTCTCTTTATTGCAACCTTGAGAAAAAGTCAAATGGTTTGGAAAGTAGCTGTATGTTTCTTCAATCTACTATATCACATTTATTATTTTTGTGTATTATACATGTATCAGTTAATAACCAGACACTTGTTAAACATGGTAAATATTTAGTTTTATAGTTTATTGCATATAAATATCTACAGCTCAGTCTGCTACTTCTATTGGCAACAGCACAGGCAATAAGGCACCAGTCTATCCAGGGATCTCTGAAACGTTGAGGCAAAGGTACATTGAATTCTGAGCACATATATGATACAAACTGAGGCTCCCCTTGATTAGAATGGCAATCTCAGTTGCGCTTGCATATGAGGTGATTGTTGCTTGAAATGGCTGATTACCACTGCCTTTTGTAATACCCATTGCTGTCCTCTACAGTGGATCTGGGTATATTGACTACATGAATTTACGCATATTTTATTTATATGGTGTACTTTTATATGCAGTTTTTGTTTGCCCTAACAAGGGTGTGTAGATGAAAGTGATCCGCTGCCATGCATTCCACTGTGGAACGTATGACCATCTTTAATTTTTAACAGCGATGGAAGTAGTGGAGCAGGAGTGGCTTTGGCTGGGGGTGGAGTGGGCAGCCGCAGACACGGTTGGTAGTGGACTCTTGGAAAGCTGGGTGGTGGGCCCTTGAGTTGGGTATACAGTGGGCCCTATGTACCCCAGTCCAACTCTAAGTGGCTTCCTCAGTTCAGTGTCCCCAATATTTTGGTTATGCAATCAAACTAATGAAAGCAGTTGTTATACGATATTCACTTGAGGTTGAAAGTATATCCAGAAGAAGTGGTCTGTGACACAACCTGTCACTCACATACAATGGCACTTTAACATCATTACCCTTGTGTTACACAAAAATGTACATTTTCAGTTATGCAACTTTAAAAATTAACATTAATCTCAGAGACTTTCATGGTACCTTTGATACTTTCACACGCTCATGAATTTCAGCCAATACTTGGCTCCAAGAACAACTGAAAAATAGTGATTGTATGTTCTTCCTATTCCCTACCACTCCATTTAACTGAAGAATAGTGATGAGCAAAATTTTTGGCATTTATGGTATCACCACCTTGAGGTTCGCAAAACAGTGAGAAAAATTTGCCACATGGTCAGTTTTAGTAGTTGTTCTTGCGTTAGTAAGCCAGTAATGTTATTTATAAAATAAAGATTTTACTTTTTGGTTAAACAGCAACCAAGGGGCAGTTACCATGGGGCAGATTTATCAAGGGTCGAATTGAAAATTCGAATTTTGGAATGTTTTATGGTCAAAACTGTGGTCAAATTTGACTAGGGAGTTATTCAAATTTATTTCGAGTTGCGCCCCTTGGTGTTCATTCAGTGAGCACTTCTTCCTCAGGTCTGGCTGTGCTTTTGTAACCAATAGATTAAGTTTAAAGAATAAACTATTGCTATTATAACTATTACTAATAGGCCCTAGCCCTAGATGTTTACTTTCAAAATGTTACTATTCACCTACACTTGGAATTCTCTCCCTGAAACTGTTGTACTGACTGATACATTAGATAGCTTTAAGAAGGGGTTGGATGGCTTTTTAGCAAGTGAGGGAATACAGAGTTATGGAAGATAGCTCATTATACAAGTTGATGCAGGGACTAGTCCGATTGCCTTCTTGGAGTCAGGAAGGAAATTTTCCCCCTCTGAGGCAAATTGGAAAGGCTTAGGATGGGTTTTTTTGCCTTCCTCTGGATCAACTAGCAGTTGGGCAGTTAAAATTAAAAAAAAAAGGTTGAACTTGATGGACACGAGTCTTTTTTCAGTCTAACTTACTATGTTACTATGTTACACTTTGGTTAAAGGACTTTTTTTGTTTCCAATATCAAGGCTACAATCTCTTTTAAATCATTTTGCTTTGCTATATGTTTGTTTCTAAAGGTAATTTACAGAATTTGTGAATCTATACCAGTGGTCCTCAAACTTGGCCCTCCAGCTGTTAAGGAACTACAAGTCCCACAATGCATTTGCCTGACTGTGGCTGTCAGACTCCATCATTGCATTGTGGGACTTGTAGTTCCTTAACAGCTGGAGGGCCAAGTTTGAGGACCACTGATCTATACAATTGTGAAAATTGTGTATTGTGTAGAATTCAATTTCCCTTCTGCTTAATCCTTTCAACCATCTTTCCCAGTTAATATACTGCAAATATGTGCTTATCCTTCAAAAGTTTAGAGTGTTAAATACTCATTTATACAGTTTTCTTTACAACATAATGTCAAAGGAGACCTTGTCATAAAAACCTTGTAAGATTCACCTGTGCTTTTTTGTATTGGATACTTCCATACCCCAGCCAGTGCCAGGCTGTTGCTGACAGCACCCAGAGCTGCTGCTTTATATAGGTGCCTGCATGTGCCTACTGAATTGCAGACAACCACTTTTATTTCTCCAAAACATATATTTCTACATTTGGAAAAATAAACAAAGAATGTGATTGCTACAGATTACTGCACCTCGTAATTATATATTGTAGGCCATCATGGGTCAGGAGAATAAGCAAATGAACAGGACATGAAACATAAACTTTAATTATTTGGCTACACATGCAAGAACACAAGATGCTACTGAGTTCTGAAATGATGCTGCATTTGGCATAGAGAGAAAGTATATATGTTTCTACAGATAAAGAGTCGCATAAGTATATTTTATGGAGTAAGACTGCTCTCTTCAGTCCAAACATAGAAAAAATATATTTGCAAGCAGATGCTAAAAAAAAAAGATTTCAAGTGAAAATTATTTATCTGAGCATATTAGTAACAGTACCGACAGTCAAGAAATAGAGATACAAAAATGTCATAAATCATGGCATAATTATATATTTAAAATATCAAACTTAGGATCTTATTGTCCTGTACCAAATCCTTTTGCTGTGTACAATTTATGTATCCTTGTCTCCTGATCATCGAACACAACCATTTCCTTATTGTCTAATTCTCTGTGAAATGTAACACCTGCAAATGCAAATGTGTGCAATTGCTTTATTTTATTGACAGTTAAAATATTTTGTATAATCGATGACTATAGGCATAGTTATCTTAGAGAGGTAGACAACTCCCTAGAATTTGACAGAAGGAAAATTTGACAGAAGGAAGTCTAGTCTCTGTACATATGGTACAATGGTACCCTTTTGCTGGGGAGCTTTTTTCAAATAAGGACTTAAAGGGATTCTGTCATGATTTTTCTGGTGTAGTTTTTATTTCTAAATTACACTGTTTACACTGCAAACAATTCACTCTACCATGTACAATGTCATTCCTTAACCAATAATTGTATATTTTCTAGTTATAAGACAGCCATTTTATTGTGCCTGGTCATGTGCTTTCCGAAAGAGCCAGTGCTGCACTATGGAACTGCTTTCTGACAGGCGATTGTTTCTCCTGCTCAATATAACTAAAGGAGTCACAATGGCATATGAATTTTTACTATTGAGTGCTGATCTTATACCTACCAGGGAGCTGTAATCTTGTCATCTTCCCATTGTTCTGCTGATGGGCTGAATGGGAGGAAGGGAGATATCAAGCCAACTTACAGTGAAGCAGTAAAGAGTGACTGAAATTTATCAGAGCTCAAGTCACATGACTCGAGGCACCTGAGAAACAGGCAATATGTCTAGCCACAGAAGCACCTAAACAATGCAACCAGTCTATATTATGATTTTTATTGACAACTGCATTTCCTAGTTTTCTGTTCCCGTCCTTTGCAGTGCATCCTCCATTTTGCCATTAGGATTTTTCAGGAACCTACCAACCAGATACTGTATACATTCCAAACCAGAGCACTGCATTGTGGGGATCTAATCAAACTAATTAAATCTAAGTAATTAAAAACAGCAAAAAAAAACTCTGGATTGTCTTGGAATACTGCTATTGTATTCAAATGTATTTTTGTTCTATACGCACAGTAATAGTAGAAAACCTACATTTGTCTTCACAACAATATTTTGTTTATTTAGACCTCAGAATGCAGGGACTAATTAATCTATATGGAATCCATTAAAACACACAGTGTCAACTAATGGTGAGCTGGCTGTAGGGCCCATGTATTTCCCAAGTGAAAGTGAAGGGAAATACCTTTTGGCTGAGCTGGACTTCCCCCCCTATTCAATCCATATGTTTCACACAAGTATGCCTGAGGCTCTTATACATCTAGTTATCCAGGTGCTACAGACTGTATTCTCAGCAAGCCAATGTCTGGCTCAGTAGATATATCTAAGTTAGTTTTACTATATGCAAGTGTATTTTAAACTTTTAGAACAGTGTCGTTGGTAATATCCATATGAAACTTGCATACAGTATTCATTTTTTGGGGTTGTTTTTAAAATAATTGCCTATACAACATGCCTCTCATCAACAGGCAACACCAGCTGAAGAATATATGCTTTATGAACATATTTTATTTTGCATATAAGATATGTCCTATTTAGTTTAAAAACAAATTGCTGTTGAGCCAAATTTTGTATCAATTCAAGTACTTTTTTCAGTATTTGACTGAATAATAAAACAGATTTAATAACTGTCCAACTACCCCAAAGTATTTTTTTGGGTAGAAGACATTTCAGCTAAGCACGTATTCAGTTGATTTTGTCCAAGTTGCAACAAGTCTGTGTTTATATTGTTAATTCAAGTTTATGTTCACATTTCTGGTACAGATATGCGACCTGGGGTTTTCTGAATAACAGACCTTTGGATCGTCATATCATGTAAACATTAAATAAACCCAATAGGCTGGTTTTGCATTCAATAAGGATTAATTCTATCTTAGTTTAAATCAAGTACAAGGTACTGCTTTATTGTTAAAGCCTTTCCATAATTTGGAGCTTTATGGATAAAGTTTCATATGTATCGATTTTGAAGGGATGCAAAGCAGTCATTTATTAATACATTTTTAGTAAACTTATGAACATCAGCAATGTTTCAAATGCAAATGTAAGCCAACCCCAACTGCAAGTAAAAGCTGCAAGTTGGTGAGACTTATGTGACTATGTTCCTATATACTTCAGTGGACTCTGCAATGAAAGTATAAAATGTTACCACAGTTCTTGGGTCTGTTGCTTTTTTATAAATAGCAAGGCCTTATACATAGAGAATTTCTTCCAAAGGGAATACTCTGCATTAGTTTAAGTAACGGAGCTTTATAGAGATGTGATTAATTTTACGCCAAATTTAACACTTTTTTTGGGGCGTAAAATTAAATACACATCTTTATAAATATGCCCCTAAGAGCTAACTAATGTACTGCAGAATGACAATCAGACAAATTCATTAAAATGTGTGATGTATGATCAGTATTGCTTCCAACCTGATGAAGGGAAATTTGAATCTTAAAATTCTCCTGAATATTAAGTGTAAGTTCAAATTAAAAGGATATCACTGAATGCTTCAGAACTGGTTATCAGCTCAAGCAGGCTAACACCACCAGTGAAATGACATCTACCATTATATATATATATATATATATATATATATATATATATATGCTTTTTCATAGGCTCTTCAGCTGCCTTTGGGTTTAGGTCATATAAGTGGATTTTAATTGAGCCCCAGGACTATGTGATTATAGCAGTAGAATTGCAATTTGTAATTCATAGATTTGATGGTATTGCTATAATTTCCAGCCCCCTTTTCTCGCCCACAGGCTAGTGCTGTCAATTTTCCAACCTAATGCCCCCTGCCCTTCTTCAAATCATTTTAAGTATATTGCGTTTGGGTATATAGCATAAAGCGCTTGAAAAATGAATAATTGATTAGGAAAAAAACTAAACAAAAGTATCTGGTATGGAAAAAGAGAGAAAAGGAAAGGAGAAAAGCATATTGCCAAAATAATGGAAACATTGTATGGGTGTTTTTAGTAATATGTTGTTTAAGAATTGATGCATAGGGAATATGATTACCCGATATGCAACTCAGTTTGATTATATTCAAATACAGGTACTATGCAGCTAACTGACACAGTGAACAACTAATGAAAGTACCTGCAGTAAATTCACATATAAAATATGGATATTACACAAGAGCAAGTAATGTCTGTGCTTTAGAAAATCAACAGAAATTTACAGAATGACAGAAGGACAACCTCTCTACTTATACATTTAACCATACGCCGATATTTCAATCCGGACGCAAACTTCAGCAGCGATAAAGATCAACGTCACTTTTATTTAACATGCAGTATTAGACGCCTAATGCATTTCATATGTTGCCACATGCATAATCATAGGCGAAATATCGATGCAACATTTTCTCCCCTTGTTACAGGTAATTCTTGGGGAGGCACATTTATCAAAGGTTGAATTTCCAATTCATGTGTGCTTTTAAAAAACTCCCATAAACTCCCATAAAGTCTAAATTCAACAAATTGAAGTTTATTAAACAAAAAAAAAATAAAATCACTTTTTTAAAACTTGAATGAGTTAAATCAACCTGAAAACTCGATTCAAATTTGATTTGAATTTAAAAAACTCAATACATTTTTTCTTCAGAAAAAACTCAGATGTCAAGAAGGCTGCAAACAACTCCAAATTGATTCTTGGACCTCTCCCATTGACTCAAACAGCAATTTGTCAGGTTTTAGGTGGCAAATTCGAATTTGTAAAGGGCCAGAGTATGATAAATCTCAAAAATCGAAGTCACATTTTTTTAAGAACTCAAATTGAATCTGAATAGCTCCCTAGTTGAAATTGACAGTTTTGACCATAACATTTTTTGAAAATTAAAATTTTCAATTCGTCCCTTGATAAATCCGCCCCTTAGACTATAAAAATTTTTTTTAAATCTTGTTTTTTTTAGTCTTGCATTTCACAGTCACATCAAGCAGGCAGGCATCATTTTATGGGCACTGTTATTGAGGCAAGACTTGCATCATACCATTATCTTGTTTATGTGCGTGAATGCGGACCTGATCCTAGGGTTGCAACTGGTCCAGATTGCACTCGGATGTCTGAGTGAAAAGTGCCTGAAGGACATTGAAGTAACTGACATGGTGATCAGCTAATCGCTGAGTGTCACATCATCAGTCCCACCCCTGATGTCATCCACCCCGCCTACCCATCACTGACCTGCCCCGACATCACCTTGCCCTCCCATGACCTCACTAAGCCCACTGCCCACATCACTGCCCCCCCCTACGACACTATCCCATCTTTTTAAAGAAAAAAAAGGTGGCAACCCTACTTGATCCCCATGCCCATGCACTGGCTGGGGGACTGTGGGGAGTGCAGTGACATCTGAGGAGTGCAGTGACATCTAGGAAGTGCAGAATAGAAAGTGAAAGTAATTGCCTCCCCGCCTCTATGTCTAAGGCACCGAGTGTATCAACGACATCACTGATACTCATACACACAACTGTACAATACATGTTTATTTTTCAACATACTCCACTGATCACATACATATAATTACAGTAATTACAATAATTACAGTAAGAGTTGTCAGATTCTTTTGAAAGATCTTTGGCCATATTAATTATTTTTTATCTAGATATGACTGCTGCATGTTGCTTCCCTCAAACATGTAACTGTAATAAACCATCTGACAAGCGTCTAAAGCCTAACATTGACTTATACAGCATACAGAATGGCTAAATATAAATTTCATGAAATATAATTTCAGATATAATCAGACATACATTTCTGTTGGTAGGTTTCTATTTTTTTATTTAGAAAACTCAAACCAGAAGAGTAAACGAAAAATGACTCATGAGTTATCAATTATGAAAAATAATCTGTCCTGTGATGCTGTGCTAATATGAAAAGATGGATGACTTTTTATAAACTAATAATGCTATTATTTGTGGAGCCTATGTCTATTTTTTTCTACCAGGTAACTTAAAATGATTTTGTACTATATAACAAATGCGTTTGTCACTGATGGGTACAGTACAATGAGGGGAGAAAAATTCATATATGAAGAACAACAAAGCTGGCAACTCCAGGAGCTTATTTTGGTACAAGTTACAAAAAAAAGAAGCAAACAAACCCCTTACGTTTCTGGGAGATTAAATGTATTAGCATATAATGAAGAATTACTAATTTGTTAGTTAACCACAAGTCAGACTAAGCAGTGAATTGATAATGAAACATAAAATGTTCTTTTAAACTTTACTTCTAGGTGAGGCAGGCGGTGTTCTTCATATTAGTTAGAGGGCAGAAGGTTACAGATAGTGATGGGCGAATTTATTTGCCAGGGGCGAATTCGCGGCGAATTCCCGTGATTCGCCGCTGGCGAATAAATTCGCGAAAGGGCAGGAAAAATTTGCGGTCAAAAATTCGCCACCAAAAATGAGTGCGACTCGTTTCGCGAATTTTTCGCCAATTCACGAATTTCTCTGGAAATTCGCGAATTTTTCGGCGAAGCGAAACGCGGCCGTTTCGCCCATCACTAGTTACAGATTAACAGAAACATTTGTGTAACAATCACTGTGCTGTAATTAAGTGTCATTGTATTTGACACCAGTGGCTTCTAGGACTATCCACGAGATAACTGGATACTCCTAAACGTATCTCCTAAGGTCTCACCATAATAAGCCTTTAGTTGGGACCACCCACTGTACTGAGTTCCCTATAGAGACTAGCTACACAGATTGTGAAGCACTGATCTAGATAAAAGACAGACAAACTGTAGCTTTTCAGTTGCTTTCAAATAAGCACTTACTTACAATTCAGAAAAATTTAATTAGTGATTTCTGGTACAAGATGTTGGGTTCTGTAATTTACACAGACAGAAAAATAAATCTTCTGTAGTAGGGATGCACCACAGCACATAGCTAAACATTTTTTACTTCCTTGTTTTGTGAAGAAGTCAATAGACGAAATGCATCAAGGCAGTGACTTCATCTCCAGGCACCTGCGGTTTACATGTGGTGAGCAAGACACCGGCTTTTACCAACTACACAGAGTACCAAGAGAACCCAAAAAATGACAAGGCAGTGACCCTAAGAGACTATGGTGCAAATTCACTAAAGCGCGAAGCGTGTAACGCTAGCGCTAATTCGCCAGCGTGACGTCAATTCGCAACTTCACCAATTCGCTAACAGTGTCCCTGGCAAAAATTTGCTAGCGAAGTAGATAGACTAGCGCAACTTCGCACCCTTACGCCAGGTGTAGTTGCGCATAGATGAAAATGTTTGTGAATGTTATCTCTTACACAAGACGTTACTTTGCCAGGTCAGAACTGGCGAAGTTCAATACAATAGATAGGAGTTTGAAAATAAAAGTGAAAGTCCCAAAAAACGCTGGCGTCTTTTAAATGCGCTTTGCCTGGCGAGGTAACAGTAGCACAACTTCTCTAACGTTCGCCGCCCTGAGCGCAAATTCGCATCTTAGTGAATTTGCGTAGCACTGGCAAAAATTCGCCTGGCGATGTGTGCCGAACGTCGCCGAAGGCAACGCTAGCACATTTTCGTGCTTTAGTGAATTTGCCCCATATGTGAGTTTTTAACAAGACTATTGTGAGTGTAATATTTATCATATTGGCTTATTAAAATGTTTACGATTTTACGCTATGTCAGAGCATTTTTATAGAGCTGTGGAAGTTGGAGTTGCATGGAGAACCAACCATTGAATGCTTTTCTTCAATGCACATTATCTTTTAAACGTTTGTAATTATCCCACTACATAAGTTGCCACACTTCACGATTTAGATTAACAGATAACAGGACGCACAGATTTTATTAACCGAATGGAGAAAGGGCACTTAATCTAATATAATTGAGAAATACTGCACTATATTAGAATCATCTCTCTTCTTTTCTGTTTGCCTGACCTCTGCTGCTGAGTGCTGGTTTTCTTCAACACTTTTTGAATCTCCATTTTTTACTTCCTTGTTTTGTGACATAAATTCACATGATTTTGAGGATTCAGATTTAGTTCGGACAAATTCAAATCTTGCTGAAAAGGGCCAAATAACGAACCAAAGTCTGGATTTGGTGCATCCCTATCCCATAGTGCTTGCTTTTGCTCTTAAGTTGTAGATAAGCAATTGCTTAAAAAAATTGATGCTGGATCCCAGTTTATCCCAGTTATATATGTTGATGAGGGACACAAAACAATTTTCTAGTCAAGAATGAATCTTCCATATTTCTCCTTTAACAAGCATGCTTGTTTTGAGGTTTCTCAAAACCTCCCTGATAATGTGAAACTTTATCCATGAATACATGAATAATCTTACCACAAATGAATGTTAACTTTTAGCACTGGTACAAAAACATCAAACTAAATGGCATATTTGAGTACAAATACAAAATACAGAATTCCAGCAATTTATTTAAACAGACTGGAAGTAGTTACCAACATGCAAAATTCCCTTATATACAAGGATCAAGAGAACATCCAACATCAGCTCAAGCAAGTGTTATTGTCCAGTTACTAGAAAGATCTTTGGCAGACCATATTGTACATCTTACCCAATCAATCTCTCTTCCATCATAAATGGATTGACTACATGTGGGCAATTCTATTGGTTTAGGCTTTAGACGCTTGTCAGACAGATGGTTTATTACAGTTACATGTTAGAGGGAAGCAACATTGACTTGAATAAGATGTGTGTGTGTGTGTGCATGCAGGTGCATTTTAATAAACTAATTAATACACAAAGGATTACTGTATAAATCTAATCTATATTTATAAGACACAGGAAATATAATGACCAAATACATTCAAATATTTTTTAAATAAATATATATATGGCAAATATTACATAAACAAGTCCCTATTAGACTGTCCTTTTGTTAGAGAGCTATTCAACTTTAAGTTTTATGCTTAGTAAATGTATCTTTTCAGTTCATACACAGTCCTGCCAAAACCTCTTTTATGACATAACTTATGACTTAAGTGCTAAACAGGTGCTTGGTGTTGGGTCTATAACCAATATATTTTCCCTCAAACCCCGTGACACTTATAAGACCTCGTTTGGAAATATAGTGGATAGGCATTCCTTTGATACTTTTAACAAACTACTATTTTACTTCATCCATGCTGCACAATGTAGAGTCTATTTGTACTTATAATATACTAAATTACAGATAAAGTTACAGCAAATTTGTTTCCTCTAGAAGTCAGTGAGGCCTAATATCCCTTGAGTAATAACAGCCTTGTCTTTCCTTTACAACTAGCACCGGCATAATTTTTCATCAAACAGCCCTGACTTCCTGCTACAATGGGGCTGTTCTTAAAGTCTTGAATGGGATACAGATCAATTTGCAGGTGTTCAGGTAGAAAGGTAAAAGGGCGATTGACCCCTGGTGGTCAATTGTTACGCAGGAATGTAATTTAAATCTGTTTATTGGTATCATTCCACTGGATACATGACAGAGGTTTCAGTCCCGGGTTACCAAGGTAAAGATTGAGTGAATTCATAGTAACCCAGATTCCGATGCAAAAGCAAGATAGCAGTATCAATGTAATAGACAAGCAAGAAGAAAAGAATTATTGTCATGTAGAATCCAAACAATGGCTCTTATTCATTGTAGCCCTTGAAGACCCAGCTGTCATCACATTTGACAACAAGGTGAAACTTATATGTTTATTGTATCATTATTAATAATGTTTTATAGGCTAAAATTAAAGCACAGCTAAGTCCAATTTATAATAAATGCGTACATTTCAGTAGAACATACACAGCTGGCAGGCAGCCTTGATATTCCTATTAGTAAATGCCTTTGTATTGGTCTATTTACAGGGTATCATTTAAAACACAAAAATATGTAATGCTCTTGGAACCCAGATTAAATTGCTATGCTTCAGGTAAACCTTTCTAATGTATAAAATTAATGCTTTCGAGGTTTATACAGTAGTTTACTTTAAACCATGCACCTTTATGGTCATATTTAGCAGTCTAGTTTTAAATTGGCGAAATAAAAGAATCCATTATGCAATTAAGTTCACAAATGAGGCATGGCTATATATATTGTTTTTGAATATTTCGGTCAGTAAGGAATGTGTTTAACTGTCATAACTCTAGAACACCTTGTTAGGATGATTGAAGAATTCCTAAGTAGGCATTTTTAATATTTGCTGCTCTCCTAATTAACACTTCCCATTGTTAGCCCGGGGATTTTTAGCTAATAAAAGTGTCAAAGTATTATTGTGTGAAATACAATATAATTTCCTAGATATAATTATTAAGATTATCAAGCTATATTAACAACAATTCCCAATTGCATTTGATTTTCATCTTTTTAAAAACTAATTTTGTATCCGAGATATTTAATAGATGAGTTTTTTAGATGACTGTTAAGGTAGCCTGCTTGAAACATAATCAATACAGCGTCAAGAATACAACCAAGGTTGGTAATATGTGGAATATAAAGTAATTTGTGCAGGTATGGACTCCCTTATTCTGAAATCCATTATCCAGAAAGCTCCAAATTACTGAATGTCTATCTCCTATAGACACCATTATACTGAAACAATCTAAAATTTTTAAAATGTTTTCCTTTTTTTCTGTGATAATAAAACAGTACCTTGTACTTGATCCCAACTAAGATATAATTATTCCTTATTGGAAGCAAAAAAAAAAAAGCCTATTGTGTTTATTTAATGTTTACATGATTTTCTAGTAGATGACGATCCGAATTACCGAAAAATCTATTATCCGGCAAAGCAAAGATCCCGAGTACTCTGGATAATAGGTCCTATACCTACATGCATTTATACAACATTTTCAATGCAATTATTTATTGAATTTCAAAAAATGATTCATTGTAGTAATGTCAGAACTTTCTGAAGACTGGCCTAGCAGTTATCAGCTTTGCATTTCTTCTAAATCTTACTTTAATGCAAAGATATATACCAGAAAGACCTTTATCCATAGCACAGGCATTCTATTTTGGTGGTGGATGTAGTCAAGAAAAACAACATCACTGTCCTTCACAAAGTGTACATTTTACCAGTTTGGTCATGGTCTCACTGACTGGTCCATTACATGCACCACAATAATAAAAAAAAATATTATCATAAGCAGCCACAACTGGTACTTGAATAAAAAAGGTGCAGGTGTACATCCATGCAAAATTGCCAGCACTGGGATACCGTAGTTTTGTTCTTTGAACTCGAATGTCTAAAGAAAGCCTGGGGCAGAAATTGCAGGAGTTAATATCAGCATTGAGAGGTAGAACATAATTAATTGAACCACGGTCAGTTCATCTATTTTGGAGAGAGAAAACAAGTCCCACCTGTCTGCCCATTTGTGTTAGTTGTCAAAACTATGGCGTGGTTTACTGGGATATAGTTTAAGTCACCACATGTGAACATTGATTATCCTGTTGGTTATTGATAGTAAAGGGGGTAGGGGTTGATAGCCCATTGTCTCATCTGGACAGAAGGTCTCGAAATCGTAATTATATATATAATATATCTGTGTGTGTGTTGAAGCATGTAATAAAAAGCGTGTCCACCATGCTGGAGGGCAGAAGCGGCTGTTGGCTGGCATGATTATGATGCACGGAATTTGGCTCATTGCCGTTGACTTTGGAGCTACCAAGTAGCCGAATTACCAAATTACTGCCAATATGTTGTTTTTATTAAGGATTGTTATAATATAATATATAATATACCTATTGTTTAATATTTTATGGTTATTTTATGTCATCCAGATAAGCTGTGACCATTAACAATGTCCAACAAAAAGCAGGTTGTAAGAGGTCAATTATTTCTATGCCAGTAGTTTTGGGGAGGGGCAGTATTTGACCAATCCCTGGTCAAGGGTATTTCTCCACTATGTACAGTGTGTGGTTGCAAAGGGATCGCAAGCATTTCTAGACCATTATTAAAAAATATTAATTTCATAGAAACATAGTAAGTTAGGTTGAAAAAAGACACCTGTCCATCAAGCTCAACCTTAACAGTAATGCAACAATATATTTGCCTTCATTTGTAATACAAATACTTAAATTGGAAAACGTATGAAAACAGCAGGCCTGTAATATGTTTTCTAGAATTCTAGCTATTATTGTCTACTATGAGCTTTAGAAGGCTTGTAGTAAGATCAGCGAATCTTTCAATCTGAAGCACTCTGGATTTCTATTGTTTGCTTTAAACAATCATAGCAGTGATAGGGTTGCATTGTAGAAGTGGAGGTATAACAAAAGGAGTTTTAGATATAAAATATAATAAAACTGGCATCTCATGCAAAGAAGAAAGTCAGTGTGAAAATGACCTGGGCATAACTGCTATTGCACATGAAAAGAAAAATTAACTGAGGATGGGATTCCTTTCATAATCCCATACATAAAGGGGCAGATTTACTAAGGGTCGAATTTCGAATGGTAAAAAATTTGAAATTCAACCATAGAATGTTTTTGAGGGGTCATTTTTGATTAAATATGACCGTTTTCGGAAACAGCTGTATTCGATCAAATTAAAATCTTTCGAATCAAAAGATTTGATTTCTCAGGACAGGTTCTAGGAAATCCCCATAGGCTAAAAATGGCAATTCTGCAGCTTTTTAAAGGATTTTTAAAGGGCCAGTATTCAGCTATTCGATAGTCGAAGTAGCCCAAAATTACTGCGAAATTCTAATTTTTGAAATTCTAATTTAATAACATTTTTCATGTAGACCCTTAGTAAATGTGCCCCAAAGAGAACTGTGTCCTTGTGTTTAACTATGATGGGTTGTCAGGTTACTAACTCGTCGCTTTGTTATCAGGACAGAATAAATATACATATATATGCACTTACTTTCTGTTACTCTACACGTTGCATACTTATATAATATATATATATATATATATATATGCAGTGTGTAGAGAGAGAGCAGTAATAAAATATAAATATATATATATATATATTCGAAATATGAATAAAATATGAGTTGAAAAGAAAAAGAGGTAGAGGTGATATGAAAGAGTGAAAAATACCATACATTGTACAGAACAATAAAATAATAAATAAAACAATATATGCAGTAGAGAAGATCATAAAGGTTAAAATAAGATTAAAAAGAAGATGGGAATTGGGAGAATACCATTTTGCAAATAATTGGAAGAAAACAGACAATAGTTTAGATAATAGTGTGAACATGGCAGATGAAGAAGATGGATAAAGAAGAGCAAATATGCACACTGTTTGTACTGTGACTGGCACTGATAAATAAAAGCTTGATTTTTTAGTGTCTCGTTTCAATATCTTAGTTTGGACCTCATGGACCCTAGTTTACCTGTTCCCCTGACCCCTAAATGTTGCTCATATTCTGTTGTAAAGTTCAATAAATAAAAAAACATAAAAACCCTATTGTTAAGGGAAGAAAATATTTTTTTCCTGACAGAGTCCATTCTAAGCAAACAATTCTAATTTTTAAAATTGATTAGTTTTTTCTCTGTAAAAAGAAAACATTACCTTGTACTTAGTAGTAACTAGGTTGCATCAATCAATATTGGTGGAAAAACAATTCTATTGCCTTTATTTACATGTTTAATTCAATTTAAATATTTAAATTATTTTTATGATATGGTGATCCAAAAGAAACATCACTTATGCAGAAGGTGCCAGTATCAGAGTATTCTGGAAAATGTATCCTGTACCTGTATTTTCTTTCTGATGACTAAATTTCAAGAATTCTATTGAATCGAATTATTCAAATGATTCAAATAAAAATCTATTAGATCATTCGACCATTCGATGGTCGAAGTACTTCGAATCCCTAGTTCGCCAGATTAATCCTACCGAATTGCTATACTTCCCTATGGGAAGCTCCCATAGCATTTTTTAAAGTTTTTTTTTTTAGATCTAATAAAAAAAATTCGATTGAACAGTTAAAATTGTACGAATTTTCCTATTCGATTGTTCGATCAATCAAATTTCGTTAAAACCCTTAGGGTTAAAATTAACCCTCGAATTCGATCCATAGTAAATCTGCCCCAAAATTGTTGTGTTTAAAAATGGGGAAGAATTATTATAACTAGTAGCTGCAGTAGGCAATATACTGACACTGTGGGGCATCATATTGCCTACAGATCAACATCTGTAGTAAAAGTTCAACATCAGTGTGACCAGAGCACCAACCCACACACTGGTAAATTAAGGAAAGGTGAAAGAAATCAGCATAAGTAAAAGTCCCCCACCATCCTCAATCGGGATCCACTAATCCAACCCACCACTCGATTCCTTCAAATGTTCTTTCCCTTAGACCAGGGGTCCCCAACCTTTTTTAACAGCATGAAAAAATCCCTTGGGGTGTCAACGAAGTGGTGTAATTGATTATTTGGTAGCCTCTATATGGACTGGCAGCCTACAGGAGGCTCTACTTGGCACTATACTTCATTTTTATGCAATTAAAACTTGCTTCCAAGCCTGGAATTTAAAAATAAACACCTGCTTTGAGGGCATGAAGAGCAACATCCAAGGGGCTGGAGTGCAACATGTTGCTCAAGAGCTACTGGTTGGGGATCACTGCCTTAGACTCTCCAATCCAAGATGGCAACGGTTTCAGCATGTGTTCCACAGTGGAATGCAAACCACTAAATGCAAATATCAAGGAGCAACACTACAAATTTGTACTGCAATATTTAAAAAAATGAGGATAACTGCACAAAAATCCTACCACCTTATCACCGATATCCACATTATAGTTCAACATCGCATTTAAATGGGATGTACAAACCTAAGCAAAATATTTTTTATTTGCATTCTAAGCAAATGTTCAGTGCATTTTCTTCCATTTTTTGAAAACTGTAAAGTATTTATTTGCAATTTAAAGCAGTTTCTATCTATTATATTGTCCTCCAGTTCCCTCGGTGCTGTGGTGTAATGCAAGGCTTATACTGACAGAAAACGTGGTGCAAGAGAAGTGCACTTTCAGCCTGGATCTTTAGTCAGAATTAAGAAACCAGGAATACTGAAACAAGGACAATCTAAATTTACTACACCACTTGAAGTGAGACGCCAGCAATGACCATACACATATGAACTGTCTGATGGACGCATATGGAATGCAAGTCGTCTTGCTCCTGCTAGATATGACTTTGGAGATTTTCCATTTGATGAAGGACATTTCCCTACTCCTGATGCCAACTGCAATAGGGCAAAGGAAAGTGAACCTATAAGGCATACTGGGGCTCATTTATCAACACTGGGCAAATTTGCCCATGGGCAGTTACCTATAGCAACCAATCAGTGATTAGCTTTTTAAAGCCAGCTGCAAGTAGAACAATGAATGCAGCCTTTTAATTGGTTGCCACAGGTAACTGCCCATGGGCAAATTTGCCCAGTGTTAATAAATGACCCCCACTGAGAGAATCAGGAAACTACCTGCATGGACCAAGGACTATGTCATGTAAAGAATGTATATATTACTTTAAGATACATACTGTTTAATTGTTACTGTTTATATATGTCCAAATGCTTTCCTACTATAGGGGGAATATGTGGTGTTTATACAAATGGCCTGCAGGTGGCACTGTGCATACATAGGACTTTCTGTACAACTTGAAAGTGAAAGTAAGACTTACTGCTGTTATGTAATGGCTGCATGACCTGCTAATAAAGCACTGTTCTACTCTCCTAATCCTCGGCTACCAAACACAACAGGTGCCTTGCACATTTCTATTATTTTATTCCCGTTTGCAAGTCTGTTAATCACAGAACATGCAAGGCATTGTGGGAATAACAGTTTTGGCTGGAGGAGAGCTGACTACCACTAAAATATTGAAATGGTATGTAGAAGTCAGCGAAAGGAAGGGGAGAGAATTATTACAATCAGAAACTACTTTCATTTGCATTTAAATTTGCAAATAATAATTTAAAACGTTATAGTACAGTATTTAGGATTAAAATTTATTTCATTATGCAAAAAAAAGTAATTGGGCAGATATCCCATTTAAAGATTGATATTACAGGGACCTGTTCTGCAAAATGCTCAGGACCTGAGGTTTTCCAGATAAGAGATCTTTGGATTTCAATAACTTAAAAATCAATTAAATAGATTGTTTTGCTTCCAATAAGGATTAATTGCATGTTAATTTGGATCACGTACAAGGTACGGTTTTATTATAACAGATAAAAAAGGAATAATTTTTAAAGAAATTATTATTTGGTTAAATGGAGTCTGTGGGAGATGGCCTTTCTGTAATTTGGAATTTTTTTGATACTGGGTTTCCAGATAATGGATCCTACACCTGTACAACTTGTCCTCTATGACAGCTCTATTACTGTTTTCTTTTTTTGGTTCTTCTCTTTGTTAGGCTCAGCATTTTGGAGTCTATTTAAAATATTTAGATCTCTTTCCATGATTAGTTTTATATGAATGCTGCCGTCATTGCATTACTGTTTATTAAACCAAGTTGATTTCTTGATGTCAATTACAATTATTTAAGCAATCCACTAAAATCCACGTATTCTTACATCCTTTATTAGCTTACTGTTTTATATATATATATATATATATATATAAACCCCATTTAACTTCTGGATTCCAATTATAGGGTGCAATTAAATGATTCCTGCAATTTAGATTATCCCAAGGGCACCTTTTATGGTATATTATTGGTTTGAATTTAAAAATTGTCAGTCCTAATAATTATCTATTTTAATTAACCATTTTAGGGCAGTAGCAATGCCTACCTATCAATGTGAATCTCTCTCCGTAATTACTATTATTTATCATTCATTTGTTTATTCTGGAAAGAAGTATATAGTGTGCGTGTGCTCCTTACAAAGTGAGACATATATTTCTGCAAATGTTTTAGCAATAGGTTTATCACAATGATGCTCAAAATACAAAATCTCTAATGAACAACTTTTGGTTTTGGCTAGGAATTCTTGTTCTTTAATGTAGGCAACTGCAATAATTACATGCAAAAGCATTATTTAGGATCAGCTAATAAAGTAATAAACATTATTTAGCTGTTAATCTAGTTATGGCATCAAGAAATGAAAAGCTAATAATAGGCACATGCAAACTAATGATAAATATACTGCACTGTAAGTAACTAGATTACATTGCTTTAGTAAGGAATTGCAGTATGCGGAGCCCTCTTTAGTTTCTTCTGATGCAAATAATTGCACACTTCTATGCATTGATTTCTACCTTGCTTCAGGCTTTTAGCCGAGAAAGAGTCACAGAGAAATGATACTCTCTTAGTCAATCAGCGTGATCGCCGGTCTCTCGGTATGAGGTAAATGTGAGTGCATAGATAATCTCTTTAGTCTTTACATTAGTTACATATATGCTCAAGAACCCGAGTATGAATCTTTTTCAGATCATTCTATAGGCAGGATGATTCTCTCCAAGTTAAAGGAAATACTCATTAACATATAAATAAGTAATAGATATGTCAGGAAACAGCCCCTCTGGTGCTTTCATGGGGGGAAAAACTCCATACCGCATAATGTTTTACATAATACATTTCAAAATTCAGGCAGATTATGACATTGCAGAAGTTTAATATCAGAGCTTCAGCAAATCAGCAAAAAGGTTTTCTTCCTCCCAAATTATGCATTTTTAATGCAGTGCTTACAGTGCAAAGACTAGACCAATATACATATTGTTGACAATTGTCGCACATTCCCCCTTTAACTCTTTAGCTGTATATATATGTATATATAAATGTGAAAATGGATACACATCAGTAACTATATTCATTCATATTCATTCTCCCATTACAAATAAATGAACAGGCATACAAAAGAGTGTCATCACCTCACTGCTATGAATTAACACTTTATATAAAAAAAGGACTGCCAAACTATTATTTTCTAGCTGATGCAAATCTAAAACTCTAAGGCGCCCATTTATTAAACCTCTATTTTTTCTGGTCCAAGTACAAGTACAAGTTGATCCAGGGACTGCTCCATTTTGGAGACAGGAATGAATTTATTCCCCGACTGAGGCAAATTGGAGAGGCTTCAGATGGGGATTTTTGCCTTCCTTTGGATCAACTAGCAGTTAAAAAAAGTTAAAAGATTGAACTTGATGGACATGTGTCTTTTTTCAACCTAACTTACTATGTTTGTTACTGTGTAAGTTTTTTGGGTGAAAACTTGAATTTTTTTTTGTTAGATAATCTGAAAAGGTTGAGTTTTCCCAGTTTTCAGAGTCAATCGCATGATTCGAATTGACACACGATTTTGACGCTCTGATTTTTTCGAGAAAAGTTGATAAATGAGTTCAATTCATGGAAGGGAGTTTGCTCAACTTTGTTCAGAAAAAACTTACGTTAATTTGAGTTTTAATAAATCAGCCCCTAAATGTACTGTTTGAGGTACATATTTCATACAAAATTATCATCCTGATAATAATTACCAAAATTTAACTATGCATGATAATTACCAAAATGAGCTATTTCTGTTGATCAGCAACACAGGGAATTTAGAAATTCGGACATTCTGAATACTAAACACTGGCAGAATTTTGATTGCTGGAAATTGGAAAAACAATATGTCCCTAGTTTTACCCAAGTACAAAGAGAGGCGACCAACAACTTAAAGTATCAAAAAGAAGTCCGGGCGGAAAAAATAGTCTTGGAAGCTCACCAGCTTTGAATGTCTAAGGTCAAGACCTAGTTCATGCACAGTTTATGAGTTATTTCTTTTGATTATGAACTGTAACTACCCCTGGGAAACATACAGATGTAATATATGTTACTGCCCTTTCTTCTTTTTATTTCTTTGTTTTTGTTTAATTATGTTTACTTTATTTTGGTTAACTCAATGGGTAATGTTCTACCCGCTATACAATAATTTTGAACATTATATACTGTATTGCTGGAAATGAAGAAATAATAAAAAAAAAATACAGGTTTGGGACCCATTGTCCTGAATCCTCAGGACCTGGGGTTTTCCGTAATTTGGATCTTCATATCTGAAGTCTACTAGAAAATCATGTAAACACTAAAGAAACCCAATAGGCTGGGTTAGCTTCCAATAAGGAGTCATTATATCTTAGTTTGGATCAAGTACAAGCTACTGTTTTATTATTACAGAGAAATCATATTTTAAATTTGGATTATTTGGATAAAATGGAATCTATGGGAGATGCCCATTCTGTAATTCGGAGCTTTCTGGATAACATGTTTCCCAATAATGGATCCCATACCTGTATACAGTATTATAGTATTGAACTTCAAAACAATTCTTTGAATGCTGCAACTAAAGTCGTAGTTAGCCATTACAGAGCCATGCATTCGATCTGGAAAGTAAAATGGTGATCTCCCATGGTTTTAACCCTTTTGCTGACTAGTGTCTGACCTACCTGCATGTTGTCAGATACCATCATAGATCAAAACAGCCTACAATGCTGGCAGTCTGGTATGAGCAGAATGGCGCTTTCCTTGTTTATTTAGTCATATATTTACATTGTTTACTACTATGGCACCTGAGGTCACCGCCAGATAAACTGAATGGAAAGCACCATGGGCTGCTCCCAAGTTGTCATTAGCTGAAGACCACAGAAATAACCAGCAGTGTGTTTTTTATCACTGCTACAAGTAAGTGCATTGTAAAGTTCTTGGGCATGGAAAGAGGGTAATAAAGGTGTTAACAAGATTACATGCTATGAAGCAGGATTACATGGTAACATTAGTTGTAGCCAGAAGTGAAAACACCTAAATAAATCCTTGTAAACATTAAACTGTGAATATGATCTCCTATGGGCTGAGTTACTCTACTGAACTGTGCTTTTGGTGTTGCATTGCCTGGCACTGATGGAAAATTGCCAGTGTTCTTGGTGGGTCTTTAGCCACCACTGGATTCCCACCAGATATTCTGTATCACAATATGCAACACAGCTTTGAAGTATGGAGAATACATGAGATTTACTGTACTGTATTCATTGAGAATCATGCCTGTGAATCATGAAATGCTGAAAGATTATTAATCCGATTAATTAATAATTAATACTATTACCCAGACAATGAGAGAAGGTACTGCCTATTGCTATTATTATCCTTTACTCAAAATGTATTAATTATGCTCACCTTCCTGGTTGTCCAGGTCTCTATCTAGAAACCCTGTTAGAGAGTATATACACAGGACTGTAAACAGGTCCGGAGTGGTATTTAAAAGAGACCCTGTCATTTCAGACACACAGAGGCCCACACAGCCCTTCCTGTAGCCCAATAAATAGTGACTGTCTATGGCATCTTACAGCAGCCCATCGGGCATTTGTCAGAACCCACAGATTGCCAGTCCAGGCCTAACTGTAGAAGCATGACAGCTGACCAACTCGATTTATTTGATAAAATGTTAAAGGTATAAAGATATCCTTACCATGTTCTGTAAGTAATCTTACACTGTATATGAACCATCTTCAGAGTGCTAAACCTGCACCTGAGCTAGGCGGATATATGTTAATATGTATATGTGCATATATTGCTATATACATACATTCATTGTGCTACGCACCTGAGCTAGATGCTTTATGGCTATATGCATACACTCAATATGCTGCAGCAAATATTTAATGGCAAATGTAATTCCACAATGTTAGGATCCCTATGGGCTCAGTGACCCCTATAGGAGTGGGCCCCCTCTGCTCAGTCTGTACGTGTCTATATCACAAATACAAGCCAGAAGTATTATTGTATTACTCCTGTGTTTTTTTTAATGATCAGTTATAGCTAATTAGAAAGTAGTCTACCTGTTGCTATGTTGCTGTAATATACAGGGCACTCGGTGAGATAAATATGCACTGAGCAAATTTTCCTGAGCTATAAAAATGTGTTTTAATAAAGATTTCAGCTCTTGCACTGCCTCCCGGTGTGTTATCTGTAGAGGAACACTGCCCCCCTGTGCACAGATGCCTCGCAAATAGACTTTAGCACATGGAAACTATGCTTACAAATGCTTGTCGCTCTGGTTTAGATTGCAGTTTATTTTTAAAGTAGAATATAGAAAACGTAGTTAAATATTTGAACAGTAATTTCAATAATCTCTCTCTAATATTGTCCTTATTATAATAAGAAAAGTATTTATAAATCAAATTGAAATCAAAATAAAATATAAAACAGCAGGGGTGCCAAGGTTGGAATAAATTAGCCAAGGCCAGGGTGAATTAATTTATCTCTTAGCTACTTATAGGCAGACAGGCACATTGCCATGCCGAAAAAAAAGGAACTGGTGCTGCTTACATTGCCTGTTCCTATTTGAATGGTATGCAGTGCAGGCATTAACAAATTATTATTCATAAAATGTAAAACTTTGCAACCCCCAGACTGCATGTTTTTCCAAGAAAACTCAAGATGTTAATTAAATGTTTAGAGAATATTTATAATGGAATCTGTGTAGCCTGTACAACCAGAACCTTTTATAATTTGTTTCAACGGATATATTTGAAGAATCTTAGATTTTCTTTTTTAATCGGAATTTATTTTAACTATAGCTTATAAGAACATCCAATAAAAAGAAAAATCGAAGAATTTACATGATCAAGCACATAAAAATGGAAAAGAATATATACATTAAATATTGTAGTCACATGTAGTCAATATATGAATGAATAAATGAATTCAATATTTAGATGGTAAAAAGCACAGAGAACATTTTCATACTTTCAATTGTATGTCATTTTTTTGACAAAGTAAGGAGGGTGATACTTGAAATGCCAGTAGATAAATATTTTTAATTTGCTTTGCAAATATATAAACATTTAATATAAAGAAGAATATAACATATATATATATGAATATTCATATAATATGAATATGAATCATACATTATACTATAGACAATCATGCCATACCAATTTAAATTTCCAGTACCCAAGAAGGGGGTTAAAAGACAGGACTTTGATAAACAATGCCCATTTATTCTAAATTTAAACAGTTTTATTGTAATGACCACAAATACAAAACCCCATTTAATACTCTGCTCGACTCTGCTAATTGTTATTGCTACCTTGAAAAAAAAATCATGTTTTTCTTGTTTTGATTAAGATAAAAAAAAAGTATACAATAAAAATGCAAATATTAATTTAAAAAGCTTTTTCAAGAATTGATATTAATAGAATGTAATTTGCTTTAAAGAAGCAATTATTTTAGGAGCAAACGTGCATATATGCCACAGCTATAAGAATTAAATATGTTTATATAGAAATCTTAAAAGTAGCCTTCTTTGAAAAGTAAAAGAAAATCTTTTTGGGCATATGTTTGCTTATAAGGTGCTAATAGCAGAAATGTTTTTAAGCTTTTAAAGGAAAGATGTTATGGATAAACTAACTCTGATCATCAACAGGACTATAGAATAATATTGAACTAATATAGAACTAAAAAACTCAAACTGATTTCATGCTCTAACAGCCGTTCAGTGCTCAGAAACCGAGGTGATTACTTGGCAGGCAAAGATAAAAAAATGAAGACATTATATTTTAGCCTTTATTCACAGGAGAAAGGTATACTACAATACATGATAGTGTATATTATCGATATGTACTGCAAAGGTCACGCTTTTATATGTGGACCAGACTCTTCTTGCAGGAATAGGATTTCTTCCCTGAAGAATCTAAGCTATGCTAGTTTTTTTTTCTACATAATGATCGTAACTGAAGATGCCAAGTATCTAAATTTGAGAGTGTTTGGAGGAACTACCCCATGCACAATTGCCTCAGAATATATCAGACTCTAATCTTTTGCAAATCAAAATAATCTGTGTCAGTTCAAACCATAACATATTCTAAACTCTGTGTGATGTCAGGAAAAAAACAAGTTAGGGACCCTTAGGAAACTAAGGGGTAGATTCACAAAAGGGCGAAGTGATTAACGCTAGTGAAAATTAGCCAGCATGACATCATTTTGTTAATTTGCCGATTTACTAATGAGCGCAGGCACCCTTCACTAGCGAAGGAGAGGTACGCTAGCATTGTTTTGCACTCTAAAGCCAGGCAAATTTTTGCTCTGGTGAAAGAGCATAACTACGCCAATTCACTGGGGTACCCGGCTTCTCACCTACATTTCCATAACGTATGGAACATAAACTGTACAGTGGGTACATGTGTAGGGCAATAAACAACTCTATTTTTATTTTATTATAGGACCAGTAACATAAATTAAAAAAAAATTGTTAGTGCACAATGAAAAAAAAAACACCAAGATATATTATACTTTAAAATCACAAAGTCTTTATTAAGAAATAACTTACAGAAACTCTGCTTCCTGTCAGAAAAGGCGACAGGGCGACCATCGATGGAGCTGCACTTGATTTCTCCTACCTGGCTCTCTGCTGCTGGATCCTTTCCTTCAGTGCTTCTGTGCTATCTAGTACAGCTGCGCTTCCAACATGAACTCTGCAGAAGAAACGGGCCCAATAGAACACAATAGGACGTGCTGTAAATCAGCAGAATTTGGCACAGCTGAAGAGCATGCAATAAATAAATAAGTTGGCTGGTTTGCTTGTCAAAAAGGGCAAAAGGCCCAATGCAACGTTACGCTTCCCACCACAGCTCTTATCTCTACTTACTGACACCTCTGCTCATGCCCACAGCCCCTTCTATGAACTCAGCCGGTACAAATTCTGCGCCATTCTTTTCCCAGCTCTAGCTGATAGTAGCCTTTTGCTCGGCCCAGAATTGTGCGCCTATAAATACACTTTCCCTTAGGGGTGTATATATATATATATATATATATATATTTAATCCAAAAAAGCAGGTGGCACTCACAGGACTTATAGAAAACAAAAAATATTTATTATAGGCACAAAAATAACTGACGTTTCGGCTGTGACACCAGCCTTTCTCAAAGGTTGAGAAAGGCTGGTGTCACAGCCGAAACGTCAGTTATTTTTGTGCCTATAATAAATATTTTTTGTTTTCTATAAGTCCTGTGAGTGCCACCTGCTTTTTTGGATTACATTCTACTTCATCCGGAGTGCACCCAGGCATCCTAATTGCATTTTTTCGTGAGTGCCTCGACCCTTCCATTGGTGATTATATATATATTTATATATTAACCAATTAATATTATTCCTTACACAGAAGTTCATTGTCTTATATTTGAACTTAAAGTCTAGAAACAGATGAGAGTTCTTGCTGGAAGCACCGCTGCACTAGATAGCATGGAAGCACTGAAGGAAAGGATCCAGCAGCAGAGAGCAAGGGAGGAGAAATCAAGCGCCGCTCCATGGATTGTCGCCCTGTCACCTTTTCTGAAGAGGACAGGAAGAATAAAGACTTTTAGATTTTAAAGTATAATTTGTCATGGTATTTTTTTTTTGTAACTTTTTTTTAACAAAAAATTGATGCTACTGGTCCTTAAAGGTTTCACGGGCTTGTGTAATGTAATGTACTTTCTGCAACATACACGTCCATTGAAGTTTAACTTCCCACCATATGAAAATTAGGCAATACTAGTGCAACTTCTCTTTGCTTGAAGAAGTAATGCTAGCGCCACTTTGCCAGCGTTCAGCACCCTGAGCGGAACTTCGCACTTTAGTGAATTAGCGTTGTCTGAGCGAATTTTCACTCGGCAAAGTGGACGCTGGCAAAGTTGCACTCTTTAATGAATTTGACCCTAAGAGTTGCAACGTCTTAGATTCTCTGGAGTGGCACCATGTGATTTTCAGAGCTGGGATGCAGGGATTTGGACAGGCTGCAAATAATTGCAGCCTGTCCAATAATGGACAGGCTGCAAATAATTAAAGTAGAAGAGTTGATTAGGGTATAGCAGCCAACAAATAATTACAAGCAATATACATGATGGACGGAAACAGGCAAGTCTATTAGTGCATGTAATGTGCAGATATAGGCAAACATGATGCACTTGAACGTCAGTAGATTAATTAGGTTTTAAGAAGATATTAAGCAAACATTATGTAGCCTTTTGGGTCAGATGGCTCATTTATACAATAAATAAGTGACACATTTTAATTTTTTTGACAAAACCCTAAAAATTAATATGGCTTGAAATGCCATATTTTATGTTCTGAATTTACTGCGCTGACCTAAAGATTCAGCATCTTTATAACAGCAATGATCTAGGCCTTCAACTTTGGTACAGGAACCATCTTGGATTTTGTTAGAAGTTTTGACATAGCACATGCTCAGTGAGCTCTGGGCAGCTTGTTGAGAAGCTAAGATTAGGCGTTTTCACAAATTTTATGCCAAGAAATGAGGCTGATTATTAAATCTTGATGCTAGTTTTTCTTGTTCCTGGAGCTGCCATGTACCAGTAATCTGATTTATATAATAATCAAACCTTATATTGTGACATTAATATGATATTTAGTCATTGTGAGTTATTCTCTAAACTCAAGTAGCTGATAACAGCACAGAGCATGTAAATTCAATCAGCATAAAAGAAGATGGGGAGCTACTGGGGCATCTTTAGAGGCACATATCTTCACTCCTACAGGGCTATGTTTGTCTATGGCTGGTTTTAAAGTCCAAAACAAAATATAAAAAAAGTCTTCCCTACTTCTTTAGCTAAGCTTTAGTTCTCCTTTAAATAGCAATGTCATGTTGTACTATACCCAGCGTTCATAAAACATGCATGAATGATACCAAACAAAAAGCTTGTTATATGTGTAACTGTTTTGCAAAGAACTGTCCATGTATGTGCATTTGGCATTTTTATGGATTCTGGTCTTCCATCATGCATGATTCTGGTCTAACATGAAGTCCACATCCTTACGTGGACATTAATGTCAGTGTACTAGCATAGCGATATGGTCAATAGCATAACAAGTGAAGTCCGAGCTTGGGCTTTGGTCTGCACCCAGGCCCCCCTTCCTCCAGATATGCAAAAGCTTTCCTGCCATGATGCCACAATAGATCTTATCAAGGCTCCACAAAGGGGCGTGGGTCTAAGTGCATCATACCTAGCCAGTTTTGCCACTGAATATGGCTGTGTAAATGGAAGCATTCAACTTGTCAAAATGTAAAAAGAAAGGTTTTGTCAAAGGTTTAAAAGATGTTAATAAGATGAAAGAAATAGAAGTCCTAATGACATGGGTTTTTGCTTATTTTTTAAAGGGTTTATGGAACCTATTTATAGATATTGAATAAACTTGAATTTTTAGAGGAAAAAAAAATACTAAAGTTTTTAGTGATTTATAATACACCAAAGCTTCTAAAAATCCAAATCTGAAAATACTCCAGCTAAAACCTGTCGAGGTCATGTAGAAGTCAACAGCAGTTGCCCCTGAAGATATTTCTTGACAACATGATCTGCTCTGGTTTTCGTTTGATAATCCGATAACTTAGAGTTGTTGTGGCGAAAAAAAGTTGAGTTTTAGTAAAACTAAATGGTATATATTGCAAAATGTTTCTGTTAGAGGAGAAATTAGACTTTTCTGAAATTGAATGGCATGCAGTCAAATCAAATACTTAAATTGTGCCAGCGCATACACACAGTACGTACATAAGGTACACACAGTGCTTATTTTTAGGCAGTATGCAGGGGATTTAGGTTCTCCAAGAAAAGCCCCTAATCTTTTGGCACAAGATAACCCACCACGAACGTCAAGAAAAAAACTTGTTCAAATCCAGAATATATTTAAAAACTGAAGAGAAAAAAAGGTAAGACAAGCAATTTTGCAAGTTCTGAAGAGAAGGGGGCTTATTAGAAGGAAATATAATCTTAGGAAAGAACATTCTGATTTCCAGTAAAGATTTTCATCAAAGACTTCCCCAAAAGACAATGAGACATAAAAAAGAGATATTTCTTGTTTTCAAGGGAGACAAAAATGCCAGTTGATTCTAATTGGCATAACTATACCAATGGAGCTTTATACCTGCAATTTATGAATACCAAGCCCATTTATATTAGCCTCCCCACTCCATACTTCATGTTCAATGTTCCTCTCAGTAAAATATGCACTTCTTTCTCCTCATTCAGTTAAGATCTCCTCGAAAAAGGCAAGGGCACATTTTTTTGATAACGTACATCTTAAACTTTTCATTAAGCAACCACATTTAAATTCTACCTTTTTGTGCACTCTGACATTTTTGTCTGGCATTTTCATTAATTTTGCGACATACATAAATGTAACTGAAATGTTAACTGATCAATACTTTGTCTCTCTCATGTAGCAATAGAGCACCGTTCCCACAGGAGCACACAGCAGTACAGAAATTAAATGTGTAAAATATCAAATGTTAATGTTAAACACAGCAGCACTTATAACGACTGAAAAGGCTAAAACAATTCAAAATGGACAGATGGTACCACAAATTATCTACAATCACTTTGAAAGATTAAAGTTTGTCCTGTAGAATAATTCATTGACGCACGCATAAGTGTGTCCTTTTACTGATGGCACCGTTGTCCAATTATTTTTTTGCTCTTGTTACAGAGAGAAATGAAAGTAATGGAAAGCAAACGGAGGTAAATTAGAGAAGTAACAAAAGTGGACACACGTGTTATTGAGCAATGTTATGGTTTAACACATTTACTGAAACACAGCATTCTGGACAAGGGAAGAAACTGGGAAAACAACGGCACAAACCAAATTGGCAAATAGAAATAAAATACATACTGTAAATGCATGTTTAGGAAAAAGCTACCCAGGGTTTTACTTTGTATAAATGTGACGTCACGCAGTTTAGGGAAGGCAGCGCGCGAAAATACGGAGCAAACCTTCTTGATTGCCTAAGGTATATAAAGTGCTTTTAGCGACTTACACTTCAGAATTCCCCTTGAAAAAGGCTTTTTTAGCCGAAACGTCGGGGTAATTCTCCTTTGCAGGCAGGACTATCCGCTTTCCTTTCTATTTAGTTAACCTTTGCCTTGTTGTGGTGGTATGTATATAACTTATGTAATTCATGTATATATGATATTGCTGTTGTACTTTTTTGAACAATGTGCTGAAGTAAAATGTTTTTTGAGCAAATACCACTTGGCTTAGTATTCTGTTGAGTGCAAACCCATATAATATAAAGTATGGTCTTTTTTGCCCTTAATGGAGGCGAAATAATTTTTGGGTAAGTTGCACCAAATGCTGTGTTTGATTTGGTAAATTGTATATTAATATTAGAGTGCCATCCAAATTTTCAAAATTTATTTTACTTTGTATAAACTCAATTTGAGCTCATTCCTATATGTCTTCATGCAAACAGCCATTACTTCACACCAGACTTAGTAAGCATGTCTTGATGAAATCATAATTGCCTGCAAGAATTATTTTGATAATCCTTATGATATGCTTAAAATGTGCATGTGTGTCATATAAGATCTAGAGATTCTTCCTCCAACCTTACATCACACGCATGTGCATTATTAGGGAGCTGGGTAATTCGTCATTGTTTGTATTTATCATTGTCGCAACATAGCACTGACTAAGAGCATTTTCTAGCCAAAATATTATTGTTTCCCCCAACAGGAATAGGGGGAACATTTTATTACCATAGTATACTATGATTCCTTTTAACTGGAGGAAGCTTTATGTTCCTTTAAAGTGACAGTAAACCATTTTCATGAAAAATATTGGTCTTACTTTTGGCAAAAGCTGTGCAAAAAACATTATTCAGTTTCTAACATCAATTATAGTCTATGATGCAGTTATTCTACAGGCTATGGAATAATGTGCCTTCTGGCTTAACTGGTAAGCAGTGATACTGCAAGTAATTGCAATTATACCTTGCAAAAGCAATATGAATAAATTTGCATCTTTTAAAAATGGCAACCACCTTTAAATATATAAATACATTAAAAATGAACTGAAATGTTGCTCATCCATTTTTATTGGGTGCACATTGGTAAGGCTTGATATACATACTGCACAATTTAACCCCAGCACTTCAATATATGACCACTGGGAAAACCTATTTTTGCACAACTGAACTGTAACATCTAGTAAAAAAAAAAAGAGACACTTTTAGTTACAAAGTTTGTACAAAGTATTCATAAAGCAGTGTCCATGCGTTAGTCCTAACTAAGTGAAAAAAGAAAGTGTTATCTTTGGGGGAGAAAGACCCTCTTTATTTTGCATCATCTCATACAATCCACCATTGGGTGGAGGTTGGGAGAGCAAGCAAGTCCTTAGGGTGGCACACCGTATCAGATATAGAATACCCGGGTGCACGGTAATAAGTAGTATACAGCATTCAAAAGACCAGCAACACCGGGATATTAGTGAAACAGATGAAAATTTGTATTCATATGTGCATATACAGCCAGGCACAAAGTCATCCCATATCTGGCCAGTCCTACGCTCAATTGAAGCAACCAAGATTGGGAGTTTTACTTTGAAAGCAGCAAATAAGTTGCAGGTAAAACTTAGTCACTTTGTAAAATGTATAATGAAGAAATAGAATTCTTAATCAATCAGATGCAATTTGAGAGTAGGACTAGCCAGATATGGGATGACTTTGACGTAGTTGGCAGCTTAAATATATTGCAATATTGTTTAAAGGGTAAGGCATTTTTTAGTAGCAGTATGCACAAAATGTCTCAATGTCTTAAATATATTGATAATGGGTTGAGTGCAGAGGACCTCTTGTATTTGTCTATATGTATTTTGTGGTCACAGCCTCATTGCTGTATATATATACACGCACATAAAATATCATGTTATAGTGACAGGGATGATTCTGTGTCAGACCCTGTAGAGAACACTAATCTGCAACATGTACACATCAGTAACACTCAAAAGATGGCCTAACATCAGAAGATAATGAGCTTCTCTGGACAATGTCTCATTAATGTTATAGGGCTGCTGCACCTCTGGGCTGATGCAGTACATTTGTAAGATCAGTATATTAAATGCAGGGGTTTGTTTAATGCTAGAGAACTAACGTGTGTGTCCCTTAATGCTCATCTATGGAGCACTTGCTCACAGGGGTATGCTGCTCTATGCATAAAGTACCAGATCAAAAATCAAAATAATAAAATAGGGGAGCAGACATCAAATCAGTGAGCAATCACATCAATGTTGTTCTGCCAAAACATAAAAAAAGGTCTGTGAATGTATTTCCCAGACTGCATTAAATATTTGTGGATCTGTGGTCAGCTTAATGCAAACCTTCCTTGGTCCAGAGTCCAGAACTGAGGCTGGACCCAAGAAATGTAGCATAGTTAATTTAGACTTCACATCACAGACTAGAAATAATTCATACAATTCACAGTATATATTGCTGTGTACCAAGAACGGTCAAGTGCTGAAAATAAGCAGCAGAATAAATCATTTTAAAGAATCAAGATATTATATTAGTAACTTGGACATCCTTTAACCTTCTATCTGCCATGTGAGGATTTGGAGAGGAATCATTTGGAGGATACTAATTAGTTGTTTAACAGTGTATACCTTCTCCACCAGCCAAAGGTGAATAGCCGTGCTTTCTGTTCCATTACTATGCATAAAATATATCACATAAATTATAAACTACATTTTCTCATTAAAACTTAGTCTCACGTTATTTTCTTCAGTGCATACCCAGAGATGACCTTTACCTGCTGCCAGTGAAGACCTGGCATAAGGTATATTATACGCATATGGCTCAGATGCTCAATTTCTTTTCCTCAAATTAATTATGATTCTAACAATGTTCCAAGTGAAGGGAAGCCCCATCAGGCATATAGAGATTAAACTTCATTTTTTCAAATACCAAACCAAACCATATTACCTTAAAATGTCCTTGCGTACTAGTGAGATGACACATTAAAGCAACAGTTCCTCTTCAATAGGGAAAGTGCAGAAGAGCCGTGCTGCAGTCTGTTCTCTTCTTCAATTATTCATAGAAGTGATAGATTAAATGTGATACTAGATTAAACAAGTATCCTGATTTATACCCTATATTAACAAACTATTTCACCGGCTCACTTTTCATTTTGGAGTTTCGCAACTTTTTAATGCGGTAAAAATAGAAACGCTGATTTTACCTGACCTTAAAGAAATGACATCTTTAAAAACATATATCATGCATGTTTCTTAAAAATGTTCACCTTCTGCAAACATAGGAGCTACAACATTTCACAATAAACACCAACAAACACACAATAAAATACCTTCCCTAACACAAGATGATAAAAGAAAGGCATACTTCTCGAAAAACTAGAATCTTCAAAGATATTTTCAGCACTCCCACATCCATTTTTATCCCTTAAGCTCACATTCTTAGGCATGGATGTTAACATGTTGTAAAGTGCAAATGCTATTTGAAGAGTCTAATGAATGGTTTGCATTTTGGTTTTACACATTTATGCATCTACAGTATGTATCTATATATATATTTTTTTATACTTACAGTCCTGTGTCTATGTTCTGCTGATTTGTACTCTAGATATTATACTTTTCAGCATGCACCTGGGCAATTACTAAGGAAATTAGTATGCATGCTATATATATATATGTATATGTTACAGAATAATTACAGAATAATATATATTACACTAAATTACAGACTAATTTGTGAAGAATTTATTTTTCAGCCTCAAAGCCTTCTAGGGAGTGCTAATGTGGACTATCCTCATTAAGCGTTGTGCATTGAGTTAGGTAGATGACATTTATAAGTTACATTGCTTTTTAAGACATGAACGGATGGGATAATTATATAAGACAGTTGAGGATTATCATACCAGAAAAGCAGCAAGACTCCTTTGGGGTGAGTCCCAATCAAAGCAGCTGTTAACGTAGTAGGCAGCATTGACGAGCACCATGGCACATCGTTTCATGCGGATAAAGTTCCTTAGCAGTAACTATGAAAGAGATGAAAAGATGGAAATATTATCAGAACAATTAAGTCTCAAAGTGACCTGGAAGGTTCACGGCTACTTCTTGAGCGTCACAGTTAAAAGACGTATTTTAAAGGGAGCACTCGAAAAGGTTCATAACAGGGATCATTTTAAATCAATTGAGAAAATAACTAGTCAAGTGCTAGGCTACATTCCTTCTTGGCTTTTGCAACAAATGCAAAGGATGAATGCTCATCACAGCATAAATTAGGCAAAGTAAAGTTTAAAAAACTCAACTGACATGATTATCATTTTTCCTCTTACAGAGCACTGGTGCGTATGTGTCATTGTACACTGAACTGTCCTCGTACAATGAGACTCACAAGGTCCATTGGGGCCAGAGAGAATTAATGAGTTATTTACAAGGAACAGACAAAGAGCAGAACTGAGTTTTCTAGAATCAGAGGGCAGTACACATTATCACCTACTTAGGCAATGACTTTTGCACATATTAAAGGGATACTGCATTGGGAAAATATGTTTTTTTCAAAATGCATCTGTTAATAGTGCTTCTCCAGCAGAATTCTACACTGATATCCATTTCTCAAAAGAGCAAACAGATTTTTTAATATTTAATTTTGAAATCTGACATGGAGCTAGACATATTGTCAGTTTCCAAGCTGCCTTAAGTCATGTGACTTGTGCTCTGATAAACTTCAGTCACTCTTAACTGCTGTACTGCAAGTTAGATTGATGGTAGGAGAAACAACAGCCTACTAACCAGAAAGCGTTGGTTGTTTCTGAAACCACATAACCAGGCAAAATGACTTGACTGCCTACACACCAATTTTACGACTTTAAAATTTTTTTTCAGAAATGTACATTTTATATTGTAGAGTGAAGTATTTGCAGTGTAAACAGTGTAATTTAGAAATAGAAAATACATAATAAAGATCATGACAGAATCCCTTTAAGGAAGTTTCACACAGAAAGAAATTTAACACTAAGAATTTATACTGTCTTGGTAATGGGACCCCTGACAGTAAATATCCCTAATAAATGCATCCTCTTATCAATGTATGCAGTTCCTTGCCCGGGATACTGCTTGTCTAGCCATCACTTGCCACTTATTACCTCATGGTGTGGGTAGGAAGATATTAATCTCTGTATTTTATGACAGTATATTGGCAAAGTATGCTTAATAATGGTTTGGTTATATGTTTGTTTTTGTAAACCCTGGATCCTGAGTCATTTGGGGAGGGGGGGATAAGGAGAAAGGAAACTAGCAAGACAGAAACAAATAGCCCCTATCCAAGTCATGACAAGGTTACCAGATATTGGCAAACTACTGCAAAGAACATTTTAGTAGAGGGAGAAAATAGGTTCTCTCCTGTGACTGCATGGTGGTTGATTAATACAGATGCTTGGATTTCTTATCATTGAAACACTGCAGACTCAGGAACTGCAGCAGAGCTGCTGAACATCTCTCATGGTGGGAGATGCAGCTGCTGCTGGTAGCAGAGTTTGGGGCCATCCTCTCTGTAGGTAGAGGCAGCCTTATACTAGTGGTTAGTGATGGGTGAATCTCCCGCATTTCGCTTCGCCGAAAAATTTGCGAATTTCCATAAAATTCTTGAAATTCGCGAATTGGCGAAAAAATTTGCGAAACGAGTCGCGCGTCATTTTTGACGCGTGTCGCGTCGTTTCCGACGCACGTCACGTCAATCGCAGCGCGTCGTTTCCAAAGCGTTGCATCGTTTTTGGCGCGTTGCGTCAAAAACGACGCACGACTCGTTTTTTGGGCGAATTTTTTTGCCGCCAAATTTTTGCTGCTGTTTCACGAATTTATTCGCCGCGAATTCGCCCCTGGCGAATAAATTCGCCCATCACTACTAGTGGTGGATATAATGACAAAGTGCTGATCTCAAGTCTCAGCGAGGAATGACATAGTAGCAATCTATCATGGAATTCTGGCTTTAGAATTTTACCCTGGGGTGAGACTGGTAAGGTCCTAATTAATAAAATATGAATAAATGCTGCGGTCATTTTGCCCCAATTCTGGTCCCATTGTTACATTGTTATGTTACAATGGGGGTTTGTTGGGAATGGGAAGGATCAATTGAGGAGTCCCCTTGTCAAGTCACACATTATAACATACACTGAAATAGCATGTATTGACACCATCAGATTAGACAATAAGTGCAACTGAGGTGTGCCAAGAGAATCGTACACTAATGCTGTTGTTAATATTGCACAACAAAAGCAGCATTTCTAATGTAAATACAGAGGAAACTGTAGCATTAACAACTGCAAAAAAAATTGCCATAATGTTCCATATCAGGCAAATTGTAATGGTTTCCACTAACCAATCACCTGCAATTATGCATGAGTTTTAGGAGAAAATTATGAATTATGGGTAAAAACCATGGCACTCTGCCTTGTGAGAATCGTGAATTTCACCAGTTTCTAGGTCACTTCTACAGAAATAAAGATGATAAGTATGTTTGGCAGAGACCACTAAACTACGAAAATTCCTGCCCTTCTGTGTGTGTGAGCAGGACGGCAAGTATGACTCTCCTGTTAAATGTGTGATATTTGAGGGGACTGGCATATCTTTGCTAGCATCGTTTAATAAAAAATCTGATATTCCCCTATAGCAAGAACAGTTAATTAGGAGAATAATACAATACAGTGGTCCTTTCAGAGTTGTTAAAGATAAAATGTCCTTGCCATACAATTGATTAAAATAGGATTTACCATATAATGCAATATAGCTAAACAGATCTAGTAAAAGATTTGCAGACAGTTAAGGCACGGTCAGTTTGATTTTTCAGTGTTAAAGAACAGATGCATTTATAATTAAAAATATTAGCAATATCTTTGCATTGCAAATCTTAATTAATGCTAATCAACATGCAGTGAAATCAGTTTGGGATGTAATTGCATGCTGGGCAAATAATGCACCAGAAAAGGATGCAGAATAAATGTGGCAAATAATGTAAGAGAAAAATAAAAATGTAGGCCTGATTTATGGAAAAACACATGCTTCTGTTCATGTAATAACACTTCCTAAAGGCACAGGCCTGTGAGAAAAGTACAAGAGAGAAGACAAAGTCAAATGTGTAAATCATCTTATTCTTATTCATGTATTCAAATGAAAACCAGGTTAAGTGATTTGTTCTATAACAATATTCCAAGTAAATGACAATAACATTTGTTTCCACAGAACCTTCCACATCTGCAATTTTTCTTTCCATATATAATAGAGAATTCTCACACTACCCTCAGGCCACTCTTAAAGGGCACCTGTTGGGCAAAAATATTATCCCTAACCAAAGGTGCGGGCTAATAGAGTCCACACTTCAGTTGAGGGTAACAGACATTAAAAAAAAAAAAAAAAAAAGCCCCCTGCCAGTGCTAGGAGACTTGCACCAGGAGGTCTTTGGTTTGCTTATTTCTTATATCTTTATATATATATATATATATATATATATATATATATTTATATATGCTGTCTTGTTCTTCTTTGAATCATTTTTGTTCTTGCTTAGTTGGTTTCTTCCAATACATTTATGGCATTCCTTATACCACCACTCTTTCCTCTTTTCTGCCTTTACAAGTCCGCTAATTTCTGCTGCAGTACTAACTGTAATTTCTTTATATATAACTTAATTTTACAACTAATTTTTTCATTAAAACCTTCTGATAGGTTTCCCCCAGATTTTCAATAGCAAGGGCAATTTTTTGTCTATACAGACATTGATAATGCCAGTTCCATGACGTTTATTTATTAAGACATGGTCAATTTGGTTCTCTATTCTGTTGTCTGGTGATATCCATGTTACTTTATGCATGTTCTTGTGAGGGAAATAAGTAATTCTCACTGTAATATTCATTCCTATTACAAAGTCAATTATCATTTGTTACTTCATGAATGCTTTCAGTTCCAATTCTCGGCATATATGATTGTTCTTTCCCAACCTCTGCATTCATATCTCCCAAAAGGATTTTAACATCATAGTTTGGCATCTGCCTCTTCAGTTGGTGTGTGTGCACAGATTAATGTAATTATTCTTTCTTTAACTGTTTGAAAACCAGTGACAATTTCCTTCAAATGCTTACAAACAGCAAATACTGTTCCAAAGGTATTGTATCCATACCCACTATAGAAAACACTATATTCTCCCACATCTATATGTTGATATCTCGCCTCTAATTTCTGTAATGCAGCTATACTAACCTTTCTTTCAGTTTCTTGGTGTTTCTGGTTTGAAAAGCCTTCTCACATACCATGTTGTGAATAACCAGTCTCATCCCCCTTTAATTTGCTCAGTTCTTTTCCAATTTTCTGACATTTCTCATTAAATGTTTTTTTTTTCTTAGACAGGATTGTAAGCCCTGTGCTCAACTCCCAACCTGGAGGACTGGGAAAACTTGGTTTTGAGGTGTTCCTTAAAGATTTGCCTAGAGACTTGCCTTCACTATGCCTACCAGTGTATCTCCCCCTTGGTGAGCCGCTCTTTGTCTGGTTCCTGCCATTCAACCTGTCTGGTAGCCATACCAGAATCTTAAGCTCCAGCCAGCATTGCTGTTGTTGTCAAAGTAGGATACACAAACCTCCTCACCATAATTAGGTGCCAGCTATTGGGAAGTTTGTTGATTTTCTTACTTTACTTTTACAGCTATGGGAACTGTTACTGGACCTGGGGCTTTCCAGATAAGGGATCTTTCCATAAGTTGCAACCTCATCCCTTAAGTCTACTAAGAAACTTTGTAAACATTAATTAAGCCCAATATGATATTTTGCCTCTTAGTTTGTAAGTACAAGGTACTGTTTTATTATTACAGACATAAAGGAAACCATTTTTAAAAATTGGAGTCTATGGCTTATGGCCTTCTCATAATTCGGAGCTTTCGGTTTTCCAAATAATGAATCCCATAACTTTATTACTGTTTTTATGAATACCCTCTCCTATTCATCTTCCAATCTGTTACTGAAACCACTAATATAATGTAATCTAATGTAAATTGGACCCTAGCAACAGATGATTCCAAACTGGAGAGTGGCTCAACAAAATAAACATTGAAACCCAACTGTAGACTGTCTTAGAATAGAATTGAATACATCATACTGAAATCTGATGGAGCTATCAGGAGATTTGTAATACATGGAAAATGAGCCCAAAAAGTGTGTCCTAGCCAAACCATTGTAATTTAAAGTGATTTGTAAATCTTTGCGCTATTCATACACAACAATAAAACACATTGTTGAGTGAAACACATGGCTATTGATTGGGAAAATGCCCCAGATGTAAATCAAAGGGAACAAACTGGGCAGATTTGCAGCCAGTTATTTCCCATTATTGTCAGCTGAAGAATGAGTTTTATAGCACACTGGAACTATTATTATTTTCACCCACCCAACCTTTCAACATGTGTATAACGGGGAAGTGTTACTGTATACCTCTGGAGATTCCCATCTTTCTTTATTGGTGTTCTCCCTGGTGCCTTAGGGAGACAGCACACTGTTGGTCTTTGTGGTTAATAGCCAAATGTCAATAAAAACATAAGATGCCAAATAAATGTAATTAAACATAACTGTGTTTTATTGTTTAACCTTCATCAATCTGGACTGCAAGTTAGATCAAACAGGAGAAACCTCTGGAGCATCATTCCCTTCATCTAGAACAGAATTCCTATGGCACAGAGCTAATTACTAATTGTATTAGATTCATAATATACATGACATTATGAATGAGGTGTACAATATGTGCATTTTATACTGTACGTGTTGAATTGATTGATAATGCTGTCATATAATGTTATTTTAACTTGTACCTGTCCAATACACATGCAACATTATGGATTGTCTGCATCCTACATGGTGCTTAACTTAATTTAAGATCTGGGATTAACTATGAGATAGTTATAATGTATTTGCGCCTTAAAAAATAAGAATTTAAAAGCCAAAAGAAAAGGAACTGAAAAGATGTTGAAAACAGGCCAAACCATAACTTACATAAAGTTCGTTTAAAGGTGAACTTGACTGCATTTATGCACTAGCATAACAACCACAATTATATTTACCTGTTTAGAGAGCCTTGGCTCATCCTCAATGTATTTCTGTTCTTTTGGTACTAGTGACCCCAGACATGCCTTTACCTGAACAAAGGAATATACATTTTAGAAAGAATCATGCTGCTTATTGCACAGAGTCTTTGCTTTTTAAGTATAATTGGTGATAGATTATGCACCCTAATTGAAAATTCACAAAAGCAAAATGTAAAAAGGGACATATCTGTATATTATTAGAGAGGAGAAGACTTGCATGCTTAATAAGTGCAGTGGCCTCAACAGTAACAACAGCTGCATAGTAATATGTTGGGAGGGTGCGCCATGCTGTGGTTGAATACTATTCTCCACTTAACAGAGAGGTTTAAATGAAATCAGAGTTGACAGACATACTCTAAAGATTGGGAACAAAAGCTTTCAAGAAAGCAGGCTCTTTATCAACAAGAAAAAAGGCAAAGTTAAGACTTACAGCATTAAAAATCACATCTACTTCAAGATAGATGACCCCCTTTGTTGGCCCTGTCAGCTGCTTGTTTTTCAAGACATAGGCTTTCTGTTCACCATTTTGAATCTGTGGGAAGAAAGACATGACAGCCGTCTGTCTCCTGGTCTCCAGTGAATACACTCACCCGGTAACCTTTGACTCCCAGCTGCTGAAACTGACATGGAGCCAAAAACAACTATGGCAATTCTGACAAGTACCTGTTCATTACCAGCACAGAGCCTGTCAGGAAAAATTAACTACCGTGGGATTCAACATAGTCGTGGTCTGAGTGTGTTAAATTTTGTTATTTTTTTTATCAATATTATTATTATTATTTCATATTTCAGCTGAGAATTGACAGACGTTGGACTAAGATTCCACCCCCCTCCCCTCTGGTTTGAGAGAAACATTGAGCTGTATGGCAGCTGAATGAAACTTACAGACAACAAGGGTACTGCAACTTTGCCCAGGAAATCAGCACTGCGATCTCGGTCTTCATCATAGACTGTCACTTCAAGGACTGAGTGGATATCTTTTATATTGCTTTATTGAGAGAGAGAAAGAGAGATAGAGAGTGAAAGAAAGAAAGAAAGAAAGAAAGAAAGAAAGAAAGAAAGAAAGAAAGAAAGAAAGAAAGAAAGAAAAAGAAAGAGGTTACTAATGTGAACATGTATTGGTTATTCATTGTGAAAGGTGAGCATTCTTTCTAAACTTAAAAAAAAGAAATAATAGATATAAGAAGGCTTGGCCTTCACAATAATAGATCAGCTGCTATAGTGTATAGTTATTACTTATTTTAAGTTTTCCATTGAAAATTCTTCTATTGTTACCCCCATTCAAACAAAAGTGTAATCCCACTAAACATCAACAGCAAAGTGCATTTGAATGTTTACACCCCTGCACATACAATTTGAGTTTTCTAAGAAAGCAGATACAAAAAGTTGATATTTTACAAAATGTATCCATACATTGTGCATATTTCTAGGATGGTGTACATGCTCTGTCACATATTGTGATGCTTTCTCCAATGCACTGATCTGTTAAATTTCCTATTCATAACAAAATGACAACTCACAACCACTTATATTAAAGATTTTGTTTGGATGGTCTACAGCACGGATTCTTAATCTATAGCTCACTACTCAGTAAAAAGGGTAACCATTCTGTTTTCAATAGATTTGCATTGTTCTTCAATACACATCTCCATACTAACCCCCTCTAAATTACTGCATTAATGTAAGTATTTCAGGTTCACTTTAGCTGATCATGACACAGAGATAAAAAGGAACATCCAACTCTGCTACTATAGAGTTTTTCTAACCATTTTGACAATACTAATTTCTTCATTATACTGGCTTTTGCAGTCAACAGGCCTATATTTCAAAGATATTATATTCACACTTACACGTGATTTCAATCCTTATAAGATTTCAGAAAAAGGTTGCCCTGACACAGTTGCCACAGAGTTTATAAATCTGATTCCTGACACATACAAAGGAAAGAGAAAATGCAGAAGGCTGCATAGTCGTTTCATAAATGTATATTTGTGTATGTATTTACACTGAAAATATATAAAGACAATGAATATTTCAGAATTAGCAGGCAAGCCTTTTTCATCTGGTGTACAACCTATGCAGATTGCATAATGAAATACAAACTTTATATGAAAGTAGTGATTGCTATTTATATTATTTCTATTTAAAGGAGGCTGCTATTTACATAGAAATGAACTATATACTGTCAGATATAAACAAAGAATGCAGCCTCTTTACCATAGCCTAAACAATACATAACTGCAGAAAACAATCGATCAGGTGATAATGCTGTGGGCATAAACAGCGATTATAACATAATCGGTCAATAAGGCCATCAGTAATGGCAATGCAAAAAAGGAGGTTTCATTTGTTATTTTTCCAAATTTTTTGTAAAACGCTAATGGCAAATTTCAGCTCCATAATAGTTGTGCATCAAGAAGCCAAAAAGAAGAAGAGAAGTGGAGACATTACACAGATATATAAAGGCCCAAGGGTCTACACCAAAGGACAAATTAACTTATGGCCATTATAGAATTTTGGCCATTAGCATCTATTACCCCAAAAATCAATCCATAATGAGTCTGACTGATTTATGATGAATTAATATAATTTTACCAATAACTGGCCAATAGATGGAATCAGCCAGCTGGATCAGTTTCTTCCTAATTAGAATGTCCAAGAATCCTGTAGAATTCCAAAGTAGAGTTTTGATTAATCTACTTCAAGAGTTATGTTTTTTTTTTACAGGTCAATAATTTTAGATGCCAAAATGAGAATGTTACTTAATAAATATTTTAGCTCTGGCAGGGGAAGCAGGAATGCATAAAAGGAGTATAGTTTTTGAAAAGACAGAGAATGCTCAGGACCTAGGGTTTTCCGGATAACGGATCCGTAATTTGGATCTTAATATGTGAAGTCTACTAGAAAATCATTTAAACATTGATCAAACCCAACAGAATGATTCTGCTTCCAATAAGGATTACTTATATCTTAGTTTGGATCAAGTACAAACTATTGTATTATTATTACAGAGAAAAAGGAAAACATTTCTAAAAATTCGGATTATTTGATTTTAATGGAGTCTATGGGAGAAAGCCTTTCTGGAACTTTCTGGATAACGGGTTTCCGGGTAACGGATCCTATACCTGTACATGGATTTCTGTGAGTCATTTGACAGCAATGGCATCACTAAGACCCAATTATAACTGATGACATCACCAAGCAACATCTATAAAGATATAATTTACATGATATTCATGGTTCTTGTGAATTACAAAAAAAAATGTATGGCCATTTGTATATTGCACAAAATATGACAAAAATTGTAGGGTTTGTTTATGAGCAAAAATGCAGTGTACACAAGTATGTCACAAGTCACCATGGTTTCTTTGTCTTGTTTATAATTTGCATTGACCTTAGGTTACTGATCAATGCCAACTTTGTTAATCACCCCAAAACTATTTTTACAGATTCCCTTCTGAGCCTCCACAAATGGGATGAAAGCTATAAGCGGTCAACTTGCACATGCAGTAGGGAATGGAAAGTTAACAGCATACCTGCCCCGATAAGAAAAGAGGTAGTAAGCACATGATGCCTTCACATTATTGATAAGGTTTGGGGAGTTTAGTAATGACAATATTACCTGTTTAGTTTCTTTATCTAATACTACTTTATCATGAGTGTATTATAACGGATCCTTAGTCCTTCACAAATGCTGCATGGAAAGGGAGGCCCAATGTCTACATAGAAAATAGATCCTGCTTGCATACAATGAATCGGTAAAGGTCAAATATATGAGCCAACAAGTTAAAAGTGGTTTCTCAGACCTGCTTTCTCTCTCTTTCATGCTCCACTTTATTAGGATAGGCATTGGAGACACTGGGCCACTTTTACTAAAGGGTGAATTGTGAATGTTTAGAGAAAAGTTGCCAAAAACAATTCGCCACAACACTGCCTATTTACTAAATGAAAAAAAAGGACAATTCACAATCGAAAAAACCTTAGTGCTAGGGAACTATCGCCAGTAAAAATTCTCTATTGAAAATCTGGTAATAAATCAATGTGTCTATGCTACCTTTTTCACTAAAGTGTATTTTGCCAGGATAAGCCTGGTGAATTCCCATTATAAAGACAGAGAAGACACAATTGCAATCAACTTTGCCCTTTTCATGCTGCTTTTTTCCATGGCAAAAATTGTATAGCAAAAAATTTGTCAGAGAAAATTCTTTAAAGAAGAAGGAAAGCTACGGAGGCATTTTATTGCCAATAGATTAGCTGCAATAGTGCAAGCTAGAATGCTGTATTTATTCTGTACAATATTTTACCATACCTGAGTAAAAAGCTCTAGAAGCTCTCTGTTTGTTTAGGATAGCAGCTGCAGTATTAGCTTGGTGTGACATCACTTCCTCCCTGAGTCTCTCCCTGCTCACTCATAGCTCTGGGCTCAGATTACAGCAGAGAAGGGAGGGGGGAGAGGAGCAAGCTGAGCATGCTCACGCCCGGGGCAAGGAGGTTTAAGATGAAGGCAGGAAGTCTGATACAGAAGCCCATGTGTACTCAATAGAAGGAAATTAATGCAGTGTTTCTTTTGACAGAGGAGCAGCACTACTTTGAGGGTTTACTGGTATATTTAGGTGGACCTTTCTGATAAGGCTTACTTAGTTTTAATCTTTCCTTCTCCTTTAAAGAATATTCCCTACTACTATTGTATAGGAAAATATACTGGTGAACTTTTGCAGAGAATTTTCACCAAGAGAAAACTCACCACAATTCTCTTGAAGTGAACTTTTGATTTTTAGTAAGTATGGAGATGTGTTGTGAAAATACACCTGTCGAAGTAAGGCAAACTGTGGTGAAGTTAGGTGAAGAGAAAAGACACACTTCTGTAAATGTGCCCCAGTATATCAGTTTTTAGGGTAATAGTGGCTCTGATAAAACTGCTCAGAATGTTTGTAAACATTCAATTATTATTTGTGCTTCAGGAATGTTTGAATTTCATTTGAATCAAAATATTTGTAAGTAACAAAGGCTGAACTTCATTTTACCTGCCAAATGCAATAAATGGAAGCACCTTTCTGGTTGGACCTTGATAAACAGCCACCTTAGTAAAAGAATTTTTTTAAATAAATAAATATATTGGAAAATTTTAGGAGTTTCCAAGATAGCAACAAAATATAGTGTGCGATATTATGCACTGGAAAGCCACTTATCTTTCTCTTTCTATACTTTGTCGTATAGAACTCATATAATAGTCCTCAAGAAAAGATAACATAATTCCGATAAAAGGATATATTCATTCGCTAGGGAAACCACGATCCTACTTCCATTTTTCTAATCAGATAATTGTGTTCTAGAAAAGCATATGATTTCTTACAAAAAGCCCTATAGGGAAGAATAGCCAAAGGGCCCGATTTGCTCGAGATTATCACATCAGATAATTACTGTCTCCGTTCAACGTGCCTGTTTATTTCTTTATCACTTTTGTTTTATTACATTTTTTCCTTGTCGGATGGTTAGTCAGTCAATGTGACCGTAGCAGAATGAAGTAGTCAAGTGCTGGATTTCTACAGATTTTCTTTTTTCAGAACTAATTTGTGGCTATACCCTGTGTGTGCATAAAAGCCCACAATAGGTCTTATTTTCTAAAAGATTTCTTCTATTCAGTGCAAAGACAAGATGCTTTTGAAAGCAATGCCGTAGGTGACACAGTTCAGGAGGAGTAACAGTGGCAACGGATTTTCTCTTTGTTTCAAGTTCATTATTAGGGCTTCTTTGGAGAAAAAAAGAGAAAGCTTAGTTTTGATCTATTATTATTTTTTTCTCATATAGAAATGACACATTATAAGCAGCAGCAGATAGCTAAATCCGCAGGTGGCTTTTGAAAGCAGGAATGCTCTTAATTTCACTACTTAGGTTTTGACATAGACTGAAGCTTAGCATACACAAAGAGTTTGTTTGCTGATTCTAAATACCATGAATTATTTTTATCTATTGCAACTCTTCAATCATCTGTAAAACAGGGGATTATTTGAAGGTTATAATACCTTTTAATAGCAAAAAAATACAAGACATAGAAAAGGTGTCAGCAAGCCAGTTCTCGGATTTCTATTAATTGGTTAGCATATATAGTTAGAAGCATGGCAAATGCAAAAATTTATGTATCCGGTTGCCTATGTAATTATTCTGTAATTATGTATAATATATTATATAAATTATATATATTATATAAAAGCTGTGTCTTCATTAAGATGTCTGTTAACATATTGGAAGCCATCTAATCAATTTTAATTGGCAATTCTAAGAATAAAATACTTGTTAATTTAGGTGGGCATGCTGTAGAACTAGAACTGGAACATCCATATGCAATCTCACATAATGTCATATTAAGGTGGTCATACATTGAAAGATGTGGGTGATATCCGGCCATTCTGGATAACAATGATGGAAAAGCATGGTGTCGGGGAGGGGATGATCAATGAACTGATGCAGGCCTCTCAATGATGGGATTTTTAAACCTGGGCGGTTGACATCTAAGCAATGTTCAGCCAGATATTTGCTGGGCAGGCCTGATATATGGGCCCCATTCATGGCTTGATAAGCTCTTGAATTGGTGAGAAGGTGCCACAGATCACTAATATGGGAACCTCCACATACAATCTCACACAATGTTATTTTAAGGTGGCCATGCATTGAAAGATTCACTCGTCTGGTGAGGTTGCAAAATGAGTGGATCTTTGACCGATATGCCCACCTTGAGAATATCAGGCAAATCTTTTGGCCCTCAGGCTAATGACCAGATCATAACTGCTGCTAATGCAGACCATTGGGACAAGGTTTGACTTTCAGCACATTGATGTGGTCCTCAATCAGACTGGAAAATCAAAACTTGTCCATTGATATCTGCTTGATTTTCAGCCAACTATGGGTCATGCAGGCTCATTGGCTGCCACCATACACCGACCATATACGAGTCAACAGCTTTTATTGGTTTGTGAATAGCCACCTTAACTTCCAATTTAAAAGCTACCTTTAAGCATAAAACACAGGTTATGCATAAAATATTGACAACCTGCTGCCAAATATTCTTAACATTTGGCAGGCCTTAGTCTTAACAATTAGTGATGGGCGAATCTGGGGCTTTTCGCTTTGCTGAAACGCCGCCACGTTTTGTTTTGGATGCGGGCGTCCATTTTTGGATGCTGGCGCCCTCAACCGGCGTCCTTTTTTCCAAGACAAATTATTGACCCAGGCTAAATTTTTCTGGTGTTCCCCGAATTTATTCGCCTGCGGCGAATTGTGGGAATTCGCCCAGAATTCGCCTTAACTTCAGGAAATACCAATGTGATTTGGTGAGGTATCCTATAAATAGGCTGCCAGGATTTTTATGCAAGCTTTGTTATAAAAAAAAATAAAAACTTACAATGTAAATATTTTGTTCCACTCAGGGTTGAGGTTCTTATACACAGTGTGAGTCATCAGTCTGTCATTGTTCACCTCAACAACACAAAATGGGTCACTTTTACCTGAGAAAAAGCAAAAGAACAATATCTAAGATTAGACACAGAGATGTATTGTTATATGTTTATGACTTTAAAAAACTGAGTACTGTAAATACAATGTCTATAAAATATCATTTTATTTACACAAAAAGTTTGCTTTTATTGGTGAACATTTTGTTTTATATTTATAGATTATTGTATTTAAGACAGAACATTTGCTTTTCTTTGCATTTTAGCTGTAGGTTTCTTTAGCTACAAATCTAGACACAGAAATGTAACTAATGATAATGTAAGAGCAATTTTTTTTCAGTTTCCAGGGGGCTCAGTGGCACAGAATATATTGCACTTACACCGTGTAAACTATGTAGATACCATTTTAGTACGTGGAAACTATGTAGATGCCACTTTAGATGCCATTTTAAAAAGTCACAAAAAAAAAAGACATTTAAAGGGGGGAATGTAATTAAAGTTGCAAAAAGAGCAAAAGAATGCGCATCAATAAAATTAAAAATCCACATTGTATTGAAATTGCGTATTGCTAATAGTAATTGTGCACTCTTAAAAAGTGCTTGAAGGTGTCGTAATCTCTTGGAGCAAACATATTGACTTTTTCAGTAAGAGGTTTTATTATATTGACCGCACATTGTTGCAAACTATAAAATTCGCAAACGGCCTTTCAACATCGGAAGGTATATAGATAGATATACAGTATATATATATATATATATATATATATATACAGTGTCTATACTGTATATATTCCCTTTGGAAAGGAAGACAAAGCAAAAAAATATCTTTAAATAAAAACGTTAGAATTAAGAATCAAGTTATCAGGGTCATCATTAATTACAAGGGAGCCAAGTGAACATGCAAAAAAGCAATCATCCATGATAAGATTGAAAATGAAATGATGTCTTGCTGAGAATAATAAAACAAATCCCTAATTATTTTTAAATATAAAAGTATATAGAAATGACACAGGAGGGTGCAGGACCCTTGGTGTTTGACAGTTGAATTATTTAAGGGAAACAAGGTGAAGGCAGAGATATGTGGGCCAAAGAGAATCCATTTATGCAGCCTTCATTTCACTAGCCCAAATTCAGTAATATATATATCTCTATTGTCTATTGCCATTGTCCACCATCTGAGCTCTCCTCTAATCTGAGACTCTAAGGAATGTAGATATTCTAAGGGCAGTGTAACTAGGCTATTCTCAGCATTTGGCCAGCTCAGCAGCAACTGGCAGAATGCTATCAAGTTTCTGTTTCACTGCTGAATGTTTAAATCATCATCAGGTCAAACATCAGGGCAATGCCCAGTGTCTTGCCAACCAACCACCAAGCTAGGAATCTAGGGTATAGCAAAAGTCTGCATGTAAAGCAAAAGGTTATAATATCCTTAAAGGAACAGTAACACCAAAAAATAAAAGTGTTTTAAAGTAATGAAAATATCACGTCCTGTTGCCCTACACTGGTAAAACTGATCTGTTTGCTTCAGAAACACTACTATAGTTCATATAAACAAGCTACTCAGTAGCAATGATGGAAATTGAAAAAAAAGGCTGTATGGCACAGGTTAAATAGTAGATAACAGATAACACCATTATGTTCTACAGAGCTTATCTGTTGTCTGCTGTGTAACTTGAGTCTGCACCTGTTGCTATAAACAGCTTATTTATATAAACAATAGTAGTGTTTCTGAAGCAAACACATTAGTTTTACCAGTGCAGGGCAACACTGCATTATATGTTTATTACTTTAAAACAATTGTATTTTTTATGTAACTTTTCCTTTAAGTGTGAGGGCAGAAATAGCATGTAGGATTTAAAGTTACAGCATCAGCAAAACTTTTTGGCTTACATTATGTAGGGGATTTATCTGATTATCTACATCTAAAGAACCAGCAAGTTAGAAATATATGGAGGCAAATTCACTAAAGGGCGAAGTGGCTAACGCTAGCGAAAATTCACCAGCGTGACGTCATTTTGTTTCTTCGCAAATTTACTAAGTCCGACTCTGGCGAATTTTCGCTAGCGATGTAGCTAGAGTAGCTCAACTTAGCGCACCCTAACGTCAGCGAAGTTGCACTCTGGCGCCAGAGTTAACTTCGCCAGGGTCAGAGCAGGAGAAGTGCAATAGTGTAGCTAGGACTTAGTGAAACAAAGTTGAAAATTTTTCTAAGTCACATTTTAACAGGGTGATAGGCTGAAAAAGATCGTCAAATTTTTTTATGGTAAACCTCCTTCCCCCCTACATTTCCTGGCAACTAACCCATACAGGGGGCACATGTAGGGCAATATAATAAATGTATTTGATTTATTAAAGGTTTCCTGGGCTTGTGCAGTGTAATGTAGTGTCTGCAGCATATACTGTACCTATGTTATACTTTAGAATTTGCACAGTATGCAAATTAGGCATCGCTAGCGTTACTTCGATTTACCGAAGTAACGGTAGAGCAACTTCGCTAACGTTCGCCGCCCTGAGTGCAAATTTGCATTTTAGTGAATTTGCGTAGTGCCGGCGAAAATACGCCTGCCGAAGTGAGGCGAACGCTAGCGAACCCCTCGCTAGCGCAACTAGACAGGTAAGTGAATGTGCCCCATAGTAGTTTAATTATAACTCATCAATTCTGAACTGCTTAATATCCAGTGTTCGTATATTCAACATAACATTGGGCACATTTTTCTATGTATGTAACACATTTACTTTTGTACCACACCAAATAGAGTGCTGGATTAGCTAGTCAAGAGTTTAAGCTTAAAAAGTATTATATGACACACACATTAAAAATTATTATCATTTTATTAGACTGCAAAGATCCATACTTTCCTCCAAAACTGTTGATAATGAATCAATTATTAAAAAAAAAAAAAGGAAGAAAGATGGAAGTGTGCCGTCTGCAATTTTTTTCTGGGTACTTTGAAATACTAGCTCTTGACAATAATAGCAACATCTTTTATTTCTGTGCAGTTTACCATCTGTTTGATTGGTATACAAGAAGCAAGCCCTGCTGTGTTTATTGACTCCTTGATGGGTAATTTAAAAGTAAAGTGCAGCAGTGCTTAGTACAACTGTAGGGGAGTATTGCTGTGGTAACACCACATTAATGCCAAATCACAAAAGTAAATCATGCCCTCATGGCCTCAGAAAACTGCTAGCCTGCTGCATGCAATTTGACATTAGCAGCTACACGGCGTGTGAGCTGTCGTTCTACTCAAGGCAAGGGATATGAAAGTTATTGAAATCTGCAACTTGGTTCCATTAAGATAATATCTAACACACTATGCAATTGTATTTTGTCAGTTGTTCAATATGTTACTGATGCAATTTGCTGAGCGCGTTGGGACGCCCGATCGATTATACATCTCTGTTTGCAGAAAGTTTGAACCCTTTTGATTTGTGGTGGTGACGGTGGGGGGGGGGGGGGGGGGGGGGGGGGGGGGGGGGGAGATACGGAAATGAAATGTTTTTTATAAAACAGGAACTGCAGGGGGTGGCCGTGAATTAAACAAAACGAATATCAAATTGGAAAATCTGTGTGACTGTTAAGCCTCTGCTCATTTATTTTGTTTTGTGAAATGCAGTTGTCAGTAAAGAGCTATTTAACTCTTATATTGTTGTTTGTAGTGAGGAATGCATAGCCTCTCCAACATTGGAATCAGCCTCTACTCCTTCTCTATGGAACCTGTTATCCAAAATGGTCAGGGGGTTCTTGCCCTAGTTTGGAACTTCATACCTTAAGCTTGCTAACAAATTATTTAAATATGAAATAAAGCCAATAGGACAGTTTTGCTTCTAATAAAGGTCATACACAGGGACATCTGCTCGTTTGGTGATATCACCAAACGAGTGGAAATCTTCCCGATGTATCCACATTGAGGAGGACGATATCGGGCTGATCTGATTGTGGGCCCAAGGATTGGATCATAATGTAGGAGAACGACTGGTCGGATCGTTGGACCGCATCAATGAACAGATGCGGCTGTGATCCCATGGGATTTCTTACCCTGCCAGATTGAAATCTGGCTGAAATTGAACAGGGAAGCCTATCGGAGGGCCCCCCACAGGGTCAATAAGTTGCTTGACTCGATCTGTTGATTGCTTTTATCAGCCCGTGTACGGGAGCCTTAAGGATTAATTATATCTTAGTTGGGATCACATACACAGTACAGTTTTATTAAAGGAATTGCTCACCTTCCAAACACTTTTTTCACTTCATTTGTTTTCAGATTGTCCCCCAGAAACAAAGACTTTTTAAAATTACTTCCCATTGTTTCTTTTTTTACTGTTTTTGCAAAATCTAAGTTCAAAGTTGAATGTTGGTGTCTCTGGTGTTTTAGTCTGGCAGCTCAGTAATTCAGGTGCAGACTCTAAACCAGGGGTGTCCAACCTGCGGCCCAGGATGAATATGAATGCAGCCCAGCTTGAAACCCTTGGTTCCAGAGGAAACTTCATGTTGCAAAGGATATAGGAATAGCTCCACCCTAAACGTTCCATCCCAGTGGGCCCAGTACACCCTAGTCCGATGCTGGAACAGACTAGGCAGGCACAATAGCATTTGTTGTAAATAAATGCTAAGCACAAGGACTTTGTTTATGCACAAATACCTTTCACAAATGTAAAACAATATGTGCAATGACTGTGTTGATTTTTGCTCAACCATTATTGTGGCTGGGTGCCTTAGACTTGCTGGGGGTGGGGGGACAATGGCCTAGACTAGAAGTAAACTGCAGAAGAGGTACATGCCTTGCATCCCCCTGTTGTACTCTAGGCAAGTGCCTCTTCTGACAACTCCAAGTTCAGGCCATGTGTGTCTGTGTTCTTAAATGAACCCTAAAATGAACACTTGTGTCCTGTGATGGTTTTTTTTTTTGCACTATATTTTAATTCCACGAATTCACTCCCCAATTGCAGTTTAATTAATGGAAAATATAAACTTCAGGGTTCTTTAACAAACCTTAAGGAGCTTACTTACTAAAACAGGCGAATGGAATACATTTCTTAAATGCAGTTAAAGCAAGCAATTAGCACTTTGCTTCAATTTCATCTTCCAATTTGCAGTGTAACGTACAAAACTAATTGTTGATTGGTTGCTATTGGCGTCTGTCCTTTGACAGTTTAGCACCTATGTTTATAAATCAGGCCCTAAGTGAATAGCCTTCTCATGGTTTAAAAAAAAGCTAAAAACAATTGGGTTTTATTATCTACAAGTTTGTTAGGGTCCCAGTAGACGTTTGATTCACTAACACAGATAATTATTTTAAGCAATACAGGTATGTTATCTGTTATCCAGAAACCCGTTATCCAGAAAGCTCCAAATAAGGGAATGCCTGTCTCCCATAGACTACATTTTTTACAAATAATCCACATTTTTAAAACTGATTTCCTTTTTCACTGTAATAATTAAACAGTACCTTGTACTTGATGCAAATTAAGATATAATTAATCCATACTGGAAGCAAAACCAGCCTATTGGCTTTATTTAATGTTTACATGATTTTATAGTATACTTAAGGTATGAAGATCCAAATTACAGAAAGATTTGTTATCCAGAAACCCCCAGTTCCTGAGAATTCTGGATAACAGGTCCCATACCTGTACTAAAAAGTCTTCTATCCAGCGGAAAAAGTTCAAATTTACAAACTATATCATTTACTCTGCTGTGCTCTTAATCAAGGGTGGTTAACCTAGTTGAAAAGACAGGCAAAACACAGTTTTCCAGCCATTTTCTTCCAGTAATTAGAGGCAGGGTTACCATTTAGCCCTGTGTTTTTTTCTCTTTCATGATTCCGATGTGTTAACAGTGTAAGTACGGCAGGTGTTTTGCTTGAAATATTGCAGAAATGACCCAAAAAAAGGTTCAAGGGTCTCCTATTTTCAGCTGTACTGCAAAGGCTTAATACAAAAATTATCCTAATTAATCATCTCCCAGCATGTCTCTATCCTTTCTCACTAATTGCACCCTTGTGCTCTTTATCATTAAAGCTCTCACAATCTTTACCAAGATGAACCTAGTTATCTAGATGTTGTAGACCTTTCTAATGTCCTGCTGGATTTCCAACCCTAATTACCTAACAAACGTCACTTTCAGTATCACAGTATCGCCTGTCAAGCCTCAGTTATTAAAACATCGCTGCTGACACGTTTACAGAGGAGGGTATTGTGACCAGTTCATTATCAGAGAAGACATGAGGAGCAAACACTACAAAACCTTTACAAATTCCTTCAACATTAAGAACTGGGACTCAAAGAAATTGTAAATGAAATATTTTGGTTCTTTTTTTTTTTTTTTTAAACTGTGCATAAACTAGGGAAAAATTAGTATTTGTGAGTGATTGAGCTATTGGATTATCCATCAGAACATGTGTTCAATGTAGTATACCAATACAATGCTATCGTTTATACATATTGTATTTTTAAAAACTCTAATGGCAAAAACATATCCAGTGACACTGGACAGAACTCCAAAATCACTAAGGGTTCCCTTTCTGTTATGATTGTTATTATTTTACCACGGCCAATTTGTGACCCCCCCCCAAATACCATGTCCATTTTACAACATTTGTCAACATTATGGAAAAAGTTAACACATTTCTGAGGGGTTTAGGGTAATGTTTTTGTGTTAATGCAGTTTTGCTAATAAAGGTGAAATTGTCCTTTAAGCTGCAAGTCTTAGATCTCCTAAGAGACCTGTTTATCTTATTAGTTGCAGTTGTATCTAACTGCAAGTATTCTGAGTATTCGCATCTGCCAAAAGCATCTTATTTAATTAAGTTTGAGAAACTTTGCATCTTTTTTTGGTGTCAGTGCAGGATATCAAAGAGAAACGTGGGACATTTCAGAAAGAAACTGCAGGCTGAGTTGTCAAAATCCGGACTGTCCTGCAAAAAATGGGGCAATTTATTAATACAAATTAGGGGGTGTGTAATTGCAAGTAGTGCTACAGTATATTCATTAGAGCTGCCACCAGTCTCTGTACTACAAAATACGTCAGTTTGCACCATGGTAAGTATTCAATTGATCTTTTTTGGGCACAGCTCTGTCAAGTTTCCCAATAGGAAACTCTTTTAGAAGGAAATAATATGGCACTCTAATAAACAACACATAAGGGGTCATTTACTTTCAGTTGCAGGCCAGGTGGTAGTTTTGGGGTGCAAAGCACTTGAGCCTAAAGAATCAAGTGATGGCACTGAACATTGGTAATAACATCAACTGAAACTTTTGAAGCAATTGTGTCCAAATTATGGCAAAGTTCAAGCATAATTGCATTAATATGGCTACATATCAGACACAAAGCTCCCTTGTGACTGCAACCATGCTAAAATTTTGACACTGCATTTTGGGGAAAAAAAACACAGGGCAGTTACCCTCAGAATTGCACTTATGTCATTGCATTTGTAGATGTAAATGACCACTATAGTATGCTGAGAAAATCATGAATATCTTACTTACAAGGGCAGATTTATTAAGGGTCCAATTGACAAATTTGACTAGAGAAGTATCAAAACTTGATTCAAACTTTAAAAAAAATTCTAATTAGTAAATTTAAGTAAATTTAAGTCACAAAAAGTTTTTTAAACTGCCCACCCCAAGGCAAACCTTGATTAGGCTATCTTCTGCATCTTCATGAATAGGTTCTTCTTCAGTGGGATGCTACCCTATGTGATATTAGCTTACTCCCCCCCCCCTCTGGAAAATTTTCTGAGGACACCCATGTGCCGAATTACTGTATAAGTCAATGGGAGAGGTCCAGGGATCAATTTGGTGATATTTGTAGCCTTCCTTTTTGCTGAGAAAAAACTTCAATCAAGTTTTGTATAATTCTAATCAAATTCGGATCAATAAAATTCATCTGAGTTTGAACAATTACATTTTTAAAATAAATTTCCCCCAATCGCATTTCGAATTCAATTGAATTTCAGGTAGTTTAAAAACCATGAATTCGAAATTCGCCCCTTGATAAATGTGCCTCTACAAAATTTGACCTTAAGTAGCAAATAAAAAATGTTATTAAGCACAGATTCTGGGCAAGGGAGCAATATTTTACCAAGATCTTGCTTTGAATTAGCTCAGATAATTATGCTTCATATTAATTTAGTTAAACCCTCTGCTTCGTATGGTACACTAATGTAAATAATAGAATTATTTACTCTTCCATAGACAGTCATCTATGTTACTCTTACTTCAACTTGTCTCACACTGTTTAACCCCAACTATATATTTTGATAAAAGATAATTAAAATGCAGAGGAAGAACATGCAAGTTACAACACTACCAGGAAATAAGATGTTCCATGTAAGCAGTAATGTTAGAAAACAGAACACTTTTATAGTGTTATTTACAAGAACATATTTAGGAATATTATTTTGAAACCCGATATCCAGAAAGCTTGCAATTAAGGGAAATTCACTGATTCAATTTTAAACAAATAATTCATTGTGATTTCCTTTTTCTCTATAGTAATAAAACAGTACTTGATGGTAAATAAGCTGCCTGAATCAATACTGGTGACAGAGCAATCCTTCTGGATTCATTTAAGATATTTTTAATAGACTTTATGGTATGATGATCCAAACTACGGAAAAAACGCTATGTGGAAAACCCCAGGTCCTAAGTATTCTGGATAATAGATCCCATACCTTTATATTATAAATTTTTCTCTTTTCATCTAATCTACATGGTATCTCACTGTGAAACTGTCCAAATCTATCTATCTATCTATCTATCAATCATTCTATCTAGCTATTATCTGTCTGTCTATCTATCTATCTATCTATCTATCTATCTATCATCTATCTATCTATCTATCTATCTATCTATCTATCTTATCTATCTACAGTATCTTGTCTATCTTATCTATCTATCTATCTATCATCTATCTATCTATCTATCTATCTATCTTATCTATCTACAGTATCTTGTCTATCTTATCTATCTATCTATCTATCTATCATCTATCTATCTATCTATCTATCTATCTATCTATCTATCTATCTATCTATCTTCTATCTATCTTATCTATCTACAGTATCTTGTCTATCTTATCTATCTATCTATCTATCTATCTATCTATCTATCATCTATCTATCTATCTATCTATCTATCTATCTATCTATCTATCTATCTATCATCTATCTATCTATCTATCTATCTATCTATCTATCTATCTATCTTATCTATCTACAGTATCTTGTCTGTCTATCTATCTATCTATCATCATCTATCTATCCATCAACTATCTGCCAATCATCTATCTGTTTGTATATCATCTATCCATCTATCCTAGGAAAGTTAGTGTTTTTGGGCACTTTGGTTTGTCAGTTTTAATATAGCAATATAAACATGTTCAGGTCAGGGTTCTCCAAGTTTTTGGCAGAAGTTTTGCAGATGTTTTTGGCAGACTTTGCAAATCAGATTGTTTAAATGTATGTAAGATGTATATATATAGAATATAAATGATATAGCATTTGTACTGCTTGTAAAAAGACAATGAATTATAATAATTTGTCTCACTTATTTGTCTAAGTGAAGTATGAAAGATTGCATGATTCTTTAAAAAAATGTATTTCATTAAATAATTATGGCTGTCAAGCCCAGGGTTGGACTGGCCCAGTGGGTCAATGGGAAAAAGCCCGGTGGGCCCCAGCCCTCATGGGTCCCTGCCAGGCAAGACGCCCTCTCCCGACCCTACCAAAAAAATTTATACTCCCATTTATGCATGTGCACAGTAGTGAGAACAAGGGGTCAGGGGGTTGCCCATGGACAGCAGTCCTGGTGGGCCCCGGGCCACCCAGTCCAACCATGATCAAGCCGAATGGATATTGTCAGATAATTGTTATTATGTTTATTCTATTTAAACAAATGACAAAAAAACTTTGAATAGCTGTCCAAATTCTCATTTTATTATACAGAGCAAAAAGATAGCAAAGGGTAAACCTGATTAAAGTGGGGAAAATTAAACGAGGTGGGTATTTAAAGATAAGCCTCTGAAAGTATCATTATGTTCTTCAATACCAACTCCAGTTGATATTTCCAGTAGCTTAAGAAATTAAATGCCAGTCTTACAGTACTTTTATCTTTTAACGTTCCGCCCCTTTTATTAGGCATTACTATATATTCATGGAAGGCAAAAAAATGGCATTGTGGGTGGAAGTGCTAGCTATATCTAGAAGTACCTGTGCACATAGTCATGAAAATTTCTTAAAGTGCATTAATGTGCAGGAAGGAAGAGCAAGAGACAATTATTAAATCCATAGGTTGGTAATTTACAGGTTATTTAATCTTGTTTCTCTTTAAATGTTGCTTTGTTTCGTAAAGGCTTGCTTTATTTGGCATTAATGTTTTTCAAACGCTGAGCTGATTCATTGAAGCACATATTGTGGAAGAAAGTGCTGGTATGTGACTGATGGGCATAGGTAAGAATGGTATCTGTCCTGACCTTTTTGTGTAAGATCACTATGTAGTGTTTTTATGGTAGGACTGCCCATTTATATGGACATTTGTTGTTAAATTATGTCTATGGTCAAAATTACATTACATTTTAACAAAGCTTTGAAATCACTTTGCCATCCTGAGTGTTTCTAGGTCACACCCCAACTGCTGTTCTAAGTTTGTCTGGCCACAATCAGGTCTGGATTTGTAGATAGGCCACAAAGTCCCAGGCCTAGGGCCTCAGGTCTGTAGGGGTAGCATGCCAATTTTGCTGCATCTGCACCTGGGACTGAGCAGACAGAAGATCTCAACAGCTATATGACTGTCTCAACATACCAGTCCTCCCTACTGCCAATTGTTATTGCTAGAGATGTGCTTTAGGTAGGGGAGGTAGGGTGGGTGGGAAAGATTTCAAAGCTGCATACTATATAGAGGAGGAAGATGTCAAGGCAGGGGGCGAGCACAGGACCACCATCAGAAATCACGGGGCCCCATAAAGCTAAATTTTGCAGACGCCCTGGTCCCCGCCCACCCCAGATATCACCCCCAAGCCCCATCTCAGATACTGCTCACACTGTAAAAAGTCTGTAAATAATTTGCAGTGGTGTAACTAGATGCTACTGGGCCTCACAGCAAATCAATTTAGGGCCCCAAAATATTGATAAGTTGGCCTAGCCTAGATATTGTAGGGACCTATAAGTTTTACAAATCCCTATACAGTTAAATCCCCTACATTTCTCTATCCCTTTTGCTATTGGGTCTCTGTCCCTGTAGCATTTCACTGTTACAACACTAGTTATTGGCCAAAGGGTGTAATGACTACTTCCTGCCACTTGTCTTTATAGTGTTTGACAGGGAGTGGCCTCTTCCTCTTTGGCTCCTGGTGTCCTTGCAGCTAGGTGTTTCCATTGAGCCTGGCATCAGCAAGGCCCCAGTAAAGCCGCTGCCCTAAAGGGACCTTTAGCTTTAGTGTTTGAGTCAGGGACCAGGAAACCCTGTGAATGAGGTTAGCTATCACAGGCAGTTCTTTAATAGACTCTCTAGGAGAGTCAGCTTTATATAGAATGAGCCGCTGTATGCTCCATCAAGGATCAAGTAGCAGAGAGTAGCTTCCCACAAGGCTTCCTCGTATGCCTTTAGTGAAGGGACCACAGCGGATAGGGTCAGGGCCGGAACTAGGGGTAGGCAGAGTAGGCACGTGCCTAGGGCGCAAAGTTCGGGGGCGCCAGGCACGTACCTTTAACTTCTGCCAACCCCTAGTCCGCCTCAGTTCTTTTCCTCCGCCTCGGCCTATCTTTGTGAGTGCACATGCGCACGCACATAAGGGGAGGGAGGAGAGTGCTCAGGAAGGTGTTGACGCGGCTGATCAGCGCGCCTCTGCTTCCGCATATTTATGCATTTGCGCATGTGTGCGAATGTGAGGGGAGGGGGGATAGTGCGCAGGAAGGGGTTGACGCGGCCGGTCAGCGCTTCTGCGTGTGCGCTTCAGGCGTGCAGTGGTTGGGGCACCATGGCTGTCCATGTTGCCTGGGGCGCCTGGCTGCTCTGGCCCGGCCCTGGATAGGGTATTAGGCTTAGCATTGTCTCCCTAACCACTGGATGGGATCTGGACCACTTAAAGGTGTATTGCCTTGGGAATTGATGTACACTTGACTACTATGCCTTATGGGAGCAGCAGTCTTCATTATGCAGTATCTGCTTCATCTATCTACTCCCTGATGTGATATGCTAATGCTCCTCATATGTGAGTAAACCTGTGGTTATTGCCTTGTGCTAATAAACGTCTGTTTTGTTTTCACCATAAAGGTCTTAAGGCCAAGAGATCACAATTGCAATATCAATTTTCCTGTACTAAGTACCTATGCAGGCAGATTAGAATTTCTCCATTTACTTTAAACTAGTTTGGTTTTATTGTAATGCAATTATTAAAGTAAAATCCAATACATAGTATAGATATTATTATGCTTTGCTAGTTTCTCTTCCCATGTTTCAGAATGTTTAAAGATAGCAATCTCCTCTTAAAAACATCCTGTATGGAGCTGTGCACCCTGAAGTTCATATTCCCAGTGTCAGATATTCCCAGTATAAGAATTTGATTGGCATTTCCTATGTTTGTGGAACGATTAAATACTGAAAATCTGACCTGCAGTAGCTGAGAAGATGAAAAGCTATGAAGAAACGGATAATACAGTGATGTGATGCTGGCAACATGCTCTTGTTAGCACCTACACAGACATACACTCAGTGTGCCACCAGATATGACAATGCCAGGGATGACTAAAATAAAATATAAGTTACAGCTAAAGTGATCCAGCGTAAAGCAATTCAAAGCAGTCAAGGAAAAGATAACGGTTTTAGCTTTGTCTATTACACCTTTGAGCAAGACCTCACTTGTATGAGCTGCCAGTAAAGAATTCTATTTGTGTCCATGTCATGATGAAAGAATATGGGGTACGCTTCTCTCACTTTCACAGGAAACTAGTGGAATTTATTTTCATATAGGTAATAAAATATATTTTATTTAAGGCAGCTGAAGTCTTCAATGACAAAACATACTCTGATACCTCCATGGGGTATAAGAATGACTACAGCCAAAAAAACATAGATAATGTGATGTAGAAAAGCTGTTTCTATATCTGAAAAGATAGGGAGCTAATGGTACTTTGTAAATTATGATGGAAATGCTGTTGCTTTGCCATCCTAGTGGATAATCTGGAATTCTGAAACAGCAAGTAAATGACTTCAATAGACCTCCATTTTTATTTAAAGGGTATTTCACCTTTAAGTTAACATTTAGTAAGTTCTGAGAAACTTTTAAATTGGCCTTAATTTAAAAAAAATTTTTTAGATTTAATTTTGAAATCTGACATGGGGCTAGACATATGTCTAATTTTCATATGACATAATGTCCCAGCTGCCCCAAGTCATATGAATTTTAGTTGTTTTTAGACAACTCAACTCAACTCAAATGGGTTCTAATTTAAGAAAAAACTCGCATGGTAAAAACTCAAATTAGCAAGTTTGGGGTTAACTACCCAAAAATTCAAATTGATCCAGTTTTTGTGGGAGACCCTTCTGAAAAAAAATTGAACATCATGAAGGCTATCTTCAAATAGTTAACAGGAACCTCTGCCATTGACTTCTACCCTAGACAGGGTTTAGATGGTGTGTTTCTGGATTCAAGTTATTTCCAGTATTGGGGTATAATAAATCTCGAAAAATTCAATTTTTTTGTATGGAATTTAAGGCCCCTAAGAGCCTTAGTTGTATCTTTACAAGACACTAGTGGGATGAATGTAAAGTTAGTGAAGAGGCTTTGTAATACCATACATCCCATGGGTAAGGACTAAAGTACAATGACTAAGGAATCAGCCATCTGTCACACATGTACTGAAGGAAAAACTGCTAGTAATCATAGAATCAAGAGTAGGACAGGACTGAATAGAATAATACCTGTAAGGGTCCAGGCAAGATACTTGTATGAAGCATTTCACAATTATAAAGAAGGTATGATGAATATTTACAGATTGTCAGGTTTTTCAAATTTTCTATTGTCTCCTACAGAAGCTTGTCAGGTTTTATCTGATTTGTTTTATCCAACATTGTTTGTATTTATTTTTTTCAATGTGAAATACTCGAATGGTGGAAAAAATCAACCCTGCATTTTAAGAAATAAAGCTGTTAGAATGATTATACAAAGAGGCCACATTATTATTTGATTTTACACCTATAACTGAAAAACCTACCAGGGGACAGAAAAGTACCACTGTAACTAATATGCAGAATCAGGAGTGAGTTTCTCATTTTTATTGGCAGTTCTGTTCCATTTAGGTTAGTAAACAGATTTTATTACTATATAGTAGCCCATAAGACACCTGCCTGAAAGGAAGAAATATATAGAAATATATCAGGAGGCAGATTTCTCATGCCCCAGTATTTTTACTAAAACTATGGCTACTACTTAGTTAAAAAATCTCTTTCCATACATACGGGAATAAATACCCACCTGTCATTTACAGTAGGGATTGAAGACTTGGTGGGTGTTAGAGCTCAGTTCTGTTTCTGAGCTCTAATAAAATATAAAGCAAAATGTATATTCTTTGATAAATGTATCAATTTCTTAAAATTCATTCATGACCATTAGGAATGTGCTGATAACTGGAAAAAATATCAAACTGCAGGATTCTTAAGTCCTATATTTAATAAATCTGTCCCATATTTATAAAAAGTTCTGCATTTCTATAGAAGTATATGTGAAAAAAATTGATACCAAGCAATATATGTAAATTAGATGCTAATGAATGCAAGATACATGTGAAATAAATATTTCAATAAATATTTTAGAAGCCTATCTTTTATTGTATTTAAATAAGCATATTTTAAAGCAGATATTTAGGAAGAAGTCTTTGAGAAAATTGTGAGATGATTCAGATAAATGGCTCAATTAATTGAATTGAAGCAGACCCCTTTGCACTGAACCAGAGCTGTGAGCTCTTTATTAAAAGCACTGTTCTGTAGCCCATAACCTTGTTCCTTGACTCCTCTCTAGTTTCCAATTTAAACAAGTCCCCATGCGGCCTGCTCTAAAGGCCTTTGTCTCCCTGTCATTGTTAAAAGAGCTGAAGCATCCTGGAAGTGTGAAATCAGAACTCATGAGCTGAACGGTTCCCCAGGGAATGCTGGACTGTGCAGAAGGTCAAAGTCATGGGCTGGACGATCTGAATGTGTCTGATCGCCAGTCTGTGGCACAGCAGGTGGGGGGCAAAGGACCTAGAACTGAGCACATCTTAATTAAAGCACATAGACAGCAAAACAGGCTGTTTTTAAGCAGGCTGTCAAACAGGGTGTAAATTTAGCCCTGCTAATGAATCTGCTGTTTTACTATATGCTAATAAGAATGTTCATATAATTGCTGAAAGAGTATCTGTGTTATTTTATGGTTTGTTTTATTCTGCTGCATTTAGCTGATTGAGTTGTAAGCCTTAATATAAAAGGCAATATAAGAATTTGGAGATATATTGCCAAATTCATTCACTTCTTGTGAAAATAAAATTTGGCAGGGCATTTGACGGACCTTGAAACTACATTTGTGAGGTCAGATGGATAATTTGGTCTTGCCTTAGCGGAGAAATTGATAAAGTTTACTGCCATCAAATCCCAACGTTCCCAATAACCTTTTTATACTAAAGCCTAGGGAGGTTGAAATGAATTTTAAAACCTCAATATTGATAGTGACAGTAGTAGTAGCCTTATCAAAGGCTACACCTTATCCAGATACCTCCAGTGAAGAGAAGTAGGCAGTGCATTGGACTTCCTTTACACCACTATAGGCCTTGTCTAAATGGCCATTGATATTAGACAACCAATGAATTAACATTAGGTGCCTATATGAAACATTAATAATAGTTGGACCTTCTTGTAAACCATAAAGTTCATAGTAGGATCTTTCTTGTATACACTACATGGGATGGACAGCTTTTTAATATTCAAGTCCCATAGGGACCAAGACATCTAGTGGCATAATGGCTAGCGCCATTGTCTCACAGCATGCATTGTCAGAGGTTTTATTTAAGATGTTCACATCTTCACATTTTCTGAAAAGCACTGTGAAATATTTTGACTTTGTTTAAATGGTGTAAAGAATGTAAAAATACTTTTTTATTTGTCATGATAAATGTAAGAAGGTAATAAGTCCATGAAAGTGAAAACAGTAAAAAAAAAAATCACTCGATGATTACACGATTTTTTTAGTGGACATTAGGGCCTTGGCAGGAGAGTCATTTGTTTGTTTGTCAGTTTTATCTAATGAGTATCAAGGCATTCAAATGACCTGATTGCATTGGTCATACAATCAGCAATTAACTGCATATTATATGCAGCACTTCACTGATTGGAGAAGAACAAATCAGAACACATTATTAGTATATACATTATTATTACTATTATATTCATGATTACAGCATTACACATTTTGAGATAACACCAGGATATTGTGCCCTGTATATACAAGATTCCTTGCCTGTGACATCAGCTGCCATTAAACCTTCAGCTCTGATGACCTTAACTTGTATGAGACCAACATCTTCAAGGTTGGTAAATGATCGCATAAGACTCTGCAAAAACAAAAACAGGAGAAAAGGTTTAACTATAGGGTGTATAGAAAAAGTAATAACCATAAGAATATAATACATGGATAAACCAGACCATTAGGAGATATTTTTTATCACAGAGAAGTACTATAAATGCACATAAAGAAGCAATTCACAAAAAACAATATTGTACAGTCTTTTAGTGTACATTTGGAGAATTTTGTGAATACAGTAATTCAATCTAAACCTCCTGAACAGGTATGCCCTTTGGAGAGAACGTTGTCTGACAAATATATGTTATGGCATCACTGGCCCTGAAAAGTATATCTGTCAACGTAAAAGCTGTGATTGAAATTCAAAGTTATTTACCACACAGAAATAATACATAGAAGTTCAAAAGGAGAATCCCTAAACATCTTAAGAACTAAGAACAGGACATGGGTGTCCGCAGAAGGGGGCAGTCATCCCACCTTGAATTCTCCAGTCCTTTAATTCCTAGAAACACAAAAATCTCATCCCAAAAGGCAAGCCTTAATTAGGTTATCTTCTGCATTGTCAGGAATAGGTTAATCTCCAGTGGGATGCTAGCTTATGTGATATTGGCTTATTTGCCCCCCCCCCTGGAAAAAAAAATTTCGGACACCCATGAAACAGGATAGACTACTGTTTAGAAGGACTCTGATATCAGTCATGAAATACTGATTACCAAAGGATCCTGAGACTTTTGAGATATGTTGTCTGAAAAGGTAGATAGGTAGTTAGGATCTGAGTGAACAAACAGCTTCTCAACCAGTATCAAGGTGGAACTTGGGATCTTTCATGTACTGCAAGACTGCATTCAGATTAAGAACCATGACCTTCCTAGACAGAATGGGACAGCTCACTTCAGCACCACCGTTCTTCACCGCAATATTTTCTTAATCAGAAGCAGAACAGAAGACTCCATTTGGAATTTCTTAACCCAGTCACATATTTTATTTATTCTTTTAAATATTATTTTGAATATTCTAAATGTATCAGCCATCTTCTACTCACTCAAATGGTGCCACTTCCTGCTGTAGGGACCAACTGCTTGTTGCTCCCATGAAAAAACAGTAGATGCCAGACACATCTGTCCTGTGACAGCCCAATCAAATAAAGAGAGAAGGGATCCTTTGCTAGGTGATCGGTTTACATGCCATAAAACACACAGCAGATCAGATAAGTCAGTGATCCCCAGCTAGTAGCTCATGAGCAACATGTTGCTCCCCAACCACTTGGATGTTGTTCCCCAATCCCTTGGATGTTGCTCCCAGTGCCCTCAAAGTTGGAGTTTATTTTTAAATTCCGGACTGGTTGTTTAAAAAACAGATGTACTGCCAAAGAGCCTCCTGTAGGCTGCCAGTCCACATAGGGGCTACCAATAGCCAATCATAACCCTTATTTGGAACCACCCAGGAACATTTTTCATGCTGCTCCCCAACTCTTTTTACATCTGAATGTTGCTCATGGGTGAAAAAGGTTGGGTACCCCTGTGATAAGTGAACAGACTGACTCACCTATTGTCAATAAAGAAAAATGAATCTGAAGAGCACACATCTGCTGGGGGGCTTAAATCTAGAACTCAAGGAGACAATACCTACTGATGAAATATCTTCCTATTCTCAGCAGCAACCAATTGCAGGACTATTATAGGAATAGACCGCTGTAATCAATGTCTTTTTTAAAGTTGCCGTCATGGTTACAAAACCAGCAAAAACTTTAGGAGCAGGGGAGGAACTAAAAGGAAATAATATCTTTCCACTGCAAACTGTTATATTTTGGTAGCTGAGGATGAACAATGCAGTGCAGTAACAGTGCTTTATTAGCAGGTTCATGCAGCCATTACAAATCAACAGTAACTTGAACAGAGCAGTGTAGAAAGTATTGTGTATGCACAGTATACTCTTGTGCACAGTGAAACCTACAGGCACCTTGCACATACACCAGTAGTAGGAAAGAATTTGGGTAAATGTAATAAACAGAAACCATAAACTGTATGCATCTTAAAGCAATACTATTCATTCTTCACAACACATAATCCTTGGTCCATGCAGGTAGTTTTCTGAATCTTTCAGTACACCTTATAGGTTCCCTTTCTTCAGGCCTATTGCAGTTGGCATCGGGAGTAGAAAAATATCCTTCATGAAATGGAGCTTCTCCAAAGTCATACCTAACAGGAGCAAGACAACTTGCATTCCATATGCGTCTATCAGATATTTCATATGTGTATGGTCCTTGCTGGCATCTCACTTAAATTGGTGTAGAAAATTTAGATTGCCCTTGTTTCAGTAGTCCTGGTTTCTTAATTCTGACTAAAGATCCAGTGCACTTCTCTTGCACCATGTTTCCCATCAGTAAAAGCCTTGCAGTTGGCTTGTTGATATTTGACAATGCCAGTAGTAGATGGTTTTGTAGGAACAGTATTTTGTGGAAGCTTGTCTGCAACATGTAATTTAGTGCACATCTGTCTGCCATGTAATAATTCAGCTGGAGATGTTTGGGTGTTGCATGGCATGTTGCTCTGTAGTTATGTAGGAACTCTGCTGTAAATACTTTCCAAGATTTCCCAATAAGGTTTGCTATCTGTAGTGCTTCTTTCAGACTTCTGTTGAATCTCTCAATTTCTCCATTTGCTTGTGGGTACAATATTCCTTTCTCTCATAAATATTTCAAACTCAGAGTTATAGGAAATCTGCAGTCTATAGGAGTATCTGCATAAGGACCCACAATATCAATAGCAAGTTTTCCCATGCTGAATCAGGAAATGGTACTGGCTTAAGTGTGATAGCTGTTTTGTCTTGATTCTGACAAGTCACACAAGAATGAATGGCAATTACCGCATAGCCATCCATTGCTGGCCACCAGTATAGTTCTTGTAGTCTTTGTTTTGTATGTACAATTCCTTGATGACTCTCATGTGCAAGTTGTATGCGCTTTTCTCTCAAGGTCTCTGGTACCAGTAAGTGGTGAGCTCCATAGACAATATAGCCATCTACTAAGGACAGTCCATGTCTAATCCTGTAGTAAGGTTGAAGATCAGGACTAAGTTTCTTCTCAGCATTTGGCCATTTGCTTTGTTAGATATGTCGTAGTTTTACTTGGATTGGACATGTGACGCAAGCTTGCTTAAAATCAGCAGCTGTAACTGTAGTTGATAATATATCTGTCAATGCAACAATGTCTAGGTCCTCATCCAGTGTAGCAGAAGCTGCAGGTAGAGGTAAATGGGAATTTTCAAACCTGGTTTATATTGTATTGCATTTTGTAGTTGAAATTCAGTATCTCTGTATGATCGGCATGGATTTGTGTGACAACTGCACCAACCCGATAGTCTGAAGCATCTGTAGTAACCATAGTGGATAGTGCAGGATCAAATAAAGCTAGCACTGGACTTAACTGTTTCACTATTTCAAAGCTATGTTGAGCAGTCTCTGATCAAACCAGACTTCAAGTTACACGTAGGAGTGCTATAAGTGGCTCCACAACTGAAGCATAGTTGGGAATAAACTTACAATACCATGAATTAAGTCCTAAGAAAGCTCGTAAGGTCTGAAAATAAGATGGAGTAGGGGCTTGTGTAACAGCATTGACATGGTCAGGGTAAGGCAGTAAGTGAAATTATATGACCCAGAAATGACAGCTGAGTTTGTCTGAAGTGGCATTTGGAAAGGTTCAGTTTCATTCCTGCAAAATCAATGCATTTCAAAACCATTTCTAGGTATAGTACTTGTCATGAAGATCCATAGTTGGAGTGTAGACAGTTATATCATCAAAGTAGCATTGTACAACAGGTATGTCATGGAGTATAGAAGACATCAGTCTTTGAAAACAACTCGGTGCTGATGCCAGTCCATAAGGTACATGATTGAATTGAAACAAATCATCATAGGTGATAAATGCAGTGAGGTCTCTGTTTTCTTCATGCAGTAATACTTGATGATAAGCACTCTGAAGATCCAGGGTGGAAAAGAATTTTGCTCCTTGGAGTTCTGAAAATATTTCCTCTACAGTATGTGTGGCAAAGGATGATTATCCATAACAACTGCTTTATTAGGTTCAAGGAGATACAATCGAATACCTCCAATTTTCTTCATTGTTGCAACAATTGGTGAAACCCATTTGGAGGATTCTGATTTTTCAATCACATCTTGCTCTACCAGTTACTTTAGCTCTTGTGAGACAGCCTCCCTTATAGAGTAGGGCAATCACCTCAATTTCTGGTGTACTGGTTTTACATCTGGTCTCAGCTTCACTTTGTGTACAAAGTTCTTTGCACAACCCAATGAAGTGTTGCTTTGTGGTGAAATGTTAGACACTAGCTGTGTGGCAGGCACTGGTGCTGTAGTAATGAGACCATCAACTAATTTTAGGTTTAATGCAGCAAAGAGAGCCCTTCCAAGTATAGCAGTGCCCTTATTCACAATGTAAAAGTCACATTTAGCAGTATTTGATTCAAATTGTTCAGTCACTGGCAAGCAACCAAGCACAGGGATTCGATGCATGAAGTAACGGACAAGTCTCAGGGCAGGTGCAACAAGCAGATCTTTTGCAAAGTATTTCAAGAAAATATCCTTTGGTAGTATATAAACAATTGAACCTGTATCAAGCATCAGCAAAATGTCTTACTTTTTTGCATTTGTGATGCTGTACAACTTTTGCAGGACATGTAACATAATTTGCAGTGTGTTGTGTTGAACCACAGTGGAGGCCATATTTTTTATTTGTATCTGCTGCACATTTTTCTTAGTGTAGGTGAATCACTTTCCTTAGCATATTAATGAACCTGTGACTGTGCATTATTAGGCCCCAGTGCTGGATGCACAGTCTGTACATTCTCAGCAGTTCCCTGACTGAGAGTTTTAGACTCTGCCACTGCTGTTTCAATATGGCTAGCAACTGTAATAGTCTTTGCAAGGGTTAAATCCTGCCCTAGGAGCAGTCTCTCTCTAATGTGAGGTGAGTTTGTTTTTTCCACTATTTGGTCTCTTAGCATTTCATCTGTTAGATTCCCAAACTTACCGGTAACAACCAGCTCTTTCAAAGCTGCTACAGATTGTTCTGTGGATTCACCATTATGTTGTCTACATTGGTGGAAGTTACATATTTCAGCAATCACATTTACTCTTGGCTAGTGATGGGCGAATCTCCCGCGATTCGCTTCGCCGAAAAATTCGCGAATTTCTTGAGAAATTCGCGAATTGGCGAAAAATTCGCGAAACGAGTCGCGGGACGATTTTGTCGCGCGTCGCGTCAACTTTGACGCGTCGCGTCGTTTTCGGCGCGCGTCGCGCCGTTTTTGACGCGCGTCGCGTCGTTTTCGGCGCGTCGCGTCAAAAATGACGCGCGACTGACGCGCGACTCGTTTTCGGCGAATTTTCGGCAAGCGAAATTTCGCTGGTGATTCGCGAATTTATTCGCCAGCGGCGAATCGCGGGAATTCGCCGCGAATTCGCCCCTGGCGAATAAATTCGCCCATCAATACTCTTGGCATGAAAAAGATATTTATAGCAGTAAAAGCAGTTTCATAAGGCTCATCAGGTAATGGTGATGTATAGAATATATGCTGTCCCTCTGCTCCCAGACAGTGAATAAGTAAAGCACGCTTTCTAGCAGCAGAAATCTCCCCTTGGTAAGCATCAATATTTAAATTTTTAAACATATGGATCCATGCAGTAAAAGGTATCTAGACTCACCAGGATTTGGGAGAAAAGCTTCAGGCTGCTGCAGAGGCAGAAGAGACATCTTGTCGCCTATTTGTTATGTTTTAGCCAAGGGTGAGCAGAGTATAACAGTGCTTTATTAGCAGGTTCATGCAGCCATTACACATCAACAGTAACTTGAACGCTAACGCACTAAGCAGTATGGGAAGTATTGTGTATGCACAGTATACTCTTGTGCACAGTGACACCTACAGGCACCTTGCACAAACACCACACAAACCTCTGACATGTCCAATGCAGCATAGCTTTATGGGCATTGTTGATGTTCAGGGTTCATGCAAGCTCACTAACATGATGCCATGCAACAAAATGCAAAATGAAGTAGTTCCAACTTTATGCCTTAATCTGTATTGGGCTGATTCAAAAGTAAATCTAATTGTGTGTTCTTGTGCTAATGTTTATTGTTGGATCATAATGTGTTAAGTGTGCCACTGTACCAATGAATATAGTAGTGTTTGTTCATAAAATTATCAATAAAAATGTTATAGATGTATTTTATTAATAAGATGTAAAAGCTGACAGTCTCAGCAGAGTGAGGCATTATCTTTATATGTCCCATGTGACTGTTCACTGTTTAAAGTAAGATATGACCTTGGCATGCAAAGATGAGAAATTAATAAACTATGCATAGTCCCCATAGTGTATTCATCATATGCCTCTACATGAAATGTATTTATGAGGCCGATTAACTCTCAATATTTGTTTACTTCTCACACTGTGTCTTGTATGTGGCTAGGAGAAAACATTCTTGAAAAAAAGCCTTTAGAATTTACATTTATGGTTTCTAATGGTTTATGTCTCTGCATGTCTATTAAGAGTGGTAATGACTGCGCCACTGACATGATAACATTTAGTATCAGATCTTTGCAAATACCCTGCTTTAGTGTTAATGTACTAGCTAACTAAAAATACCATAATTATGTATTATTTTTGTATACTACAAGCTAAATGATCTTATTATTTTCATCCTGGATGGATGCTATTCTGAAAAAACAGGAACTATCTACATGGGTCAGGGCTCCTGATAGCAGGAACCAAAAAAAATTGCAGGAACCAAAAAGTTGTACACTTGAAACCAAAAGTCAAGGCTCAGGACAAGACATGAAAGGTTAATTGATTGAGATATTGTTGCTTTTATAGTAAATGTCTAGCAACAGCACTGATTATGATTATTAACATTTTCTGTCTGGCAGCTACAGTAGTTCTAAGATTCTGCATTTCTTTTACCTCCCTCTGGCAAAGGGCAATTGACAGAAATCTACTACATACAGTAGATTCAGAGCTAGTGAATTAACTTGCATTCTTTTTGCTGTCTACCACTTGGCACCTGGACTATTCTACCCTAGGTCTCGAGTCAGGCTGTAGCACTTTCACCTATTTATCAGCTGTAGCAAATGCCAGCAGCATCTAACTGGGTACTATCACTGCCTGCAGTCCTATTTCCTATCCCAACCCACCCTCTTTAGACTCAGACTGGGCCAGCTGTCAGGTTAAGCCAGAGGGGCACACTGGAATTTTTACCAGTAGCTTGGATGGCCAGTAAAACCCCTGAATACCAGGCATGATGTTGATCTGCCCTTTGGGTATGCTATAGAAATTAATGGGTTAGAGCCCTAACTTAGGAAACCCTTGGATCCTGCAGTCAGTTGAGAAGAAATAAGACAGCAGCGCCAGGCAAATGTAAGAACTTTATAAGAGCCCTTTAAATAATATCTGTGAATCATATCTTCTACAGCTGATAATAGACCGACATTCCATAATACAAATAAGACCTAAGGATAAATGCCCCAGAGCCATACACACACTCACACACACACACACACACAAACACACACACAGAAGAGCAACTACAGCAGATAATTGTGGGTATATGTTTCAATTACTTGCTAACTTTATCCTTGTTTCAGCACTATTTATACAAGGCAGAGTCTCCAGTGCAAATAGATTGTGCTGCTTGGTACAGCAGCTTGCTCATGTTCAGAGGAATGACCTGGATCTGAACCGCTTTGCTGTTCTAAATGCTTTGATGTTTCAGTCTGTAAGTACTGGGGGAGATTGTAGAACAGCACAAACCATTTTTTTTTTATAACAGTCTCTTCTCATTAACTCTATTCTTGCAACACAAAAGTGGCCATTTCAGTCTTTAGAGGCTATACACATATACAAATGTATCACATATTAAATATTTATCATGGTCTCCCAGCTGAAGATTTGGTGAACTACATTGCATTCCTTTTTAAAGTAACTAGAACCTCTAATCTCGCTATTATTTTTGTATTCACTTTCTGCTTTCTTTAAAATTACATTGTGTTGCATGTTGTTTCCCAACCAATCGTGAATATAGCTCTGCTTGTTAGGATTACATGCTAATGTAAACCAAGGCAGCACAGAACATTTGGTACATCTTTAGTGCTTGCTGATTTGATCATGTTCAGTGCACTGACTGAATGAAAGAGAGGCTGTTGTATGGAAAGAGTCATAAATATACAATTTCCAGCAATTCACTCTGCAAAGCTTATGCACTTTCATTACTTCCTTAGGTGCCTGTAATTTTGCATTAGGTTTGATTCAAATGGTTACAAATTGTTCTTATTTCCCATCTCCAGTGAACTTAACCCCATAATTATTGTCCTTCAGACATCATCCCCACATTAATTCTTTTGCTGTAATCATGATACAGGAGAATGAAATTTACAATAGTAAAAACAAAAACCTCAAGGTAAACCTCTTCTTCCCATACATTGATTATAGCTAGAGACACAAGCTCTTTTAACTTTGTACCTAGAAACAGTAGCCCTGATTTGAAGAAACTGAGGTAAAAAAGATAAGGTAAGCTTATAACATGTAGATAGATTATCTTTAGCAATACATGCACTATAAGGCCAAAGAATCCAGGCACTTCATCTGAAATGTGTCCTCAGTAGGAACACTCACTGCTGAGTTCTAAGAATGCTTCAAGATATCTGAACTATTTGTTGGGAATGTGAGTTTTTTATGGATCATCGGAGGCAAAATCTGACTAAGAGGAAATTTGTCCTCTAAATAAAATTCTATCTTCTTATAGTCTGATGGAAAAGTTTGGCAAATGCCAGGAGAAAACTTTCTGCATAATGCTGATGGTAATGGCTGATGGTAACTCCACTAAAAGCAAATGGAAATACTACAGTGTACAATGACATTCTTGTAAATTCAACTTTGTGGTGACAGTATGGAGCAATTTCCAGCCAAAATATTGCAAACTGAGGTCCATCTATAAAGGGTTTTCTGGGAAGGCAGTGAAAGAACTGGACTGGTCTGCACAACCCAACTGAACATTTTGCATAAATTAGAAGACCAACTTCAAGCCAAACCTGGTCCCCAGTATCAATGGCCAACCTTACTAATGTTCAGAGATAATATCTGAAATCCAATATTTATAAAAATCACATGGAATAATTATCATTGCTTACCAAACCTTGACTTCACTACCCCCAACCCCTCAAAAAAGAAAGGTTTGTGATAAAACACTCCAGCTGCAATCAAACAGCAACAATTATTTTGGAATCTAACCCGGATAAAACATCATATGGATTGTGGACACATGAATTAATTTCTTCCTTGTTATCAACCAACTGTAAATCTGTGATAGTTTATGGACTCATTTACAGGTCATCCCTTGGCTTTAGAGCCCCATCAAAGTTGCCCAGTGTGATTTCAACATTAGGTGTTATTACATTATATATTTAGTTTATTTTAAAGTATATTCGATACAAAATAAAAATGTATCTACAGTATAACTGGTGAATCCCTCTCTGTCATATATATATATATATATATAGAGCATCTTAAGCAGAAGTATTACTCTGCCTTTGGAATTTTTACTTTTAAATGCTTTAACTTTAATCATTTTTATTTGGAAAATGCTAAAACCTTAATGAAAATGCATTGAAAACGAAACGGCCAAATGTCTGGGACAACACTAGATCCTGAACATATGGCATTTTTATGAAATAAATATGTATTAACTTCATCATATGTAAAGAGCATGCACCCGTAATAAACCTAAAGCTTTGTATAAGCAAATATAAATGCTAAATTATCATAAATACCTGAGAAATTTGTTATCCAAAATTGTGATATCTTATTTATGAATATTGTCATCAAAATGGAGGGGGGGGGAATCTAGTTGTTTTCCTGAGACTAGAAAATAAGCCCATTGCAGGGAAATCTATGATTTGCTATGAATTTGCTCTACCTTCAAAAGATAGGAAGAAATGAAATGCTCCAGAGATGAGCCCTCTTTATTTTTTTAATGAAAGGCTGTATAATATATTTTCTGTATGGTTGCCGCAGCTGTCAGGAAGAGAGTCTCAGCTCAGCTCCATTATGAGAGAAGCAATACCCTATCCTATGGCATTGAGAGCCACAGAGGGGCCAACTCTGATTGACAGCTTGTCACTGTGACGTCTTATTCCATCTCTGTTATGGAGAAAATTAATGTCACACCACCAGCCTTATGACTCACTGTCATCTTAGAAGCACTCACCTTTTATCAATGCTCTAAATAACATTTCAAGCCCATCGTCTCACAGTGGACAATCCGGTCAAGGGACATTAAATCGGATGACTGTGAAATGTCATAATAAAAATGGAATGCTAACAACTTCTTCTCCAAACTAGCTCCTATGGTTTTAAAACTGTGACAAGGGGAACCAAGGGTTCAGCACACCCATTCTGAAAAGGTCACACAATCTCTCTTGGTCTGCTACCCATTAGCAGGACTTTTTTCTTTTAAGGAAAAAAAGCATTGGTAATCTTTTTAGGCAGTTTTACATTAGTGGATCAAGATATAATGTCGATTTAATTTGTAGGGCTCTGCTGTACAGCAAGAGCTGGCTAAAAAGCTGTAATATTGTCATTTTCCTATGCCTCTGGATCATCATGAAGGGTCAGCTCATTAGCTGACTTTTGCTAGAATACTTTCTATGTCCTGAACAGAAACTAGCAGATATAAATAAATTGTATTTTGGAGGCAGCATGATAATTTATAGAGTTTCATAAATGACACAGCGAGGGGAAAAAAAGCAGATACAGCAGACAATCAATAGAAATGATGGCAATTGAGTAATTATTGTAAGAGGCTTAGCCATCTGTTCTTGATCTTCTGTACAATATCTATGGGTCATTGGCCTGGGAACAAAATAAAGCAATTATGCCTGAGATAGACCTGCCGTGCAAACACTTGCAACAAAGGTGTTCAGCGCGACCTGTACAAGTGTCTGTTAGTCATAAATTAAACCTATTTTCCACAAGCTTTCTTATCGATGTGCACCATATGGATCTCACATAGTAGTTATACTTAGTATAAACTGTGAAAAGCAGAGTAATTCAACACCACATCGCTCTTCCTTTGTCTAGCTAAAATGCTTAGTATTACAATCTGCCAAAAACAAAATGATCATTATTTTAATGTACTAAAAAATATAAAGATATTTTTAAGTGAGCCAACACTACTGAACACTCAATTTTATAAAATATTATATAAAACATAAAATATCAATATTATAAAAAATACTTTCCATTAAGTAGTGGTCTTATAATAAACCTAAAAGAGCAACATGTGTATAATAGTAGATTGTTTTACTGACTACTGGAGAAATTGGGCTTTATTTCCTGCTAAATCTAATAGCTAGGCTTATCCTTACATTGAACTTTCCATCACAGATGTATTTGGGGATATTAACTAAAATCCACATTAAATTTGAATATCTTAGGATGATAAGATGGTTCCCACTACAACAATCCTGTTCAAAAGCAAACTCAACTGTCATATATAAATCATGCCCATATCTTATTGCCTGATTTATATTATTATAATATTCTTACGTTTCCTCTATGGTTAAACTATGGCTTACACTAGGCTCACAATATAAGGTGTTTTAAAATTATAGACATATATTTGTTCAACATTCAGTAAACTGTGTTAAAGGAGAACTAAAGCTTAACAAAGAAGAAGGCTACAAATATTGTACATTATATTTTGTGCTTCTGTACCAGCCCAAGGCAACCACAGCCCTTTAGCAGTAAAGATCTGTGTCTCCCCAGTAGATGCTGATTCCCTGATTCACATGCTCTGTGCTGCTGTCACTTACTTAGCTTAGGGATCCACTCACAATATACATTACACTTAGGGGCATTTACTAAGGGTCAAAGTGAATATGCGAATAAAATTCGAATTTTAAAAATTCGAATTTTAAAAATTCGAATTTCAAAGTAATTTTGGATTTTGGGAATAGCCCAAAATTCAATTTGAATTAAAAAAATTTGAAACATCGAATTTTTGAATTTCAAAGTACTGGCTTTTTAAAAATCCTTCGAATTCAACTATTCGCCACCTTAAAGGGCACCTGTTGGGGTAAAATTGTACCCCCAACCAAAGATGTGGGCTGAATTGTGGCCAGAATTGTGACAGCTTTTTCATTCTGCGCATGCGCGTGATGTCAGTAAGACACGCGCTTGTGGGGAGACGGCTGCTCGATCCTGGAGCAAGACCGCTAGCGCTGGCGAGGGGCATTTAAAAAATAAAATAAAATAGTGAAACCCCCAACCGGAATGCGGGCTCTATCAGCCCGCACCTTTGGTTGGGGGTACAATTTTGCCCCAACAGGTGCCCTTTAAAGGGGTGGTTCACCTTCAGGTTAACTTTTAGTATGTTATAGAATGACCAATTCTAAGCAACCTTTCAATTGGTCTTCATTATTTATTTTTTGTAGTTTATGAATTATTTGTCTTCTTCTCCTGAATCTTTCTAGCTTTCAAAAGGGGGTCACTGACACCATCAAAAAAGAAATCCTCTCTGAAGCTGCATATTTATTGTTATTGCTACTTTTTATTATTCATCTTTATTTCCTGACCCTATCCTATTAATATTCCATATTCTCATTCAAATCAATGCATGGTTGCTAGGTTAAATTGGACCCTAGCAACCAGATTGCTGAATAACTTAAAAACCACAAATAATAAAAAATGAAAACCAATTACAAATTGTCTCAGAATATCCCTCTCTACATCATACTAAAAGTCAACTCAAAGGTGAACAACCCCTTTAAAGGTCTGAAGATCTTTGTCATACTTTAAAGGGAAACTGTCATGGGAAAAGTTTCTGCTGTTCTTAGATCTACCAGGCAGCTGTTATCTTGTGTTAGGGAACGGTTATCTGATTACCTTCTCATTGTTCTTTTGTTCGGCTGCTGGGTGGGGGAAAGGGAGGGGGTGTTATCACTCCAACTTGCAGTACAGCAGTAAAGAGTGATTGAAGTTTATCAGAGCACAAGTCACATGACTTGGGGCAGCTGGGAAATTGACAATATGTCTAGTCACATGTCAGATTTCAAAATGAAATATAAAAAAATCTTTTTGCTCTTTTGAATAATGGATTTCAATACAGAATTGTTCTGGAACAGCACTATTAACTGATGCATGACAGGATCCCTTTAAAGCTGCCAAATTGACATTTTAGCCTATGGGGTACTGCCTAGAACCTTTCTAGGATTTCAAAGGCTTTTGCACAAATCGATCAAACGATTCTAACGATTTTTATTCGAATACGGCCAAAAACAATTCTATGGTTGAATTTTGAAGTTTTTCCGCTTCGAAATTCGACCGTAAATGTGCCCCATGGAAAAGAATGTCACAATATAAGACTGATTAGTAATTAATACAGATAATTACTACACAGCAGCATAGACACCACTGCAACTAGCATCAGAATTTAATAATCAGCCCTGTAGCATCAGCTTATGTTACAGACCAACCTCATTTTCTGCTTGATAATTTGTGACGACCCCTAAGCTTAGCTTCTCACCAGCTGCCCAGAGCCCACTGAGCATGTGAGTGTCACAGACCCTATCCAATATGGTGACCCCCTGTGACAAGTTTTAAGTCCTGGATTGTTGCTGCTATTGACAAGCTGAAACTTTAGTCTGTTGCTATAAGTACAGTATATAAAATATATATATATATATATATATATAAATTTTAGGTTTTAGTTTAAGAATCGTGTGTGTACACGGGCATATTTACCTGTTACTATGTAAATGCAATGGGGTACATAAAGAAGACTGCTAAAAAATAGGTACAGATATGGGACCATTTATCCAGAAGGCTCAGGACCTGGGGTTTTCTGGATAACAGATCTTTCTTTAATTTGGCTCTTCATACATTGTCTACTTAAAATAATTTAAGCATTCAATAAACCCAATAAGCTTTCTTTGATTCCAATAAAGATTAATTATATCTTAGTTTGGATCAAGAACAAGATACTGTTTTATTATTACAGAGAAAAAGTAAATAATTTTAAAAAATTTGGATTATTTGGATACAATGGAGTCTATGGAAGAAAGCCTTCCTGTAATTCAGAGCTTTCTGGATAACAGGTCTTTAGATAACAGATACCATACCTGTAGTCAGTAAGCCATCAACTGCTACAAACTCAGCTCTGCTCACCTGCACCTTATATAAGATCTGATGTTATTATACATTTCACCATAATCGTCTCAGTTTTGGTAACTAACTGATTTCATATACACAATAAGAGCCAACTTAGAAGCTAAGACTAAGAAATATAACAGTAGGAGCTCCTCACCATCTGGTTTGTCAACTTTGGTGAAAACGTCTCCAAAAAAGGCCAATGTGGCAAATTAGTCTAGACCAGTGGTTCTCAACCTGGGGGTCGGGACCACTTTGGGGGTCGAAAGACCCTTTCACAGGGGTCCCTTAAGGGGTTCCAGGAGCAGGTTCATCTCTCTCCCCACTAGCCCTGGGGCAAGGTTGTAGTAACCTGTGTAGGGAAGCCAGTTGCACTACAGCTTTCTATATCCCCTTAGTAGGGACTGCCATACAGCTCTCCCTGCCTATTTAAAATTTGTAAAATTAACATGGTAATTAGGGTGTGGCAAAATTTTTTTTGCTTTACTACGCACGGAAAACAAACCTTTATGCAGCCACACTGTCTCCTGTACTCTCCTAACAATCCGCTCTGGACTGGCAACGAAAATATTTTATGGTTGGGGGTCACCACAACATGAGGAACTGTATTAAAACGTTGCAGCATTAGGAAGGTTGAGAACCACTGGTCTAGACCAAGAAGAGCAGACCCAGGTGTTGCTGAAAATAGGACCAGTCACATTTTACACAAGATCACAAAATTGGCCACCATGGTGGACATCTCAGAGATCTCTGATTCTGGGGTAGTTTTGCTGTTGTTACAAAAAAGTTATAAATGGCGGTGCTATACCTTGGTGGTAGTACGTTTACAAACCAATGAAATACAAAAAGAGGGGTATCGGCACTCAGAAAAACGCCACAATAGCCACCAAAAGGGAAGTTAAAAGTGTAATATTTATTGTAGATTCATTAAATAAAAAGCAACAGTATCTCTATTGGCCCTACAATTTTCATGACCCTAGGGGCCAGGGCACTTAGTCATGGGCTATTTATTTTGGTGGTAAATGTACAAAGGCATGGTTTCTATGTATACAGTATATATAATGTATACATGTGTTGAGGCACATGCTACAGGCCAAAGCCCCTAGATTTGCTAGAGTATTATTCTATACACATATGTGCTAAACTATAGGCACACATCAATTTTTCAAATGATTTTAAATTGGGAACCTGCATCTGAAAGCCATTCCCTTTCAAACATCAATTGTTCTGCAACTGCTCTTTCCTAGAGAAAAAAAATCCTTTTTTTTTAAATAAAGAACAGATTGTGTAACTAATAGTTAATAAGCATATTTTAATTTAATCATATTGCAGAACTATAATACTGCAAAACTGAAATAAATATACACTCCTTAATAAATTGTGAACCTCTCTAATCTGGTTTTGAAGAAAGAAATGCTTGTAGCTCATTGCAGAACACAGCAGTTCTTTCACCAAGGGATCTGAAGGGCAGTACACTCAGATGTGCACTAGTGATGGGCAAATCTCCCGAGATTCGCTTAGCCGAAAAATTCGCGAAACGAGTCGCGGGACGCTTTTGACGCGCGTCAAAACGAGTCGCGGGAATTCGCCCCTGGCGAATAAATTCGCCCATCACTAATGTGCACATTTTGGTTGTTCATATATGGTGCCAACTTTCATTACTATTATTATTATTATTTTTAACACATTTTTATATAACACCAACATATTCCACAGCATTGCACAAAAGATGACCGCATACACATACAAATATTGACTCATACATTATACATGGAGGCTGATCAGGCTGGATATTGTGGCCCCTGTAGACTAAGAAGGGAATTACATTTTAAATTGTTTTTTTTTTTTTTTGCAACATTTGGTTATTTAGAATTAATATTATGTTTCATAGTAATTCTGCTGTATGTATGGTGTCTTCTCAATAAGGATCTTTTTACCACATACAGAATTAACAATATAATCATTCAGTGTAAAGGATAAGATACTGAAATTCATAGCAAATAACAATACTATGAGTTTGTGCCAGCATGGTTTTATGCGTAACAGATCTTGCCAGACTAACTTAATTTCTTTTTATTAGAAAGTAAGCAGGGACCTCGATTCTGGGATGGCAGTGGATGTGATTTACTTAGACTTTGCTAAAGCATTTGATACAGTGCCACACAGAAGGTTACTGGTTAAATTAAGGAATGTTGGCCTGGAACACAGTATTTGTACCTGGATAGAGAACTGACTAAAAGATAGACTACAAAGAGTGGTGGTAAATGGAACATTTTCTAATTGGACCAGTGTTGTTAGTGGGGTACCGCAGGGCTCTGTACTGGGTCCCTTGCTTTTCAACTTGTTTATTAATGACCTGGATGTGGGCATTGAAAGCATGGTTTCTATTTTTGCAGATGATACTAAATTGTGCAGAACTATAGGTTCCATATAGGATGCTGCCACTTTGCAGAGTGATTTGTCTAAGTTGGGTAACTGGGCAGCAAACTGGAAAATGAGGTTCAATGTTGATAAATGCAAGGTTATGCACTTTGGCAAAAATAATATAAATGCAAGTTATACACTAAATGGCAGTGTGTTGGGAGTTTCCTTAAGTGAGAAGGATCTTGGGGTTTTTATAGATAACAAGTTGTCTAATTCTGGGCAGTGTCATTCTGTAGCTACTAAAGCAAATAAAGTTCTGTCTTGCATAAAAAAAGGGCATAAACTCAAGGGATGAAAACATAATTATACCTCTTTATAGATCCCTAGTAAGGCCTCATCTGGAGTATGCAGTGCAATTTTGGACTCCAGTCCTTAGGAGGGATGTAAATGAGCTGGAGAGAGTGCAGAGACGTGCAACTAAACTGGTTAGAGGGATGGAAGACTTAAATTATGAGGGTAGACTGTCCAGGTTGGGGTTGTTTTCTCTGGAAAAAAGTATTGTGTTTGTTTAGGCTGAACATCCAAATGATTGGAACTGTATGATGTAAAGCAGAACTGCATCATGTCCTCACTTACTCATCTGCTGATTCTCCATCCACCAGTCAACATGTTGCATAGTTCAGCACATCAACTTGAACAGATCCTACAGTAATGTGGAACATATTGACACATTACAAATAATTGTTAATTTCAGCTATAATAATCTAAGTTTGAATTTGATCATAGGATGGTTATGTAAAAAAAAAAAACAGCCCAACCTACCATATATTGCTTAGATTGTTGTGTAAGAAATTGGCATCTTGGTTTACAATATGAATATGGTCATGGGAATTGTGTTTTACACAAAGCATATTGCAATTAATTCTTAACAGGGAACCAGTTTTCTAGGAAACTTACATTTTAAATTACACCAAAACTCAAACTATTCATACCTAGGAATGGCAGTTTGGATGTATGTTGTTATTGGAGCCATATAAATCATTTCTGTATGTGGGAAGCTGGCTCAATTGGAATTGGGCAGGTTAAAAGAGGACATCAGGGATGAAGAGGGGGAGCAGCCAGGGACAGCCTGGAAGATGGGTGCTAGAGCCAGCAGATGACCAGAAAGAAACTTTGATTGGCCTGGATGTAACAATGTAGACTTATTTAATCATTTGTAACAGTAAATATTGTAAATAATGTTCAAATGTAATTGTTATTGTTGTAAAATCCATTGGTTTATTATCCAATATATCTCTTTAATATACACTTATTGGTGTGGACTCTTTGTCTGCTTGCTCAAAAGAACCAAAACCCTAGTAAGAGGGGGGGGGGGGGAAATAATATAATATTATTAATAATATATCTTAATCTTACAGTTGGGCAGTATTGTTGCAATCAGTCAAATGGAGAATCAAATCTGGCCAAGTGAACTCAAAATTAAAAAAAAAGTAGTCAGCACTTATAAAGCAAAATATGTGCATGTTTCACAATCTGTTAGTCAAAACTTACTCTGCAAGAAAGGTATGGCCAGTTCTTTGAATAATTTTGCAATATTCGAAAGTCTGATGAAATATAGGTGGGCTTCTATAAATAGGCTACAGAAGTAGGCTAAAAATCCAGCGTATTTACAGATGGAACAAACTTAACTCACAGGGGTGCCCTCCGCAGGAATTATTGTGGTGATTTCACGTGCACAGCAGCAGTCCTTTAGTAGAGGAACCAAACGTGCCTCCACTTTGTGGTTATGGGGGTTAGTTACTCCACTGTTAACTATACATTTGGTACAGATGACCCACCAGCTCACAAAATTTAAAAATCATAATTTTTACATGACTTAAAATAAAATAACACTGTGAAAACAAAAGTTTGAACCATATGTTATCAACCCTGAAATACAATAATAGTGCACTCGATATAGCCTGGGTTTTTTACTGCAATAACAGTAAAGAATATGTATGTCTAGATAATAATTTTAAGGTTAGACATAAACAATATTTTCATATATTTGTAATGGACTCTCCCTACTTCCCTAGTATTAAGCATTGATGAAGTCCAAAATAACATGCAGTTTGTGGCCTTTTTCCTTTCTGTTTATATCCCCAATGCAATTAGCTTTAATTTGAAAGGTACAGTAGGTAGCAAAGGCTGATCGGCAGCTGCCAGAATTCCCTAACACACCTCCACTGACAGGGAAGAAGGACCTTAACCTAAAGTATCTTGTGTCTGTATTTGACTGACAACTTGATTGTAAGGTTGACAGTTTATGCAAAGAAAAACTCTTTAGGATGGGGAGGGGTCAATTCAAAATTGATATAGTCCCATATTATCCATTTTCTATAGTCGTATTTTTATCCTTGCAAACTATACCACCTGATTAAATATGCAAGATATTTTGTATCATCGAATGCACCTGCAAAATAGAGTTGACACAGGCGCTCTATGATTTCTGCTGGAAGGTTATTTGTTCTGAAGGTTCTACATTTACATATTTTTCTCTGGCTGTATATTACAGAATCGCATATAAGTTTTATCAATGATTTAAAAGAAAATTACATTATATGCATGGACCTTGTGTGTGTGAAAGTATGTACAGTATCTGTATGGAGATGATAATAAAGACTGATCACTGGGACCTTGGTATAAAATTCAGAACATTTTGCTACATATGAGGGTAAAAGCTTTAGATGTGCTCTGTGGCTTATTATATTTCTCAGTCTGTTGCTGAATTCAGAATGCCAGTGATTAAAGTTTAGACCTAGGAAGCTGAACCAACTGGTCTGAAACACCTCCTTACCAATTTATAAGGTCATTAACATTATCTGCTTGTACCTTTCATCAACGAAGCGCATTGCTGCATCTATCCTTACCCTCCGATCATAACCTGACCAAGACTAACCCCTTGAATGTCTAAATATTGGAGGAGGCCAAGAACAGTATTAGCTTCCTTTTAGAGTTAATTGTGCTATAATATTGCTTCTTCATCTACTTACAGCACTGTCCCGTCATTATTAACTTTCCAAATCATAGGTTTTGTTTTGCAGGGCTAAGTCACCTCTATCCTCTATGAAAGCTGAAAGATGAATGTTTACGATAACATGATTGGTGGGTGAGTTGTACAAGCATTAACAGACAGCTGATTCAATGGAGATAGCCTGAATACATTTACTGAAGCGCACATTCAGCTAATCTGTTTGAAGAATATTGTACAGCATTAGTACCAGCACTTCACGTTATCTGCACTGGTAGATAAGGTACATCTTTATTAAAGTCACTTATTGAAAAGGTTCCAGTGAGGGAATAGGAATATTTTATAATCTAGAGGAAAAATTAAGCTGGTCTTTGTTAGGCAGAGCTTGGTTTAATGGCTGAGTGTCTAGAGAAACCTTCTAAACACCTGGCAGTATTGTACAATAAAAGCTTTGTGATATTAAGTGGAAATAGCTCTGTTTCCCCTTCTGCAGGGATCCTTTTGAGTAATATTCCACCGAGGCGAATACTGGGATAAGAGCTCCCCTCTCTGTCCTTAAAATAAAACTGCTCCTGCCTTGTCCTGCTTTTGTCAAGGGGCAGCAGGATCATTGCTTAAATATTTGGGATGGTAAAAAAAAAAAACATGGTAATATAAAGATATACCACCACTGCTTCCAGAAAACATGAAGCCCCATACGAAGAAAATAAAACAATTTATTTTTACTTATTTAACACTGTAGCAAAGGATTATAAATGCAAACCAATATGCATTAGCTCAGTGGTTCTCAACCTTCCTAATACTGCGACCCTTTAATACAGTTCCTCATGTTGTGGTGACCCGCAACCATAAAATATAAAAATATTTTCGTTGCCAGCCCAGAGCAGATTGTTAGGAAAATACAGGAGACAGTGTGGCTGTATTATGTTTTGCCACACCCATTTTGTGGTCACACCCCAATTACCATGTTCATTCTACAAATTTTAAATGGGCAGGGAGAGCTGTATGGCAGTCCCTACAAAGGGGATGTAGAAAGTTGTAGTGCAACTGGCTTCTCTACACAGGTTACTGAACTACAACTCCCAGCACCAACAGCCGGAGAGCTACAACCTTGCCTTAGGCCTAGTGGGGAGAGAGATGAACCTGCTCCTGGAACCCCTTAAGTGACCTCTGTGAAAGGGTCATTCGACCCCCAAAGGGGTCCCGACCCCCAGGTTGAGAACCACTGCATTAGCTTGTTAACTCCACTATATGCATACCATATATTTTTTGCACCAACACGTAACGAATGCACTCAGTTTCCATGTCTCTTAGTACAGGTATAGGATCTGTTTCTTGGAAACCCATTATCCAGAAAACTCAAAATTACAGTAAAAACCATCTTAGATGGAGTCCATTATATAGTGAATTAAGAGGGTGCAATTGCACCAGGGCCCCCACCCCCTTGGAGCCCACCGGAGCCACGATAATGGTTATGGCAGGCGGTTATCTAGGGGGAGATTTTACAGCACACATGCCATCAACACTCCACACATGCTACCAACATTGCAGCAATTTCAGCGATCTGGTTGCTAGGGTTCAAATTATCATAGGAACCATGCACTGAATTAAACAAGAGATTGGGATATGAATATGAGAGGGCCTGAATAGTAAAAAAAAAAAAAAACAAGGGTGGAACTATCCAGGGTGTGGGTGATTGCACCCCGAGCCCACTCCCCATGTGGCTCTTCTGGACGCTTGCACCTGGGCCCCGGTGGTGATAGTTCAGTTACTGAATAAAAAGTAGCAATTACAATACATTTGTATCCTTACAGGGCATTTGTTTTTTAGAAGGGGTCAGATTTTTAGGTGGGGTCAGTTGATTAAAAGACATAGACATTTCAGACTCAGTGACAATTACTGTACATTTATAAATAACTTAAAACAGTGAAACGTTGTTTATTGGAAAGTAGCTTATAATTATTCATTATGCAAAAACTGTTTTTGGGGGAGTCTAAATTCTATTTTATGCACCTAGTTGGGGCAACTCTTGCTGACTGTTTCTGACTTTGCTTCTTTAAAAACCTTGTAGCATCAAGGTACAGTATCACCAATAAATAAATATGAATATATTTTCGTATTGCAGAGGTCATTTTCCCAGAAAATATTTCCATTGTGTCTTGTCTACAATGAATAAGAGCTGCGACATCCACTGACACAGGTCACAGGCCATGTGTTTCTTGTTTGTTTACCAAGTTGGGGTTCATGCATTGTCCTTGACTCTCATCTCTGACTCTTTTTCTGAATATAACAATAGCCATTTTCCCCATTGTACACAAGTGCAATTGATTGCATAGGAAACATCTTCTCATGTAGAGAAAATATTCATGCAAGAGTTCATAAAGTTTTAATCAGTGCAAAATTGCATATTGTAAAATGAGCTGATCTTATGATGGTCTTACTGCTCCCCAAAGTTTTTATATATATATATATATTTAGCAAAACTGTTTATGTTGCATTTAGTCAATAAAACTCTTATTAGAGAAGATTAACTAGCATTACTTACGTATCTCCTGAAAATTGCCTCACGCTCATTCTGATCCTCCAGACAGTCGACAGTCACATCGGAAACTGGAATGGCAGCTGAGGCTGTCAGAGTCACCAAAAGGACCAGCCATCCTTCTCCTTCTTCCAACTTCAGCTTCAGTTTGTGTGTTTGCTCTTTACTCAACGTTGAAAGGTCCACATGGCACCTAAAAGCAAAAATGGTGTATCATCAGAAGAAAAGCTCACTTAATTGTCCAGTTGTGTAATTGGTAGATATATCATTTCAGATCAAATAAACCTGTTGGTAAACTACAACTACTAGCAAATAATCAGTTGGTCAATACATCAATGACTTAAAGGAGAATTCCACCCCCTAGGCGCAAAAATCCCCCCCTCCCCTGAGTAGGCCCTCCTCCCTCTGATCTACCGCCCCCCCCCCCGAGCAAATGCCCCTCTTTCTAGGCTCTTTCCCTCCTACCCCCAGCCTGTGTTACCACAAGCAAATGACCCTAACGTTTTACTTACCCCTCGGTGTAGATTCAGGCATTGGACTTCACAGGCACCATCTTCAGCTCCTTTGGTAATCTTCAGTCTTCTCCCGGCACTTTGGCACTTTCTGTTTAGGTCAGAGAGAACTCACGTGCACACTCAGGCCCTTCCGTGTAGATATCACTTGGTGCTAAAATGCTTTTGGGGAGACGGCCCTCCCTGGAGAAGGTAGTTACAACGATTAAAGCCAGCACACAAGTCAGATGCAAACCGAGGTCAAGCCCCTGGTGAGTTTATTGCGTCACAACGTTTCGGGGGTGTTCCCCCTTCCTCAGGTGAGGAAGGGGGAACACCCCCGAAACGTTGTGACGCAATAAACTCACCAGGGGCTTGACCTCGGTTTGCATCTGACTTGTGTGCTGGCTTTAATCGTTGTAACTACTTTCTGTTTAGGCCCATGCGCAGTTGTCGCGAGCACAGAAAATTGCTCCAACTGCGCATGTGATGTAATGCCGGTCTCATTCCAAAGATTACCGCAGCGGCTGAAGATGGCACCCGTGAAGTCCAATGCCTGAATCTGCACCGAGGGGTAAGTAAAACATTAGAGACATTTGCCCGGTGTAACACTTTGGCTGGGAAAAGGAGGGAGGGGGGTCTTGGTGGGGATCCGGGGTAGGGTTTTCTTTTAATTTAGGGTTGAATTCTCCTTTACAGGGGGTATGAATAAATATATAAGGGGCTATACAATACAAAACTGATTTATTAACCGGTAGTTCCTTCAGGGCACCACAAGGGTCTTCAGTCAGATTATATGAAGGCTTCATTGTTAGGACCAGTAACATCAAAAAATTAAAAAAATTTTTTTTAGTATACCATGAATTTATACCGAAACTCCCTTTGCACTCCTCTTCAGAAAATGTGATAGGGCGATCCATCATGCACCGCTCAATTTCTCCTCCCAGCCTTCCTTATAGGAGATAGCCAGGGAGGAGAAATTGAGCGCCGCACGATGGATAACAGCCCTGACGCATTTTCTAAAGATGAGCGCAAGTGGAGGTTCGGTAAGTTATTTCTTAATTAAAGTTTAATATTTGTTGGTTGTTTTTTTCGTAGTATATTAATACATTTCTTTTTTTTTTGCTGTTACTGGTCCTTTAAGTAAGTTTAAGTTTAGGTATTTAAAAGGTTTTGCATTCTATCCCTGAAGTAATTGTACTGACAGATACATTTGATATGTTCAGCAAAGGGTTAGATTCCTTATTATTAAGCCAGTAGAAATTAGGAAAGAGAGGTATTATATAAATCCTTATAGAAAACGTGTTTGTATGCTAAGGCTATAGTATACCTGTCATAGATATTCTGAGACCCCTTTGTGACATTGATAAACCACCACTATAGTGATACACTCCTACTAGATATTTATACACATATCACTACTGTTTCTTTTATGGCAGTTGAAATCCTTATTCCCTGAAAATTCATTACTATATTAAAATTGATTAATTGATTAACCAGAGATGCCTAAATATATTTCGCAAGTAGCTGTTAAAAAACTATACTGTGTCCCGTGTTTGTTATTTTTATATCCAACCATAAAGAGATTAAAGAGACGAGAATACTTTTTTACCGGTTCTCTTATGGTTCAACATTTTGTAAAAATTAAAAATTGATAATAATTGCTGCTACAAGGACTTGTTCTTTTTTTAACCACCGCTAGTATACTGTACATTATTTATGCAGTTGCACTTTCCTTGTTTGCTAATGTTATAATTCTGGGCCCACTAGAACATTGGCAGACCTTAATTAGTTAATTGGCACATCTCCCTTTTAATTCATTTTTGTTCAGTTGTTTTTCCTGCGTTTGTTTTAAACTTCAATTCATTAACTGCTTTCCAAGACAAATATTATTTGTCTTTTTGCACCGGATCTTTGAACAGAATTTTAATTCTTGCAGCAGCAATGATTAGCAATTATTTAGAATCTTTCCATAGAAGACCTGGGGTTTCCAGATAACCGATCTTTCTGTAATATGGATCTTCATCCCTTAATTCTACTAGAAAATCATGTAAACATTAAATAAACCCAATAGGTTGGTTGAAACAAGTTTTAACATCAAGTATGCAAGTTTTACACCCACTAAATCGTTAATGAGGTACGGAGATCCTACAAAACTCTTTAAATATTGAATAACTGCAATTTGTTAGAAACTTTTATGGTTTCAGTAAGCTTAGTATATTTTCCTACCGGTTTCCTTTGTTTTAGAAGATTTCATTACAAGTTAAAAGATGTTACTAATAACCCTGCTTGCTTATATCATAAATACTTTACTTGCTAATTAAGATATGTAATTTTTCATGTTCAATCCCCTCCCAGCTACTGTACTGCTTTCCTTATTAACCCAATGCCCTTGTCATGCAAAAAGCCTTCCAAAAGTATTCATACCCATGATAAAGTCTTTCCTTTTCATTACCAAACCGTCAAATATAAGTTCATTCTCTGTGATTATTTACTAATTACTTTTTTAATGCAAAATTATTTGGAAAGAAATCTTTACAAAAACCCTGAAATATAAAGAATGTAATTGCCACACTTTAATATTGTTAGAGCGACCTACATGTACAATGTACCATCTTAGATTTTGCAATTTGAGGTAGATTTGTTCCAGCTTGTTAAAGTTGTTTACTACAATTTCTACAACTTTTTGTTTCAAAATCAGCCACAAGGGCATCCCTCATTTTTCAGCAACTTCAATATTAATTTGGCTTTATGTTAAAAGTATTATTCTGCTAAATTAAGACTTTTCACCCTCATTACTTTTTTTGGCAAACTAAAACAAGTTATCTGCACAGTTTCCCTGCATGTTACTCATTTCATGCTGATAAAAAGCAGCCCAGCATAATTGTGCTGCAAACACCATACTTCACTGAAGGTTTTAGAAGTGGTAGATGTTCCCCTCACATATTGCTTTGAAGTTATATCATGGGTTGTCTGTGGCTTTTCTCAGAAGTCTCTGTGCAATAGAACAGTCTTTTCGAGGCAGCATCTGGTTGGTTTTAATGTAGCATCCACTTAAATGAACCAACAGTGGTTACTAATATAATATTGTTTTGTGATATTTTCCTGATATAAGCATTTGTATTGCTTCCCATCTAACTACTTTGGAATGTTTTACTTACACTGTATTTCCATTATTTCAGCTGTTCTTCTGATTCACAACCTGAATCCCGTAACTACTGTGAGGTTTTACCCAAAAAATGTGTCAGTTGGTTTAACGATTCACAGAGACGTAATTGTAAGGCATTTGTTTCCTCACTAAAGAGATTGTTTTTACTTGTGTAAAGACAGAGCTTCTACACCACAAGGATTTCAAACTCGCACAAACACATTTTCCAATTATTTCATATTTCTTAACATTTTTTCTATCATAAATCAGTGCCCCATTAAAAAAATAGTAATTTTGAGTTTCAGTTTCAGTGCTTCGAGATAAAAAAGGAACATCATGAAGAACAAACTTGCGTTGATAGAATGAGAGCTATGATGAAGGACTTGAACACTTGCAAGGCATTGTATATTGGGCCATTGCATATAGCAAATGTGTGAAGATAAAATCATATGAAGGGTTGTTTTTATCGAAATGAGCCCTGAAGGGCCTTCAAAGTTGCTGAAGAAAATATTGATACATTTAGGTTTTAACTCTCCAACAGTGGATCATAAAGTTAAATCAGACCAAGTAAATAAAGAATTAAATTAAGAATCTATCTTAAGGCTAGGCCACACGGGAAGATTTCAGGGAGATTAGTCGCCGAATCTTCGCGTCTGGCCTTACCCTTAGGAATTGTATTTGAAATACCCTGTTCATCATTTGGGTTAATCTATGCTCCATTGCCTGTAACTTTGCTAGGGATCCCAGAGCAGACCCGTTCACAGTATAGTGACTGATCTGTTTATTGGGTCAGTTCAGGGAAGCACAAAGATTCTCTGGCAAAATCAAAGGCAGTTCATTTTTATAGAAGATGACAGGTAGGCCAGGGTCCAGGTTAGGGATTAGCATCACTGAGGGAGCCTAACAAATAGCCACCCCATTAAATTGGATTCTCATTGTCCTTTAAATAAATCATGGGTTGTATTAATGACACATAATTAAACTTACTGCTTCTACATGAACTTTTGATTTTGCACTAAATATTTATTCCATAGGATTTGTAATCTGCAATCTAATAATGGAAATGTATTTTATTTGCACATAATGTAAAAAAAAGTTACTGACTCTCGATATACAGTATGGGTGGTTAAATACTGACAATATTGATGCCTGCAGTCCGTACAGACATGACAGGTGCACGCACAAACGTTTGTTTCTTCTTCAAGTCTGTGCACACGCAACGTGGTTATGCAACGCACATGATGAAGTTACATTGGCGAGAAAATTTTATCTCTACAGTGTTTCAGTGCCCGTTAGAGTCCTACAGCGGGTTGGGCACTCGGGGGTTACCCGCAAAAACCTGTGGTACACTGTTTGTTGCAGGTTGAAGTTTTGGGAGAGGGTATAGACGCGGGTCGTAGGTTCTCCAGGTTTGCAGGTGGTGGATCGGGTTGCGGGGCTTCTTAATAGCGAGGTTTGCTCTCTCTCTTTTTTCTGATCACACCTACTTCCACCTACTTCTACAATTTGGCCACTTTGCTCACCCAGAACTCTCCTCCTGCTCCTCTCAGATACAGGGACAGATTTACAAAGGTTTGAATGGTAAATTAAAATGTTCTACTATTCTTTTGCTCAAAACTCACGAATTTTAAACCACCAACTAGTATTTGAATTTGAATGTGAGATTTAACACATCTCGACCCTGGAAACAGTGCAATTTGACTATTCACCACCTACAACCTGCCAAGTTCATGTAGAAATCAATGGCAGAGGTCATTTAAATATGTTATTTGCCTTACTGACATTTGAGGGGGGTTTTTTGGAGGAAAACGTGATTTGAATTCTTTTTGATCGAATATTAGACGTACAAGTTTTTTTATATATAACCTCCCATTTGAGTTGTGAGTTCATTCCAATTTATTAGAGAAATATTTACATAACTTTGAAATTCGACCTTTGATAAATAATCCCTTAAGTCCTGGCTGCATCTGAGTACCTGAGGGCTCCTCCCAAAGCTAAAGGCAGCTGCTATAGGCAGAAGAGTTAGTTTAGGTATATGGTGCCAACTGTGACATATAGTTAGTGTGCAGGAAAGCAACTGATATAGCACTCTCTAGAAGACTGATACAGTCAGCTTTGGTTAGTAAGAGCAGCCTTGCGCTCCTCCCAGGATGATAGAAGGGAATAGCTCTCCCCTAAGCTCTGCTTGCCTGAGCGAAGGGACCGGAGTACTGACAAGGGAATCAGGCTGTATTTTACCCTGTTCCACATCTACTGTAGGGATCCGTAACCACACAAGGTATTGACATCCTAGAAGGTGATCCTTCCAACTCCCAAAGTTATTCCTACAGTGGTGCCACATTTTTCTCTTTACTAACACCTGTAGCTATACAGTGTCCTCAACACTTGTGAGTATTCAACCCCTGTGGCAAACTGAATAAAGCCTGTTATCTATTTGGAAAGAACCCTTGGCATTCACTATTCTATTTGTATTACTTTTGGCAGTGGAGAGGTGTAGAACAACACACGTTGTCTGTTCCACTTAGCAAAGGCCCATCCTGCTTAAAGAAGGTCAACTAGCTGGTCTTAGCCTGTTTTAGGTAAAATATGGTTACATCTCCCTTGGTTCTAGCCATCTTCAACACCAAGAAAATATATGGTAATGAACACTAATAAAAAAAATATAATGCCTCCTTGGAGCACAAGTCATAGACAGAAAGATATAGGACATTGTTACAAAGAGCATAAGCCATGTAGGAATTTAGATACTGCATCTAAGTGTAGGATTAGTGAACATAATACAGTAACTGGGCACTAAAGGAGGGGATGGAACACAGAGAGGAAATTTGCTGAAAGATGTATAGAACAACCCATACAAATACGTTTTAATAGATGCCAACCATATATTTAAAAAGATGTATTAATTCATAAAACATTGAATACAGTCGTTCATTTGATCGAGGCTATTGCCATAATGGCACAATAATTCATGGAGGACTGTTAATATATTCAACAGAAATGTTAGCATGAAAAATAAATGGTGGATCAATTCTAATGATTACATTAAATAGCATGCAATGTCAACTGTCTATCTATTCCATTTGAAAGCCATTTGCACCAGTTAAATGCTTAACAAATGTTTTCCATAAAAATTCCAGTTGAAATCAATGTGTAAAGTAGTGGTGGCTGCAAAGCCAACACAATGTGATACATATGGGAAATAAGCATAAACAGTGTTTTTTTTTTTAAAAACAAGGTAAAACCAACTACAAAAATAAATTCAGAATTAAAAATTGGACCTGTAGCATTTAAATTAATGTGCTGCTCACACACTAACGGTTACATTGATCTTATTAAAACAAAGAATGCAAATGAGTAAACAAGAGAAGAGGAGAACAGTTATTTCACTTGATATATTAATTGGTTCAGTGTTTATAGAATTAAGGGTATTATATGTAAATATTTATTACAAATTTAATGCACTCTTCTTTCAATTTATAAAGTAATCTCTACAACATTGGTACACTTATGCCTAAAAATTCTGTGTAATCATTATGTAAAACTGATGCTTAGAATCCAGCTGCTATGCTTTGCAGTGCTTATTATTAGAATAATACCGATCATCAACAATTCATGAAGTACAAACAGATTCTGTAGAACATCAATGCAGAGGATAATAAAATTGAATAATTTTAACCAAATTATGCACCTTAAATAACAGAAAACAGTGGAGTTCTGAAGACACATGAGAACAGTTAAAAGTGTGAAGGGGCAGTAATATAACTGTAAAAAAAGGTGTCTGAAAAATAACTTTTGTAGACCCACCATCCATGAGCATTATTATGTCTTCTGGAAGTGCATTAAAAAACAGAAATGTCAGATTTCAAATACACTCAGAGAATAATAGTTATTAGAATGACTACATTCTAGTAAAAAAAAAAAAAAAGTTAAAAAGGACTTTACAGAGCTAAAATTCAGAGTAGAGATACTATTATCACACCTCTAATTACAATACTTGTGTAAAATGTGGGAAAACTGGTGTAATTCATAAAAAGTGGACATCCAATAATGGAAAACATATTGTAGTAAGAAAATTAAGCCTTTAGAGTTTAGACCAATGACTTTTCAACTCTCAACTCTGATCTCAAAATACACTCCTTCATGTATCCTCTGCTCTGCTTGTGACCTTTGCCTCTCTTCTCATCTCATCACTTAATCCCATGGCTGACTTCTCGCAGTCTTCTGTCTGCCTCTGTTACATTGACTCAGAGACTCTCCTTAATCTTACAAATGCTCCCTAAAGACCCATCTTTATAGAGAGGCATATTTAATGCATCCTGACTGATCAGACAGCAACTTACCACTCTAACTCTTTAAATTGCAAGCTGAACCCTCTGACCTATTGTTACTATTTAATCTATTGTTACTTACTTGTGCTATATAAATACAGGATGATGATGAAGAGGGACCCAAAGCAGTGGCTAGATGTGGCTCTGTCTGAAGCCCTGGGGTAAGATTTCCCTGATAGAGTGAAACTCTAATTTATTCTTTATAAGAATCTAAAATGAGCTCTGACCAAATGTTGGACCACAAACCTGGGAAGAGGAGACCATGGTGGGCGGGCTGGCGGCATAACTACGGTAGCAGGGGGAGAAGTTGCACCAGGGTCCGCTTCCCCCATGGCCAAATGGAGATCGTACCCACATCCTGCGATGTGAAAACTCTGCCCCCCGGCCTGACATGAACCGGTGACTCCTGAGAATCCTCCTGATCTGTGGCCACTGGGATTCCACCTCTCCACCAGGTACCCTTGGGAAATGAGAGTGAGTGGTCTCTTCTCCGGCTATGGGCAGTGTGGGGTATGTATACATGGAATAATTGCCCCTTTGTAATAATTACACCGCTCACCTGGAATTTTACTCACTTTCACTGCTGTAGTGGTGCTGGTTATCCGTCGACCCGACAAGGCCCCTTAGCAACAGCAATTCCACAATCACACACTAGTTTTTCTGCAGTGGGGAAACCCCTTTCTTTTTATTTATATTTACCACCAATATCAACGTTTCTGGGGGTACAACCTCCCGATATCCTGATGAAGGGAGGTTGTACCCCCCGAAACGTTGATATTGGTGGTAAATATAAATAAAAGGAAAGGGGTTTCCCCACTGCAGAAAAACTAGTGTGTGCGGATCCATGATTGTGGAATTGCTGATAATTGCCCCTTTGCCATCCTTCTATGGGTTCTTGGGGTATTTACACATGGAACTGCACCTGTGCCATCCTACTATCAATTCTGGGGGTCTTTATACATGGAACTGCGCTTGGGCCATCCTAATATCAATTCTGGGGGTATTTATACCCCCAACAGAGATTTATTTAAACCAATCAAAACATTCATAATGTTTAATAACGATCAACACCACAAACTAAAAAATGTATATTTCATGAATTTTTAAACAAAATATCTGCAACACTGAAAGATTAAAAAAAGTATATCTATATGAATAATTGTATTCATACCTGCCCACATTAGCTTGTTAATAACTCCAGCCAAATAAAGATTGCATGACACAGGATTTACTTATCCAGAAGGCACAGAAAAACAAGCTGCTCCCTGACAGCCCCCATTCTCAGCAGTTTATTGCAGTTGTCATTTGCCAATTTGCTCACATTACCACTATGCATAAAGGTGTAACAATTGTATGGATTTATTAGGCGATTAGTGCTAGGTGGCCGGCCATGTTGGAGCTGCGTAAACACAGGTGACAATGAAGTTAAATAATTACTTGGAGATTAAAATCATTTCACCTCTGCTTGATATTTTATTCTTCATGGCATTTACATCTCCATCTCAACTCTACTGTACACTAATCAATTCTGATATCACAATATTTTCATACATACACGGAAATACAAATTGCTGGGTAATTGGTGTTGCAATAATTAGCATTTCTCACATATTTTTATTTTTTGCTCTATAAAATCGCCTCATAGTTGAAAACTAACTTGAGAAGTATATTGTAGCCTGTGTGTGTGTATATATATATTCTTTTATGCAAGAATATTTTTATATACAGGCAGTCCCCGGGTTATATACAAGATAGGGTCCGTAGGTTTGTTCAAGCTAACAAAATTGATGCAGACTGCTCATAGCAGCACCACTATGAATCAGTGTCCAGTAATAAGGGCAATAAAGATAAGGGAAGAGAAATATATTCACAGTTCACCCCAGTCCAGGGCTGCATAAATGTGTGATAGGAGCAACAAAATTGTGAGTTTTTTTTCCAAATTAATGACCAAAAAATATAATTAAAAGTTCAATCCATCTATTGGGACATCCAGGTGAAGGCCTGGTTCTTTTAGTGCCTGTTGGGGCACCTACTCATCTGTAGGTTTGTTCTTAAGTTGAATTTGTATGTAAGTTGAAACATGTACATTTACTAATTAAATGCAACAAGACAGATGTTTGTCTTAAGATAGTATTTATTTTTACCTTTTGGTGCTCTGCAGTAGCCAGCACATGCCAGAGGGGATTGGGGCAGGTGGTTTATTAAAGCTAAATTCTAGTCCAAGCAAACCGCAGTACATTTATATAACAGTACATTACCGTAATAGCCTATGTAAGTGTGAGTTGTATGTAAGTTGTGTGTATGTAACTTGGCGACTCTCTGTAGCTCTCGATGAACCTAAGTCAAAAATGTATTAAAAGTCTATATAAAGATCCAATATTCAGTTACTACATCCAGGCCCGGATTTGTGGAAAGGCCACCAAGGCCAGGGCCTAGGGTGACAAGATTTTAGGGGGCGGCATGCTGCCCAGCCACAACCTCATTGGTTCAGAAATACTGGGGATACACAGGAGATACAATAGTTATTTAAATTTCCCTTGCACCAATCCCCATTGCTCTGGTCTTGATGATGAAAATTTGTGAACAAAGGGCAGAGTATGGGGGAGAGGAACGGCAGTGGGCCTAGGGGAGCCCGCTATGTAAATCTTGCCCTGACTACATCCTAAACCATTGGTGATTAGTAGGAATGATAAAAATTCACAGCGAAATTTGCACAATCATGAGTGGCAACATATTTCTCAAATTGGCACTTGAATTTCACCATGGAGCCTCTTTTAATACATAGTAACATAGTAAGTTAGGCTGAAAAAAGACTCACGTCCATCAAGTTCAACCTTAATAGCTTTTTAAAAAAATCTGAAAAAGTGACAGAGAAAAAAGTGTGACATTTTGGGATTTATTAGGCAACAAAAGTGAGACAATTCCAAATACGATAATACTCCAGCTAAAACCTATAGAAGTTTAGTCTGGAAGATTACTGGTTTTTCATGGTTCATGATTCATGGTTTTAGAGGTTTTCTGGACACTGCCTTTTGTGCGACAATATGGCGACTCAAAAAAGTTGTGTTTTCTTTTGCGACTTTTACCGTTTACCTTTTTACCGTTAATTTTTTTTTATCTGATTTTTTTAATAAATTTCATGCCAATTGTGGTTTTAGAGAAAGTGAGTTTATTTATGATTACAAAAACCTCTAAAACCACTAAAATCTGAACCTCAATAAATAGGCCTCCACGACTTTTGTTAGTTGAAAAATAAGGAGCAGATTTATCAAAATGTGAGTTTAGAGCTTGATAAATAGTTCAAGTTCAATTCATGCATAGTTATCAAATGGTGGACTCTAAGGACAGGAACTGCACCGGTTCATTCACTTATTCACTTATATCATGAAACATAAGCACACCGAATATTATTTATATGGAAGAACCATGGTTTACATGTTTTAGTAAAGAGCCAATTAGGTGGCTTGACTAAAGCTCCCCATAGACGCAACAATCTTTCCCTGTCGAACGACTGATCTTAGGGAAGTCCGACCAATCTGTCAAAATATCGTGCGGTTAGTGGGATACAGATCGTACATCTTACGATTTTTCATCCGACATCGGTCTGAAGATTGATCGGCCAGGTTAGAAAATCTTTATTGGTCCCCATGTAATCTACCTATGTTTGCAGGGCCAAGCAGGCTGCAATCCTTCAGTTTTGCTGGCAATATCGCCTGATATCGGACATTTAAATGATCGTTTTGAGACAATCGTGGTCTCACGATAACCATTGGATCTTCAAAAATCTTTACGTCTATGGCCAGCTTTAGAAGAACTGAAAACATCTGCAACATGAAAACCAGGAAGCAAGACGATTGAAGCACTGTGTAACAATATCCCAATACTTTCAATAAATAAGCTGCTGTGTAGCCATGGGCACACCAGTGATTTCCTATTTTCCCCAGCCTCTCCAGTCAATGGGGCCTGGTGTTTGGAAGAGAGGTCGGCACCACTCCTGTGACTGCAAAGCAAGGAAATTACCCAAACACTCAAGGCCAGTGAAGCGGGGCGAACCCCTGCGTGTTTATTCCAAAGTCAGTGATGTAACATTTTGGGGGCGTGCCCCTTCGTCAGACATGCAGATCCATTTACAAAACAGGTATTTATAGTGAATAACATTAGTGATTAATTAAAACAACATGTGTAGGAGAAATCACCCCAGAAACAGGTAGTGTTTCATAATTATACAATAAATAGGAACTTTTAATGTCCTTGTGTAGGGTTAAAGATTCTATTGTGTACTCCAAAAATACCTAAAAAACTGTGAAAAAACTTTTGAAGCATAAAAACATTACAACTAATCTTTAATAAATTTAGCCAAGAAGTTATATCAAAAATTTAAAATTTAACCAGCATATAAAACTATTTGACAGCATTACAGTTTTGATGAGCTGCATTTTTTGTTTTAGTATATTATATGGGGGATAGTGGCTTTCCCTTTAATGCTTGCTCTCCCAACCCCCGCATCTCTAAACACAGTCCTATAGATCACTTAAAAGCTCATAATGCTGAATGTTTCTTTGGAAGAGGTCCTGCCAAATAAAGAGAGAAGCAGGTATGGTCTTTCTCCACCCAAAAGAAATACCCTTATATCTTTTCTCATTTAGATAGGACTGATGCATAGACACTGCCTTGGCGGGGCGCATCAGCTTAAACATACTTTGTACAAACCTTGTAACTAAAAGTGTCTCTTTTTTCCAAGTATAGGTAGGTTTCCTCTAATCCAATTGTTTCTTAAGGTTGTATACTGAGGGTGCTGGGATAATTTGTTTAAATTCTATATATATATATATATATATATATATATATATATATATATATATATATATATATTCAGTTTATTACATAACTGGTTCTTTAATCATTCCATTCTATCTTAAATACAGTTAGAATGTATTGATCACATATATTCATATGTTAAAGTGATAAAATGCTATTCATTGTAAGGCAAGTTGGATTTATTTATTGCATACACACTGATTGGCAGGTGTTGATGAAGTCCTTCTTTTTGTAATTAGTCTTTCATTCATTGTGTAAAATAGGCTTTACGCTAGAAGATTACTGTTATATTATCACTGCTCACTTAAGCACATGCATTCATTAATCACAGTATAATACATTAAACAAATGAGCTTTCTCATGCTCTAATTCTGGAAAAATAAGTGTCTTTTCCAAAAAACATGGATAAAGAGTGAAACTAGTATATATACAGTATTGATGGAATTGCTATGTTTAAGAAAATGTGGGAACGTCAGACAAGATAGTGAGGGAAATGCATAATGGGACCTCACTTCTTTAAAGTTTAATGGTTGAGTCTTCATGAGAAGTTGGTGACTCTTCAAACCCTTTGTAAACTGAGTTCATAATGAGAAGCCCCTCTCTGAGCATTTAACCAATGGTATTTTATATACATATTTGGTTGTGTACTTCTAATGAATTAATCCTGGACACTGCTGAACATGAAATTAGGACCAATTAAAATGAGGGCACATATGCAAAGAAGCCATGTCTACTCTGAAGCCCACTTGGATTACAGATATATATAAAGGCAAGAAAAACATAATTCCTATTCAATCATGCATCATCTTAATCTAGATACTGTGGGACAATGTGAGTGTAATTTACTGCAGGCATGCAAGTGTTCTGATCTTTTTCTCAGTAGAGGAAAGGTGTTGCCTTGGAAGGTGTAACAACCACGTTGTCAGAAACCTTGTTAAGTGAGTTACCTGCGGACGCACAGGTGAACCCTGTGGTTCCGGTGTTCACCGACGACCTTTTGGGGCCCCGGGCTTTCTGCTGCGGAAGGCAACTAGGGAGTGCATAAAAGGTCAAAGAGCGAAGTACCGGCAGGGATTTAGGGAAGGAGTAGTCAAAACAGGCGAAGAGTCAAAAAGCTGGCGGCAGGAGACGTAGTCAGGAGTCAGGCAGTAGTCAAAACCAGGGATTCAAAGACAATAATAAACTCATAGGCAGAAGCAGATAAACTGGAACCAGCTTGGACATGTTAAAATGGAGGACTAGGCTTTTAAGCCAATTTTGGCGCCAAGATTGGCTTGTTAGTGATGTCACGATGTTAGGCACCAACGCGTGAACGTCATGATGTCAGAATGCCTGCGTCAAACCACTCGCAAACCCGGCACCTAGGCACTGAACTTCTAAGAGAGAGAAGCCGGCAATCTACCGGCGTGTCTTACAGAAGGTGGCAAAAGAAGCTGAACTTTATCTTTAAAGGACTCCCACACAGTTCTTTTTCTTTCCATTTGCATCATTGCTCCCTAGCAAAATGTTTGGGTGACAGTTTCTTTAGATTAAAAGGCATATGATGCGTAAAATTACTTCAGATAAATTGTTGTCTTCAATTATTCGCAGTACAGATAATACACTGGTATTAACGAACCAGCATTAATGAACCAATGTTTTTCTCAAAGGGAAATATGAACTCATACTTGTCATTATTTTTTTTTTAATCATATACCTCTAGCATTAGGGGCTGCATCCCAGTGCTGGAGTACATATGATTTTGCAGGCACAGACCAAAGATTAACTATCCTGTGGAGTGGGAGGTTGTATATGGTGGAGAAATGTATGGCCACTAGTGCAATTTTGAAGTATTAGGAATGAGCGAAAAATGTTGCCATGTATAGACTCACATCAAACATTTGATGCTTTTTCGTGTGACAAAAAAGCAGACACAAGACATTTTATCTTTCCCCTCTCCTTCCACATCAGCCAAAGGGATCTGAGTCGTCCCACTGTTTATATAAGGCCATACACATAAATATATGGTTTATTCATTTTAATGTGGGATACAAAGCACCCAGATATCTGTTGGTGGTCAGATTTAATATTAGCTGTGTCTGTGTTTAACTATAGATAGTACTTTTTGCTTAAACAGCAACATAGCAAGTAGTAGATGCTATTTTAAGAAATTGGCAACATGGGAACCTTTTTTTTCTATTGAAAAAGCAGTTGTAGCACAGAGGATAGGAGGTTCTGTAACAATGTAGGAAATGTGTGTAGCAGTATCCTGAAGGAAAAATGCATGGGACTCCAGTGCAATTCTGCACATTTTAACACCTGTTTGCAAATGTTGACACACAGCAAAACATGGCAGATTTGCTCAACACAAGTGGGCAGATTTACTAAGGGCCAAATGTCCAAAGAAAATAAAAATGGGATTTTCCAGGACTTTTCAGGAAAGCTTTTAAAAATCCTCGAAATCCGACTATAGAATTTTTTTAAGTGTATTTTCTATCGGAAAATAGGTCTGTTTTTGATTGAAAAGAAATCGTTTGAATTGTTCGATTCGAACGATTTTCACCAGAAACCTTCGATTTTAAAAAAATTTCAAAAACAGTCCTTACAGGTTCCAGGAGGTCCCCCATAGGCTAAAACAGCACTTCGGCAGTTCTAAGGTGGCGAAGGGTCTAATTTGAAAGAGACAGTATCAAATTTGAATAGAATTTTGGCCTATTCTATAGTCGAAGTACCCAAAAATTTATTTTTCTAATCGAATTTTCACTTTGACCCTTAGTAAATCTGCCCCTTGTTCAGGAATTAAATTTTATGTTGCAGAGTGAATTATTTGCAGTGCAAACAGTGACACTTAGAAATAAAAACTACATCATATAAATCATGATAGAATCCCTTTAAATGAGAGTATCATATTTACTGCGGGGCATTCTTTCCCTTTTAACAAAATATCATCATATTCCAAACTCCAAACAATCAATCATTCTCCTCTGTCTAGAAATATATACTCTCAATGCCAAACTGATGAGCCACATTTTCTTCCACAATCATGCAATTAATTACTCAGCTTTGCAAGGTAATCAATCTTCTCCCTCTCCAATTAGGTACACCATGTCTTTTCCAAAGCATGGGCCTATTTTAACAGCCGAACCCAAATACAATTGCTTTAACCACTTAGAAAGCACAAAGTCATTTGCTCAGAAAATTCTTCAATAGCTGTCTGGCTTTCAAACAATCTTGTCATCAAGAGACTAATCGGAGTTACCTGTATAATTGTTATAGCTGGTATATAGGTTGGAAGAAAATAGGTATATTTATTCAGACAGGATAAACTGATGAGTTCATGTCATATGAGATACCGTATATGATCTAATGTCAACCATGACTAATGTCACATGGGATGTTTTGACCACAATATAATAATGCTTACAATGAATAATGTAGTGACATATAGCAAAATGGTGACAAGAAATGCTCCAGTAATTGTTTTTGAGTGAAGATACGCCTAAACATTACGACAACATGTTTCTCACAGAATGTTTCTGCACTAGAATTTCACCATGCACTTTGTTTCTCCTGGGAAGAAAACATAAAAGTAAATATCCATTGACTCAAAAACATTTAGGGGCCCATGTGAGAAGGTTACCTAGCAGGCAGTGGGGACGCCCACCCCTTCCTCCTCTGTGATTAACGCGCCGCATATTCGGTTTGTGCATCGCTCGGTATCTTGGTTATTATTCGGAGCACCACATGACGTCATTGTGCATTGGTGGCGAAGTTCAATTATTTAAAGGGCTCCTTATATAATGTTCCCTGCCCAACGTTAAGTTTCCTTCCATAGTTCCTGGGTGCATTCTAGTTGATCTTGGTTCTTGATCCTTGAATGTCTCTGTCCTTGTTTTCTGCTGCCTGTACTGATCACTGCCTGTTACTGACTAATCTTTGAATCCTGATTCGGGGCAGCACCACTGTTTGGTGTTTGACCTTGACTACGATTCTGCATTCTGTCTGGTACTGCATTGTCTGTCATTCTGACCTTGGCCTGTGACCTCCCCTACACTCCTGTATTCCGCCTGGTACTGCATTATCTGTTGTCTGACTTGGCTTGTTCTACGGTTGCACTGCCTGCTCCGCCATTCCTCTTGTACACATTTCCCACAATAAGACCTGGAGGCATCTGAATAGTGGATGGATCCACCAAAGCCAAAGATAGCTACTATAGGCAGAAGAGTGAGCACAAACCAGAATCCTGGTGTTAGTTCTTGGTTTGGGACTCTGTATGTTACAGCCCATTTATTAAAGCTCGATTTCTTCTGGTTGAGGTTTTTAGGGGGAAAACTCAAATTTTTCATGAAAAAAAAAATCAATTTTTTTTACAATTCTGTTAAAAACCCAAATCTGAAAATACTCCATCTCAAGCCTGTCATGGTGATGTAGAAGTAAATGGCAGATGTCCCAGAAGTTGTTTCTTGACATCATGATCTGCACTGGATTATCAAAAAAAAGTTTGGATTTTTGTCTGACAATTTGAAAAAGTTGAGTTTTTGCAGAGAAATTTCAATGAAGCAGAGTTTTTGAAACAATATGAATTGACGCTCAATTTTGTAACTCTGTTTTTTTGCCAATAAAATTATTGATAAGTGAGTTCAATTTGTGGACTGGATTTAGGTTGATGTTGTTTTCATTAAAAAAAATTAGAGTTTTAGTAAATCCCTTGTTGTGACAAAAAACGCCCTTGTCAGCAAATGAACCAAATCCCCAAAGAAATCTTAAAATGCATATGCAAATGAGCATAATTCTAAAAAACAGTCCTTTTACCTAATCACATGATCTAAAATCACATGATTTTAAAGATTCTGATTTAGGCCACAAACTTGAATTTTGGCCAAATTACTTGTGTATAGATCACAATTGTGCTCTCTTCCACTAGAAGAGCCGAATTTCAGTTTTAAAAATGGAAATTTGGTTATTAAAGTTAATAGGAGCATCTTTTTCTGCCCCTGGTAACTTGCAGCGCAATGCCAGATTGTTTTGTTCATCAGCTCTTTAGTTTGGAATTTCAGCAGCCATCTGTTTGCTAGGGTTTTATTAACTTTAGCATCCAGACAGTGGTTTGAATGTGAAACTGGAGTACGGATTGAAAAGATAAGGAATCAGGGTTGGACCTGGGGGCTAGGGCCCACCTAGACTGCTGTCCAGACCCCCTGGCCCCCCTACCAAGATGCCTCACATGTGCATGCACAGAGCAACGCATGGAGTGCACGGCTCACGCAATCGCGCAGCAAGTTGGCTTTTTTTAGGGTCGGGAGAGGGGGTATTTCCTGGCAGGGGGGAACCATGAGGCCCAGGGCCACCGGGCCATCCCAACCCTGTAAGGAATAAAACGAAACAATCATATGATATACATGTTCAATATGTTTTAATGTCACATTTGTTACATCTCCCTTTTTTGTTTCTTCTATGTAGCAGTACCAGAGAATTGTTAATATATGCCCCATTATACAATTATTTTATCTATGGCCCAGTCGTTCTGACTTGGATAGGACTGAGCCATCAGTACTGAGCTAAGGATTATATGCACACAGGTAGACAATACATGTACAGAGTAAAGGATCATGTATTGTACCTGCACAGTCTAATGACCCATATATGCTGCATAAATAATGTTGCACCCTTTTGCTGTTTATTAGTTTAATAAAAATAGGAAGGAAACAAAAAAAATGAATGCCTTTTTGCCCATATTATGGTTTAGTGATTCTGGCACAGAGGTTTATAAGGTATGAAAGGATCAGAGACTCATGTTCAATTTCTTAGCAAAATCTGACACCTACTGGCCATCATGTTTTGCATGAGATGCAAAGCAAGACATTAGAAGCATAGAAGTTTATCATCTATAAAGAACCAACATATTCTGCAGCACTGTATAATATAAATATATATTTTTATATGCATGTTTAAAGCAATAGTAAAAAAAAAAAAAAACAAGCCTTCACCCTCTGTTCTGCTACTACCTACCTTCCAATAAAGTCATCCCTCTTGCCGGCATCTTTATCCCATACAGTGATTTCAATTACTCCTCCTTGGTCCTCTAAAATATGCATATCAATCTGCTCCCTCCACTGGGGGTTCAATGTTTTAGGAAGAGTCTGAAAACATAACAGGCAAGTATTAAGTCATAGAAAGTATCATAGACAGCAGCCTTTAGCACTTCAGCTGTTTCCAAACTACAAGGTCTATCATGTTCAGGTGAGCACTGCATCTATGCTTGCAGTAGTGAATTACTATTAACATATGAGTTATAATGCAGATAATCAAAAATGTACTAGGGATATCTACAGTGATAGTAGTACATGTAAGGCTGAACACTATTTCATTCAGTATATCAGTTTTGTCTGTTAAATAAACATACCTGTTGCTGCTTTTGCTCCATAAGTAAGTACAGGGATAACACAATATGTCAACTGCACACACAACTGTCTCATTAGAGTAGAGTACTATAGGTTTTGATTTTTTTTGAAGATATTGCATTCAACATGTTACATTGTATTCAGTACAGTATATTATATTTAGCAAATGTAATGCTTTCTTGATGAAACCATGTTTTAACAAATATGGTAGGATATGGACTCCAGCAAATATTCTGGACTTGCTCTATTATAGGAGACTATTGGAAAGAAATACTATTCCTCCTAGAACCACTGCTTGTGCTTGGGTGATGCCTGCACCTAGTTCCTCTGACATTCCCATAGGAAGCTCCATTTCTAAATCTTTAAAACCTTGTGCTGAAATTGACTGATCTGATACTGACAGTGGCTAAACAACTAACTAGCTTGCAAATGTAACAAGGCACAAACACCATCCTTGACGGAACTCAAAACAACAGCAATTCAGGAAATGCAAAGCATGTAGTATACTGAATAGCAGTTCTTTCTTCACTGCTCTTGTGTACCTTTTAGACGTTGGGACCTACTGCAATCATTCGCCAGACCAATCTCCAAAAACGTTCATTCCAGATAAAGAGCTTTTACAATTAAAGCTTTAGAAGTACATTTTTCCCCCAGGTCGGTATTATCCTTGCCAGGATCACCCATTGCTGAATATCACACAATATTTTTTACATATACAAATACTTTATATGTTGAATAATGTATGACATACTGTATATTTCCCTACTCCACTTGTTTGGGAGGGGTGATAGTGGCTTACCAGCTATATTCTCTCTTCTATAAACAACTTATTCAAGTAATGCCATTTTTATAATTCTTAAGTCCACACACAAAAAATTGGGAACACTCGAATTCAGCCAGGTCCCCTAGCGCATCACAAATCACTAATATTATACTATTCTCGGCAGAAAGAACAGTAAGCAACTGGAATTTGGCAACGTTAACCAACATGAATGAATTCTATATTACCCACAGAAAATACTATGGTGCAAGATCATCCTCTTAACTTTGTGTTTGGACTCTTGCAAGGGCTTCCTCTTGTGGATTTATTGCCATTAGTTGCCTCTTTAGAAACTACACAAAATTCTTTGATAAATGCAATTGGCTTGATAGGCTATATTAAATAATATGTTTAATTCACAAGATCTCTTAAACTCTATACTGATGAGTTTGGTGAATTCCCTGTACCTTACTTAAATCACTGATAGGTTTTAATATAAGTATCACACAATCAAATTACAAGCTTAAAGATGTAATGCCTTTGATAATTATAAATGCCAATCATTAAATTAAAATTTTGGTAGGTCCTAAATAGATATGCCAAATATTCAATTTCCTTTCAAGATTTGAATACAGTCAATTTAGAATCAATTAACCTCTGTGCAAAAGAACTTACTGCTGATAATGAATTGCTATTAAAAGGTTTCCATTTTTACCAACACTTCATATTATAATATTAAATTGACTTAAATTAGTTTTTAATATACCATCACTTTTTTCACCATATATATCCTTGAGAGGATGATGAGACCCTGAATTGCTAACTAATTATTCAGTGTATAGTAGCAGATTAAAAATCCTGGTAAGTAATGTTTAAATTACTTTTCAATATGTCATAGAATGGCTAATTCTAAACAAATCTTTAATTGACCTCCATTTTGTAATTATTTGCCTTCTTCTTTTGACTCTTTCCAGCTTTAAATGGGGGTCACTGACTCCATCTAAAAAATCAAATGCTCTATAAGGCTGAAAACCATAAATAATAAAAATGGACCAATTGCAGATTCTATAGGAATATCACTCTCTACATAACACTAAAAGCTAATGTTCACTAAAGGTGAACAAACCATTTAAGGATCCAGATGGCCCAACTGGAAGTGCTAATGGTGATTACCCATTTAAGTGCCAGAGAAGGGGCGGCCATACTGTCTACGAAGCATGAAATGAACAGCCTGCTTCAAACAGAAGAAACACCAAAGTCGGATACATAAACTAGTTAGTGATGGCCAGTGTAATGGGAGCCACTGAAGAATGTGAGACAAGTCCTATGAGGCAGGTCATAGAACATCATCAGAGATACCATCATCTGAACCAAAGGCATGTTTGGCCTTATTCCTCCTGCTATTTTGTTGAAACCATCAGAATAAACTGAATAGTTACTGCATTGCTCATGATGCACAATATTTCTGCGAGAGACCACAGACTCAATAAGGACAGTAATAGTCATAGACGAAGCAGCTGGTACAATGAAAGCTGAGCTGCAGGAAGCTCTTCAAGCTGGGCTGATCATTGGTAGTTCAGTGTTGTTGTCACTTATCAAGGAATGGTATCTTGGGGTGGTGCTATATCATAAGCTGTAGTCAGTCTTTCACATGAGGACTATTGCTAGAATCCAACTCCTGTACTCACTACCTTGTCAGATTACATATGTGCTTTAAAACTGGGGTTTGAACTTACAGAGCAGTAAATAATTATATAAACTTTTTGCAAGTATGTTAAATGTATTTGCATAGTGTTTACTGCAATTCCCTACTTTGGACAATAAGTACTCACAACCACTAAGGCTGGGACTTGGTAAGGTCTTGCTCTAAAATAAACCATATGATTGACTCTGTATGCAGATATTTTAATATAAGCTTTTATTATGATCTTTAGTACATTAAAAAAAAAATATTTTGCATTACCTTGCTCTTGTACTTCTGATTTCCAAGTCGGAATTTCACATAGGGATCACTTAATCCATTAGCATCCATAGCTTTAAGCTCCTGTCCCTCAATAAGGGTAATGCTCACTATCCCTCTTGATAGCTGTGACCTTCTGTGCAAGTCTGAAAGCTTTAAACTTTGGGTCTGAAACTGCAGAAAAGCAAATAAAGAAAACAGCATTGGATCTCCTCATAACAAATTACAAATGCGTTCTGTTATCTTGACAGTCGCCCTAGATGATATTTTCAACAGAAATGGGAAATCATTTGGAACTTTGGTTTTATAAATAAAGTCACCAGGGAAAAAGCATATTCAATAGCTCAGAAATGTTAGCTGGTTAGTCCAAATGTTCAGCGGCGTTTTTGGGGCTGCCGCCTGAGGCAGCAGCCCCGATGCTGCCCCCCCTTCTCACCCCGCGCTTAAAAATAATGGTCGGGGTGGGTCAAAGGGGCGCGGTATCGCTAGTACATTGAGCACATTTTGAGCTGAATTTCCAGGTTAATACCGAGAAATTCGGCTCTTAAAGTTACAAGAAGCGGCTTTTTGGCGCCCCTTGAAACTGGCCGCTCCGTGCCGCCTGAGGCAAGGTTCTCACCTTGCCTCATGGCAGGAGCAGCCCTGCAAGTGTTGCATACCATGCCTATACTCATTCTAGTTTCTTAACTGGTAGCACTAGCAGTGCACTACATTCCTTTAAAACACTTAATTTTTTTCGGTGTTACTGTTCCTTTAATATTCCAACTCAGTCCATGCTTTACTGTATAGGTTACCTAACTATCTAACTAAACTATGAGCTTTGGTGCTCCAATCAGGGAATGAGAGGGAGACAGATGAAGATAAAGAATCCCATTGATCAATGTCTAACACCCCTTTCAAATGTCCAGAGGTTATGAGACTAAGTGGTGTGGAAGCTGAGTATTTATTTCAGATGATTGTATACCAGCAGCCCCTTGAAAATGCTATGTAAAATAGTGTTCATCCATCACCACTTTCACATTTCTTCACATGGAGACTGCTGGAATTCACTTGCCACCTACATTTTTCCTACTGATTTTAATGTCCTACCCAAAGTCTGAAGTGGCTTTTTTCCAGTGAAAATCATTTTTCACAACTTTATATATACTTTTTATAGATGAGCAACCATCTTTGACCTTCAGCGTGAGAAAATATTCTTAGACCTTCAGTATAAGAAAATGTGTTCTAGCAATGTGTAAATTGAGCAGTGATAATATTCTATTGACAAACAATATTGCACTGTTTATGACCCTTTGTGTTTTACAACACAGTAGCTATGCATTCAATGCAACTAAACAAGGAACATATTGATCAAAGGGTAAAACTAGATTATTCTGTTCTATAAGGTTTAGATTCAGTGTTGATAAATGAAAAGTCATGCACCTGGGATGTAAAAATATGCAAACAACTTATCCTCTTAATGGGACTGAACTAGGCAAATCCATAATGGAAATGGAGTACTTGTAGATAATATACTTGGCTGTAGCAAGCTATGCCAGTCAGCAGGATCAAGGGCAAACAAGGTCTTGAGCTGTATTAAAAGGGGCATATATTCACAGGAGGAGGGGTTTATTCTGCCACTGTATGGAGCACTGGTAAGGCCTCATCTAGAGTATCCTATATAGATTTGGTCTCCAGTGCGCAAACAGTATATTACTGAAATATAGAGAGGGTCCAGAGAAGGGCAACTAAGCTGGTAAAAGGTATGAAAAATCTTAGCTATGAGGAAAGACTGGCCAAGCTGGGGTTGTTCATGCTGGAGAAGAAGCGCTTAAGGGGTGATATGATACTATATATAAATATATAAGGGGATCATACAATAACATCTCTAATACTTTATTTACCAGTAGGTCATTCCAGCTGATTAGAAGAAAGGAGGTTCCATCTAAATATTCAGGAGGGGTTTTTTACAGTGAAGCTGTGAAGATGTGGAATTCTCTCCCTGAATCAGTGGTACAAGCTGATACATTAGATAGCTTCAAGAGGGGGTTGGTTGATCCAGGGACTAGTCTGATTGCCATCTTGGAGTCAGGACAGATTTTTTTACCCCACTGAGGCAAACTGGAGAGGCTTTTCACCTTTCTCTGGATCAACTAGCAGTTAGGCAGGTTTTATATAGACTTCAGGTTGAACTTGATGGACATGTGTCATTTTTCAACTTAACTTACTATGTTACTATGTTTACAGCTTTCTATTCGATAAGGGTTATCTCAGCATTTTATTCAAAGGGTAAACGCTCACTATTAGTGATGGGCGAATCTATCCCGTTTCGCCCAAAAATTCGGGGAAAAATTTGCGAAACGAGTCGCGGCACGTTTTTGGCGTGTGCTGCGTTGCTTTTGACGCGTCGTTTCCAACACGCATCACGTCATTCTCGACACGTCTCGGTTTTTTTACGCCAGCGAATTTTCGCTGGTGTTTCGCGAATTTATTCGCCGGCGGCAAATCGCGGAATTTCGCCATGAATTTGCGCCTGCCGAATAAATTCGCCCATCACTACTCACTATTGAGACCTTTGATAAAAATAACCCCAATATGACACTGCTCTAATTTGCAGAATAAATGGTGCCAGTTTCACATGACTTATTTTAACTTCTCAGAATTATACCAGCATTACTGCATTTCATAAAAGGATCTTGTGTTTTACTACCATGTCTTTAGAGTATTTTATATAGTATAGCATATATAAAAATCTAATGAACAATAATTTACATAAATGATTATGCATATACTGTATGAATAAAACCCTCCCACTGTATGTTTTTGTTGTTACCAACTCCTGCTTCTCTTGTGTTTCCTGCCCTAAGGTTAGAGTAAAAGTTTACCTTCAGGAAAACAAGTTTATCTTGCAATAGGGCATCATCAAAGCTAGAACTCTGCTATGTGTACAGACAGTTCTTCTCATTATTAGGCTTTTTTACAGAAAACATATTTTTCTTTTTCAGGCTACATTTGAAAAGGCGGCAGACAATGATATCTGAACTCTCCTATGCCTGCTGGTTAAAATGTGAACAGCCTGAGCAGCTCATAATGGCCTTTCCATTATAATTATTGCTCTTCCAGTTCTGCTTTGTTTGAGAGGCTTTTGTGGGAAAATAAAATGGTATGGAAGCATTCTTTTATTACGAAACGTAAGCTATCTTGAAAGGTCAATAATACAGCTCAATATATCTTGTTACTGAAAATGAGAGTCTTATCAGGGGAAAAAAGAAACCCTTTTTAGCGTAAAAAAGTAATTTTCTGTAGCTAAATATACAACAGAATTGAGACCAGTTACCCATGTAACAGCTCCCCTAGTGGTCTGAGACTGCTTTTAGCACTAAAAAGTACACAGTATTTAGAAACTTTTATAATTATCTTTATATAAAACACATTATTGTTCTAACATCTTGTAGAGGTCCAAAAGGAAACATAAATAGGTAATTTGTAGGATATCAAGACCGTGATTAGTGATGGGCGAAACGGGCGCGTTTCGCTTCGCCGAAAAATTCGCGAATTTCCAGAGAATTTGGCGAAACGAGTCGCGCGTCGTTTTTGACGCGTGTCACGTCATTTTTGCCGTGCGTCGCGTCGTTTTTGACGCGCGTCGCGTCGATTCCGACGCATCGCGTCGTTTCCGACGCGCGTCGCGTCGTTTTCGGCGCGTCGCGTCGTTTTCGGCGCGTCGCGTCAAAAACGACGCGTGACTCGTTTTGACGCGGCGAATTTTTGGCGGCGAATTTTTCGGGTCGTCTCGCGAATTTATTCGCCAGCGGCGAATCGCGGGAATTCGCCCCTGGTGAATAAATTCGCCCATCACTAACCGTGATCCTAAACTTAAAGCCAGGACCAGAGCATAAACTTGGCAGTTAGTAACTAAACTGGTTTTTGCATTGGCAGCTTACAGATACAAATGAAGCAAACTTTATGGAGGAATTGGCACCGGATGTTGTTTAGTTATGTAGCTACTTTCACTGTTAATGCTTATCCACCTTTGTAAGGAGGTAAAATATAGAATGTATTTTAGATGTGCAAATAGTTGGCAATGTGGTAGCCCAGCCAGCAGGTGAAGCCATATCCTAAGGTTGGCCTGTTGGAAAACATCCCCTGCAGGAGCCTATATAAGGCAGTGCTGTGCTGAGGTTTAGCTAGCTTAGCTTTGTGATTGCCAAACCTCTTTACTTAATTTTTTAAGATTCATTAGTCTGGAAAAGTGCAAAGAGACTGGTGATTTTCTAATGTGGTGCCACTATGCAAAAGGGATCCCGTTCTCAGCCTCAAAACTATAGGCCAGTTAGTCTGTCATTTGTAGGGAAGCTTTTTGAAGGGTTAATAAATAGTGATTGATGAATCTGCGGATTTCTCAGAAAATTTGTCCATTTTTTGATGCTGGGGGCACATTGCCGGCATCGAAAAAAGGGACGCCCGCGTCCAAAACGAGATGCTGGAGAATTTTCGCCAGGCTAATTTTTCCTGGTGTTTCGCAAATTTATTTGCAGGAATTTGCCCCAGGAGAATAAATTCACCCATCATTATTAATACTGGATTTCGCAGCATAATACTATGAGTTTGTGTGAAGGTTAATGATTAAATTAAGGAATGTTGGCCTGGAACATAGTATTTGTACCTGGCTAAAAGATAGACTACAAAGAGTGGTGGTTAAAGGAACTGTTTCTAATTGGACCAGTATTGTGGAGTACCGCAGGGCTCTATAGTAGGTCCTTTGCTTTTCAATGTGTTAATTAATGACCTGGATGTGGGCATTGCAAGTACTGTTTCTATTTTTGCAGATTATACTAAATTGTGCAGAACTATAGGTTCCATGCAGGATGCTGCCACTTTGCAGAGTGATTTGTCTAAGTTGGGAAACTGGGCAGCAAACTGGAAAATTATATTCAATGTTGATAAATGCAAGGTTATGCACTTTGGCAAAAATAATATAAACACAAGTTATACACTAAATGGCAGTGTATTGGGAGTTTCCTTAAATGAGAAGGATCTAGGGGTTTTTAGATTACAAGTTGTCTAATTCTGGGCAATGTCATTTGGTGGCTACTAAAGCATAAAAAGGGCAGAAACTCAAGGGATGAAAACATAATTATGCCTCTTTATAGATCCCTAGTAAGACCTCATCTGGAGTATGCAGTGCAATTTTGGACTCCAGTCCTTAAGAGGGATGTAAATGAGCTGGAGAGAGTGCAGAGATTTGCAACTAATCAGGTTAGAGGGATAGAACACTTAATTATGAGGGGAGACTGTCCAGGTTGGGGCTGTTTTCTCTGAAAAAAAGGCTCTTGTGAGGGGACATGATTACACTTTACAAGTAAATTACAGGACATTATAGACAAATAGCAGGGGGCCTGTTTACCCATAAAGAGGATCACTGCACCAGAGGCCACCCCTTCAGACTAGAAGAAAAGGACTTTAATTATAAGCAGTGTAGGTGGTTCTTCACAGTGAGGACAGTGAAGTTGTGGAATGCACTGCCTGGTGATGTTGTGATGGCTGATTCTGTTGATGCCTTTAAGAGGGGCTTGGATGATTTCTTGGACAGGCATAATATCAAAGGTTACTGTAATACTAAACGCTATAGTTAGTATAGATATGGGTGTATATAATTTATGTGAAAGTATGGAGGGGTGTGTGTGTGTGTGTGGATGCTGGGTTTTCATTTGGAGGGGTTGAATTTTTTCAACGTGATTTAACTATATAAGTATACGCATTGTGTTTAGCTCAACCTACTGTTCTTAAAGAACACTAAGTTAGAGTTTTTTTCCATAATTTAAGACAAAAAAAACCCATGAAGGTAAAAAATACACAAGTATTTTCTGAAACCATCAATAGTTGGGATTTATCAACAAAAAAGACTGAGAAAGGTTGGGAAAAATACCCCAAAAGTAAAAGCTGCTGAGGTTCAATAGACATCAATGGGAATAGTCACCATATACCATTCAAGTTTTTTTAGCCTCACTTAAATGAACGGAACAATGTGATTCTCACCGGGCAAAACAATTTTCACAGTATTGCATCCTTCTTTGCTATTTTCATGAATGTTACATGATTTAGTGATCAAATCCAATATGGTACCAAAATAATGGTTTAGTGGACCTTTTCAAAATACTTTGGTTTATAAAGGGGAGGTCCGCCTTTCACTTAATTTTTAGTATGTTAATTCTAAGCAACTTGTCAATTGCTCTACCATTGTTTATATTTTATAGTTTTTAAATTATTTGCCTTCTTCTTACTCTTCCTCTTATTCAAATCCATGCATGGTTGCTATGGTAATTTGGACCCTAGAAACCAGATTGCTGAAATCGTAAACTGGAGAGCTACTGAATTAAAAATTAAATACCTTAAACACCACAAAAAATAAAAAATAAAAACCAATTGCAAATTATTTCAGAATATCACTCTCTACATCATACTAAAAATTGACTGAAAGGTGAACAACTTTAACGAAGAATAGCCTTTGCTTCACATAGAAAACTTCAGGCTGGTGTGCATTTGTTGATATACTGCAGATAGTTTTAGCTTACCATACACAGTTCATTGTATACAGCAGATATTTTTTTTTTAAAATGACTGTGTTTATTTACAGAAATCCATTTAAAGCCAGCTTATTAAATGTTTAAATATGTTTTTAGGCAAACACACTGCATTTTAGGGATGATTGGGTTTATTCTCTCCTGCAGCATGAAGATATATGCTTTCAGAGTGTAACACATTTGCTACAGACATTTAAAACCAACTGTACCAGATCTAAACAGCAATTACTTTTCCTCTGTCCAGAAGCCTGCTATTTATCCTTCTCATTTCAGCAGTAAATACCATCTTACATTATCTCAGTGTCACCAAGAATAAGCTTCCAGCCGACACAAGCCATTAATGGCACCAAAGCCTGGACAAAATGAGAAAAGAAAATGCAACCCTCCATGTGAGTGTTTTGTGGTGTCTACTGGAATTAACTGTGATCCTGCAATATGATTCCAGAATAACCCGAAACAAGAGCAATCCATTAAAATGTTTAAGCTGAAGAAGTATAGTCTGTAAAACAATGATTTATCTTTTAGAAACCAGAAGAACTTTTTCCTAGTTGCAAAGCATTTTGGAAATTGCGTGTACATTATTTCAATCCCCAAGTTCCATTTCATTCATTAATCGAATGCTATAGGAAGTTTAAAAGATAAAAGAAAGAATGCAAGTCTGAAAATGTTTCCATGTCATATTATGGTCTCCCGGTTCCATGAATGCAATAAATTAAGTCATGCCTCCACAGGGAAAGACTGATCTCTTGTGGTTCCAATGTTTCAGGCCAAAGTATGTTGTATGGCTTCTTCCAAGTGTTCTTATCCCTTCCCAATAGCTTCTGACTTATGACAACAGGCAACATGACAACTGATTTATAAGCATATCCCATAAAATTCCTCCCTACCCACAGATCCTTCTGTTCTATAGCAAGAGTGCCCTCAGAAAGATAAAATGCAGTTGGGGATAAATGATATGTAGTGTCCTGACATGGCTGCTAGAAAATGAAAATGACAAAACAGTTTAAGGTAGAATGATTAAATGGTATACTGGTCTTTCTTTATGAATCATGTATGCAGCTCTTTCCCATTTTGTTTGTCGTGGACACTGCATATGTAGACATGGTTCATTAAAAGAATCTAAAAAAACCTTACCCAAAAAACTACCCAAAAATGTCCAGTCTTGTACCACTGGTGAATGTAGATCATAGCAAATCTTAATATGTGTACACTTCTTTAGGAAAGAGGATATTGTCATCATTATAACAGAAATTGCATGTAGAGACCTGGTATGAATTCATTTTGTGGAGGGAATTATGGCAAGTATAATTCCAAATCTGCTAACCCTACTTAAACTGGGCTTTGAAGTCAACACTTCAATGAGAACATGTCTCATCACTTATACTGTTTTCCCTTTGACTGAACAGTCACATCACAGCAACTGCTGATTCTATATAAAACATGCAAATAAACACTAATTAGTATAAATACCCCCAAAAATGTATTCATAGTTACAAAAAACTGTATTTTTTTATTTTTTTTTTAACCTCGGATCACTTACAAACAGATTCAAAAGGCAATAAAATTAAATTACGCTATAAGAAAATAGTTCTTATATGATATGAAGGTACACTAGAAATAAACATAAATAATGAATTAAACAATTAAATAAGATTAATGAATTAATTAATTAATTAATTAATTAATGACATAATTAATTAATAAATAATTATTTTATTGGAAGTGAGTTTGTTACAAGGTCTATCAACCTTATGGTTTCTGGCACATGGGAAGAACAGTGGCTGCCCATGATGGCCTCTTCTCATTGGAAATGGACTATGACAAAATTTGGCTCTGCCAAGCACATTTAGTTCTAGAACACCAAAGCGACTGAAGTTTAACAATATCGTTTAGTGACACTTGTGACAGATGGTGATTATATTTTTAAAAGGGAGTGCAAAGGATGGTGACTGTGCCCTTGTCCCCTTGGAGTTACAAAAATCTTGCAGCAGTGTCCTTTAACTGCCACCTGCCCTATGAAATGAATGTTTATGGCAATGTTAGTATATGAATTCCTCAGTGTCTCTCTCCCTTCCACATAACTATTTGGAGAGCCAATGGCACACATAGCATTTTGACAGTTACAGTCCTTTAGGGTTAGGATGACTGTGGCGGTCATTAGCATTGAGTGCCATTTGACTAAAAAGGACTATACTGTATGTTGACAGAATGATAAATTAAGATTTTAGCATATGCAGATGACCTCCTTTATACATTTCAAATCCCCAGGCTGCCATAATTCTAGAACACATATGGTTATTCATTTCAATAATGGGAATAGGATGTGTGTGAAGGATTTGAAGGCTAATTAAGTGAAATTTGTAGTTGAATACAGTAATATATGAAATGGCATACATGTTATCTCAACCCATATATTACTGAAGTTATAACTGCAAATAAAAAAAAATCAAACAAAGTTAAAAATAAATCAAGTCTAGCTGTCTCAACATTTATAAATGTATGTATATTTTTATTTATATAGCCCTATGTACCCGGCACAAAAAAAAAGATATTAATTGCTGCAGGTTACAGTGATTGACACTGCATGTGCCAGAACTGGGTCTAGTGCTATGCAAGTGCTCCAAGAGGTAGTATTTGAGTCCATTTCTGAAGGGACTGAGGGAGGTCTCTCCAGAGGAATTCAGGGATGCCAATTCCAAATGTAAAGAGCAGCAGGAAAGGTTTATGGTGGGAAGCAGCAGTAGCTGTGGGTGGAGCGACCAAGCAATTGCTCTGAGAGGATGGAAGGGGTCAGCCAGGAATGTATGGATACACAAGATATGTAGTGAGGTGCAGAGGAATGAAGAACTTTTTACGGTTATGAGAAGGAGTTTAGCAATTGAGGGGCCTGTACTCCCTTGGATTAGGAGAATTCTGGTAGCAGTATTTAACACAGACTGTGGTGGGGAAAGATGTGAGTTAGGGAGGCCTGTTAAGAGAAGTGACAGTATTGTTTTGACAGTATTGGTAAAGGGGAACTATCACAAAAATGAGAATTTAATATAAGCTTCATCATACTGAAATAAGAAACTTTCTAAATACAATCAAATATTCTGCATTTCTGAAATAATCAAGTTTATATTCACTATCCCTCTCTGCATCTTCTCTCTTCATGCATGAGTTGGGTGTCAGATATTCATTGACAGTTAGATCCAATATATCTGATAGGGGGCTTCCTTTCCTAGCAGATTAATTAGAGCTCACTCAAACAAAATCTAACAAAATGTTTGCTTCTTGCACAAATCCTGCATGTAGAGAGACATGATGTCTGGTGATTGATTTTAATAGAGTGAGCTCTAATACTTCTCCACAAAAGAAGCCTCCCTATGAGATATATTAGATATAACTGTCAATGAATATCCCAACTCCTGTGTGAAGAAGGAATGAAAAGAAACAGATGCTGAGAGAGGGATAGCGAAGATAAGCTTGATTATTTCAGAAACAGTACTGAATTTTTAATTGATTATACAAAGATAACATCTTATTTCAGTCTTCTGAAGCTTATATTACATTTTAATTTTCGCAATAGTTCCCCTTTAATATGGTCAGAGAAGATGAAAGATGAGTCAAAGATTACTCCGAGAGAATGTGCTGAGTCAGCAGGGTTATGAGCATGCCATCAATGGTGATAACAAAGTGTGGAGTATGGCCAGTCTCAGGTGGAATAGGTTCAGTTTGAGGTGTGTTCATCCAGTTGGAGATTGCTAAGAGGCAGTTAGAGATATGAGACTTTGTTTCAGCTGTTAGTGAAGGGGATAAGAAGTAATCCATGATGCAGCTTGAAAACGGATATGAAATAAATACAGAATTTGCATAAAGCTAGTGTGGTCAACTGTATTAAATGCAGACGAAAGGTAAAAAAAAGTGACCGTTTGACTTTTTCAACCTAAAGGCAGTTTCAGTATGGTGTGCGGCAACCCGACTGCAATCTAAAAGATTACAGGTGTGTAGAAAGTTATTAATACAGGAGAACACAAGACATTCCAGGAATTTAGAAGTAAGCAGTAGAAGTTAGACAGGATGGCAACTAGAATAGGCTTGACAGAGGCCTGTTTAAATGAATAGCGGAAAATTCCAAAAGCCAGTGAAGAATTGAAGGTGTGAGTAACAGCTGGAGTAAGCTCAGCAGCACAATGTTTATGGAAAGGACAAGGCATAGTCAATAGAGCTAGTTGTGAGTGGGGATCACAGTCAGGAGAGAGGAAGTTTGTTAGTTAAAGAGTGGATGTTGAGAAGGGCACAAGAAAAGGCAAAACAGGAAGAAGGTAGAGCTAAATTCTGTATAAAGATAGAAGCAGTAAAAGAACTAAAGGCTATGATGGGATATAAAAACGAAAATGAATATGAGCAGCGCCGATTCTGGGGCTGCTGCCGCAAGAGGCAGCAGCCCCGATGACGCCCCCCCCCTTCCAGTATCGATGTAACGCAGTATCGCTAGTGCATTGAGCGCAATTGCGCTCTCTGCACTAGCGGAGCCGAATTTCCAGGTTAAAACCCGGAAATTCGGCTCTTAAAGTTACAAGAGGCGGGTTTTTGCCGCCCCTTGTAACTGGCTGCTCCGTGCCGCCTGAGGCAAGGTTCTCACCCTGCCTCATGGCCGGAGCGGCCCTGAATATAAGTTGCTATGGAGCAGGGCCTTGGGATTTGGAGAGGTATCCCCTGCAGCCAGTAGGAAAAATAGTAAGAGGATGTGGGAATAGGGGTTGAAATGACTATGGATCTGTGCATGGGTAGTAACTGAAGGACAAAGGTGGTGTAAGTAGTTGTACAGTGTATAAAAGCTAGAATATGTAAATGGAAGCAGGAAGGAAGATATAATAGAATATAATACTGAAGGACAATGGGAGAAACGTTGCCATTGCTGTTTTGTAGCAGACAAATCATAGTTTTATATCTTCAGAGAATTATGGTTGCAGCAAGTGGCTAGGATCATCTTCAGCACATCAGTATATATTTTCAAAATCTAGGTATTCCATCAATTCCAGCAGCAGACAGAAAACCTGGGCCCTCTGTAATGGCTCCCCTTGTAGATCTCCTTGTTAAATTCAACTACATCACTTGTTAACAAATACCTTTGGAACAAATCATAATTGCAAAGGCTCATCCCCAGCAAATGCTCTCCTCTAAAACAGTATTAATAAATAGGGAGAGTGAGAGCCTGGGACTCCTGCACACAGGTCTGCTTCAAATGAATTGAATAATAAGGATTTGGTTTAAATTGAGTGATATCTGCAGTAATACCTCCCTCTAAGTCAACCTTAGGATAGCTAGAAGAGGAGCCCAAACCACCACCAAGGAGAGCAGACAGGATAGTACAATAGTGTATAGATACTTACTAGCAGAGGGACTTAATCAGAATAGCAATGTTCATAAGGAGGGCTACTCTGAAGGCCTTGTACTCTGTAGATGGACACCTACTTGTAAAAGGGGTAAAATGTGAATTGTTTAATGTAATTAATTTTGCTACTAGATGGAGCCAAAGCATTAAATAGGTGTAATTACTGCATAGGAGCCTCTAGAGAGAGCTAGTGAGTAAAAGACATTTCTTAATGGCCCGGTAACACTAATTTTTTTTAAGTTCAAAATCCAAACTACGCTTTACCACCTGAAGATCTATGCTTAATGCTTTATAACAAAATACCATTATGAAACACAGCTTCTGGATGTACTCTGTCTTTACCAAAAGGCGACTGCAAGATCCAATGAGCGGCACTCAACATCGCCTCCTTGTCAGCCTTCTAAACCGGACATTAGTTCTGGCTGCAGGCAGTGTAACTTCTCCTGCAAAATTTATTTCTGTAAAAGCAGACAAGAGGTGCACACACACACATTGATTTCGGCAAGTTATTTGTTAGTTTTAAAATATATTGCTGACAGTGTGCAGCAGCATTATGTCACTGGCCACTTACAGAAATAAATGACGCCAAAGGCGTAACACTGCCCGCAGCCAGAACTACTTCCGGTTTATAAGGCTGGCAAAGAGGAGATGTCGAGCGAGGAGATGTCGAGCACCGCACATTGGATCTTGCAATCATCTTTTGGGAAAGACAGCTGCATTATATTAGGGATGCATCGAATCCACTATTTTGGATTCGGCTAAACCCTTGAATCCTTCGAGAAAGATTCGGCTGAATACCAAACCGAATCCGAACCCTAATGTGCATATGCAAATTAGGGGTGGGAGAGGGAAACCATTTTTTACTTACTTGTTATGTGACAAAAAGTCATGCAATTTCCCACCCCGCAGCTAATTTGAATATGCAAATTAGGGTTTGGATTTGGTTCGGCTGGGCAGTAGGATTCGGCCAAATCCGAATCCTACTAAAAAAGGCCGAATCCTGAACAAAATCCTGGATTCGGTGCATCCCTACATTATATAATGATATTATTTTTATAAAGCATTGAGCATAGTACAGTTTCTGCAGGATATATCTGCAGGTAGAAAAGGGTAGAGTGGATTTTTTAAAAAAGTTGTGTTACTTTAAGAGTTGTGCTGGCCATAGATGCAAAAGCTAAGACTTCTATAATTTTCGAACTGTGTGTGGAGTCTCCCATTTTTCGTACCATGGCGATCGGTCGTTTAGTAGATCGGACAGGTTAAATGATTTCTGTTGGCTACCGATATCTCTGAATGTATTGCCTATCTGACCATATCAATGCGAGACTGTCACTATTATCTGTCGGAGATAACTTTTGTACAATTGCTGTCTGTCAATTAATGGCCTGAGCATGGTGTGGTTTGTTCTTTTTACTACTTTATTTAATCTGAATGGTTAATGTTAGATCATTAGACTAAAATAAATGATCATTCAGGATAAAATATGTATGTCTATGGCCAGTTTTGAGGAAAGTCTCATGATGGTGGAGACTAGAAGGTCCAATAGGAGATGCGTCATGGGAAGAACTCATGAAGTGATTTAGGCAGTGGAGGCAGCCCAACAGGAAAAGGTACAACATTTAGCTAGTGAGAGGCCTAGCTTGTGTAATAGCACATTATAGTAGTAGGAGGTGAGTTAGCATAGGCAGCTGCAGCCCCAACAGGTAAGTGGGTATAATGGCCATGGGGTACCTCAACTGTCAGGGTTGAAATGGATAGTCAAGGCACTGGCAGGAAGCCTGTGAAAATTGTTGGAGCCCCATTGGAACGCCCCTGGCAAGGCTGGTGTTTGAGCAAGGCCCTGGAAAGGGGGAAGTGTATTGGAAGTGTGTCTGTGTGTATCCAACCTGACTGTGCCAATATCTTGGATGCTGTGTACTGTGGATTTGTGCGCAGTGAAAGTATGGCTGCCAGTGACTGTGTGGAGCGTGACCAAGGATAATAAATAAAGGTTTTGTTTGTTTGCAACTCCCAGGGGCTGATTTACTAAAGGAATTAAAATCCTTTGACTAAAAAATCGAGGATTTTTCAGCGAATTTGACATTCCTGTGATTGAAGAACAATTTGGCGAAGTCAAAAAAATCAGTACTTCGAAGTCGAAGGAGTTTTCTTTTCGACCATTCGAATTGAATGTTTGTAATGCCTGTTTTACAAGGAACCTGAGGGTCCTGCTTTGATAGCATTACATTAGTTTGCTCCAAAATAAGAATAATTCATTTTGGGATTGCATGGTAGATGTTTCAGTGTATCTGTTTTCTTAAGAAATGTCTCTCCACCTCATTCAAAGAATTGTGGTATACAATATAGCAGTTCCTCTTTTGTCCTATTTTAAACAGTCTCCTATATGCAATTTTTCAGAGTTGTCCTTGTTTAACTCTAGCATTCCAACTTCAACTTCAACTTCCTTGTTGCTGACTGTTATGTTTGGCTGACATTCTCAGTACAGTTTGTTTAATGTAATTTAATTACACCAATCTGCATCTTAAAGGCATACCTCTCAAGTGTCCCATTTTGAAAGGTCCCGCTTTTGACAGCTAAACCCGATGTCCTAGGATAGTACTGGAAATAAGTCCTGATCTCTCTGCACTGAAAAGGGAAAGTCCCTATTTATCTGGACTGAATGGGGAAAGTCTCTATTTCTCTGCACTTGAGATGTTTCTAGCTTAATTGGCTCTTGGCAGAGAACCCACAATAGATAATTTATACATTTGTAACAGTTTTGTCCCTTGGGAGAAGAAGATTCACAGCTTAAAGGGCAATTCACCTTCATTAGTAAAACTGTAATAAAACATAACAACAGAAATGTGTTCAAACTTTCAGAACCTGGCAAATTTTGTAAAATTGACATGGTAATTAGGGGGTGTGGTCACAAAAAGGGGTGTGGACAAACAATTGCAGCACTCCACGCAGCAAAGCTTTTTGTCACTCTTTCCGTTTCCGAAATGTTGGGAGGTATGTTAAAGGGCAACTATTAAAGGAAAATATTTTCTCCCATAAGAGCAGTAGGGTTTTTACTACATTTATTACAATATTGTAGTTCAGAATGCTCTTTAATGCTTAACCCAGTGATTATGCATGCTGCAAAGGGAAATAACTAGTGCATGATGAAGTACATTAGAGGATATTATAGGGGATCATTTTTCCCATAGGAAAGATCAACCAACCATTTTAGACGAGACAAAGAGAACTTTCGTTTGAAGGTGCAGGTGATGGCAGATTCTATTAAAACTTTTAAGAGGTGCCTGGGTGATTTGGCAACCATCAGGGGGGCACAACTGTACTAGGCCTGACAATTTACAGTGGGCCAGACCGCACTGCACTTCCTGGATTAGCCCGGCCCCCCTTTGAGTAACCGAAAGCGGTGAAGTCTGTGAGCTGCCTAAAGAACCGAAAGCAACCGATTGAAGCTGAAAGCCACAGATCAGACATGAAAGTCACTGAATAGAGAAAGCCACCAAATGGATACGAACAAAGATCAAAAGTCAGCGGATAGATCCTAAGAATGATGAGAATGAAGAAGACCTTCAAAGGTAAGTTACACAGAACACCAATTGACTTTCATTCATTTTATTTTTTTAATCCCTGGCCACCAATGGTCTTTTTTTAACTTTTTTAACTTTTAACTTTTATTGGGAGAAACTGGCCACTAATGGGGGCTTTGGTGCCAATGGTTTTTTTTTTTATTTATTGGGGGGGCCTGGCCACCAATTACTTTTTTAATTTGTAGGGGGCCCTGACCACCAATTAAAAAAAAAAAAAAAAAAAACTTATATGGGAGATCCTGGAGCCAATTCTTTTATAACTTATAGGGGGCCATGACCACCAATGATTTTTTTAAAAAACTTTTATGTGGGACCCTGGCCACCAATTTTTAACTTGTGTATGGGGGGGGGGGTTACTGTTTTAGCACTGATGTCTGTGGGGCCTTTTTACTGTGGGGTGGTCAGGATCTGGGGTGGGGCTTGGGGGCCGGGCTAGGGTGGGGACCAGGGGGCCCAGAAAATGTTGTTGTACAGGGCCCCATGATTTCTGATGGTGGCCGTGAATGTGAATGTATAGATAGATCTGTCATTATATGTATGTGCATATATGTGCATTGGGGTTCATTTGGAAAGGTTTTTTCACTTTTTTACCCAATAAACACCTCCAGCAGAGGAGAGCTTTAAATTCTTCCCTTTAAATCAACCTCCAAGTATAAAAGGAGAACTTAAACCTAGTTAAAAAAACAATACCAAGTGACACACACTAAAAAGCATTTCTTATCGCTGCTTAAAACAACCACAGGGTGTCAGTGTTGGAACATAAATGTAGTGCAGGAGCCAAAAGTTAAATGTATTTCTAATAAAGATAACACTACACTGACATTTTTACTCATTGTGTTGTGCCAACGTGTGAAACAGCACTTTATAGAGATTGTTCACCATTCCTTTCAGTACCTGCGCCAGCAGAGCTTACACTCAAATGGGGAAATATGGCTATTCAAAAAGTCTAGCAAATAGTATTTGCACTCGGCTGTTTCACAATAACCCCATTCAAGTTTTTTTTAATTAAATTTGTTAGACATAGAGTTTTTTCACATTTTATCTTTACATATGAGGTTCTAGAGGAAGTCACTTAGCAGTAGTTGACTAGACTACAACATCAGTGCTCTTAACACACCCAACAACCTGGAATTACAGTGTAATGTGTCATTTCCATTTCATTTTTAGTGTAATATTTGCTATTGCCTTCATCTGAAGGGACATCTTTTTCCCATTCCATTAGATTAAAAAGCCAAATTACCTTACTCGACCTTTTCCAGTTCTTCTTTATTATTGTGTTCTGCAAAAGAATAAAAGTTTGATTACATTTACATCCTAGTATATAGGGAGAAGAGAAGCAGGGCTGCAATGTTAGAGAGAAAGTAGGAATAAGGACATATGAAACTATATTAAATCAACTAGCAGAGCACAGCAGAATTTTCAAGTTGCGCCACACAATGGAAAGGCCTTACATGAAAGTCCTAGGAGAGCCCCCCCAATAATGATTTACAAAGTAACCACAAACACTGAGCATGTGCAGTTGAAGCTGATCTGGACATGGCTTTAGCCAAATTCTACTTTTCTGCAATCACATGTTTTTTGTGTAGATGGTGCCAGGGTAAAGAGGCTGATGTGGTTTGTAGTGGGAAATGAGGGCTCTCCAGGGACTCTATATATCATGTAAGGCTTTCTTTCTTCCTTAAGTAAAAAGTCTGATGTCCTTTATTGGGAACCACAGCAACAAATTCATTAAGTCATTAAAGTATAAAGAAAAGTACCCCTTGTTTACCAATTTTTACCAAAAACTGATCAACTTCACTATAAGTCCAATTAATTCCGTACACTTTTCTGTAGTTAATAAATTCATTTTTTAAAACAGTGATTATAGCCAATTAATAATTAATTGTACAAAATGAATTCAAAATTAAGAATGAATTCATTTAACCTAAACAACCAAGCAATTAAATTAATGAATAAATAAATAAATTAATTAATTAATCCAAATTAATTCCAAGGTAAAAATTTAATTCTATGAACTTTTTGTTACTGGTTCAAAATTAAATGGTGTGATCAATTAAACCTAGATGAATTACTCTGTGATTTGTGGTAAAAATTAAACCTCAGTAATGTATCAACTAAACAAATTGATAAGAAGTGTTGGGTGAATCGGTGTCGTTTTGCTTCGTGGAATTTTTCACTAATTTCTAGAGAAATTTTGCCTGTGTTTCGCAAATTTATTTGCCTGTGGCGAATCGCGGGAATTCACAGCAAATTCGCCCATCACTAATAAGGATAGGATTCACAAATAAATAAGTAAATTAATTAATTAGTATTTCCATTCTAAAAACTAAAGCAAATGTGTGCAAATTAAATAATATCGATCCTTGGAATTAATTGACCATTGAGTGCCAAATTCATCAGTTGAAGTGAGAAAAGGAATTTCATAGAAAGTGGAGTTGTGCCATTAGAACATTCTTGTTTTTGGCTACCTTGAGACACTACAAAGATGGAGAAGTCAGAGTACCAGGGACTGCGGTCTTGGTATTTACCTTCCCTAGTTGATATAAATAGAACTAGCTTGCCTGAAAAACCACAAATGCAAGGACGTTTAGGAAAAGGAGGAGAGAAGTTGGGAATGATAGAATAAATTACAGTTTCTTAAATAAATAAATAAATAAATAAATAAAATAAACACAACAAAAAGTGACCTTTTAACCTCTGGTCACTTTTTGTTGTGTTTTTCACTTTGAGAAAGGTCAGATTGCTGACCGAAACGTCAG
>CM044431.1:195685458-195715911 GCA_024363595.1 Xenopus borealis | reverse complement strand
CCTTTGTCAAGTGTGCACAACAGAAACACAAGGAAGTATTTAAACATTCACTGACCTTTCGCCTTGTAAAGTGCATTATGGGTAAATTCAAACCTCATTGCTTAAAATTTCTTTTTAAGATTAACATTTTATAGAACCCAATTCATCATGTGTATTCTTTACATAAAAAGTGAAATAATTTAATTTAACATATTAGAGTATCACAAAACTTTTTTTTACAGTCCATATAGTCTTTTTTTAATCCAATATGTAACCACCCATATGAAGAAATCCTCTTGTGTATAGTGTCCATAACCAGGATTGTAATTGGTGTATACTAAAATTAAAAAGTTCAGATTAAAATCAAGACGTATAATAGTCCAAAAAACACCAGGCCAATGCTTCCATATGCATGTCCTGTGTAAAGAAACTGCTTAAGCCCATCCAAGGTTAAAGACACTATCAAAAAACATGTTCCAATCTGCAACATAGTAACACTTCTGCCAGTTATGACAAATCTAATTTACTGTTGCCAAACTTAGTAACCATATTGCAACAATGCTATTATCTATACTACAATGTCATTGGCAACATCAAATTACAAAGCTATTATTGTGATCTACACACTATTTAGCTTTTATATTTAATTTAATAAATTAGATTTTTAATAACTCACCACCAACCGTTAAATACAAACTTCATAATCTCAGACTATTTGTCTAGCAATATCCCCTAGAGAAAAGATACGGTAGGTTATCAAGAGGTAATTAAAGAAAACACATTAAATTCAATTGTTCATTCATCCCCTTTGGATGGACGCTTCCTATCCGGCTGATCCACCGAGCTTCTCTCTGTAGGAGTAAAGTGTTTCTATTGCCTCCACTGTCTGGTTACCCAAAATGCACTTTACGAGGTGAAAGGTCAGTGAATGTTTAAATACTTCCTTGTGTTTCTGTTGTGCACACTTGACAAAGGGCCTAGCCCGAAACATGTTGTGGTGCGAATTCCCCAATAAAAGCACTTTGCATTAATAATTACTGCCTTGGATTTGTCCTGCCTTCTACAACTACTATCTTTTGGGGTGTGGACACAGGGCACCCTGCAAGAGAATCCGATTACATCTGAAAAAGTGAGCTACAGTTTTTGTTATTAACAGTTAAAACGAGGCCTTGGAGAGACTCATATAATTCCTTTGGAGCACTATATGCTATTACTGGGCAGTCTCTGGTAATTGTGTTCCTAATTATGAAATACAATCCTAAGCAGATACAATCAATCATTTTTAATATCTGAATTCATATATAACAACCAGTGACGTAACTAGATGTTACTGGGCCCCACAGCAAATTCAATTTAGGGCCCCAAAGCATTGGGAAATTGACCTATTCTACCAAGATCACCATAAATTACAGATTTACTGGTCTTCCTATACTCTCCCCCCCCCCCCAGGGGTCTTTTTCCTCGGTAGTTATGCCCCGACTACAACAAATAAAGCATATTTGGACACCAAAGATAAATATGTATTTTATTGTATTTTAAAAAAAATACTCAAGGAACAGAAAATACCTTTAAAAGGCCATAATCAGAAGTATTTGAAATGTTTTTTTCTTAATTGGTAATCGCTCCCTTAAAAGTAAAAGAAAAGTAGACTGTCTGGCCTTGAACTAATAACCTCTAAACCAATGTCATTTACATGTTTTGAAATTATTTATATACAAAATATTTTTACATGGTGACAAGGTACTACCTTGTAAATGTTTTAGGTCCAAATACAAGAAGAACTTGACTTGATCCACTGACTATGTAATATACAATGAATTCTTTAAAATAAATCCATAGATTTTGTTGAATATTCTTCATGAAGTTCACATGCACAAGCAGGACAATACATGACTGTGTGGATATCATGCATTGGCAGACAAATATCATGCTTTTTTGGTAATTTCACAAAACATGTAGCAACTACCAATGATTGTAGAGACTTTAGTAAAGACTTACTTGCTCTGTTGACTTGAGTATCGATAATGGCTGTGAAAAATGTGATCCAATTACAAGGTGCACTCACATTTAAAGATAGAATATCATTGTCCTTGAGATATTTTTATATAAATATTGCATAATGAGTCAGGGGGAAGTATTACTATTGGGAGAAGTTCTTGTTCCCTTGTCTATAAAAGGGGAGAATTCCCATTGTTCTGTCTCTTTGGACTTCACTCTATGGAGCAGGTGGATGTGCTGAACTTCCTGTGGCAAACAGGGCCAGGACCCTACGGTAGACTGTACACTTTATTGAATGTCACCACATGAATAAAAACATCAGGTTAGCTCCTGTTATTGCACACAGGATTTGGGAGAGAAAGAGAGTGTGAGCTAGTAAGTACAGTTCAGTGCTCCACTATGAGATTGTAGTGCAACAGTTCCCCAGATAACACTTGCCAGACTGTAGGGCCTAAGCCGGCCTGGCCTGCTCCATCCCCTCCACTGCTTTTTGATATCATGAAAGGGGAAGGCACGAGTATGTAAATTGATGGGCCAGAAGACGGCAGTGTGAGGTCATGTCTGGCCAACCCAAAGGTTTTTTGCAGCAGCTGGCCCAAACCTGCCTGACCTGCTAGTGAGAATGAAGCCTGTTTTTACAAGAATTACAATTTATTTGTATCCTTATAAAACAAAGGTAAAAAAATGACACTTCTAAGAAGTTTTTTATCATGAGGAAGCTACAGCTAACTGCACTTTACACAGTTTAATATTATATTTATTTACTATGAAAGACTGGCGGCAGTATATAACACTTGTAGACCTGATTTACTTTCCACCATATTGATCGGCTAAGCAAAATGAACAGCAGCAAATGAAGGCACTGGACAGATTCCCCTATTCGTTATGTTTAGGGGGATCCCGTTAATGCCTCATTGCAGTCTAACTTACTGAATACTTACTGAATCAATGCAGACATTGTCCTTTGGAGACAGAGCTACGGTTAAATGTATGGTTCCCAGCTTATGATCAGAATGCTGTGGGTCCCTTAAATCCAGTGCAACATCTTTGGAACTAGAAATATATAAGACAGTTTGTTAGTTCAGTGAAAAAATGTTGAACATAATCCAGGGCCACAAGCAGGAAGCCTGTGGGCCCTTCATTTAAAATTTTTGTCCTCATCCAGAACCATGTTTTTACATAGGCACCGAGAGCCTGTGCTAAGGCAGCAGCCTGGGATGGTGACAAAAGCCTGCCACCAGATAACTTCTCCTTGTCAACCCTAAGAACCCCAACTCATGTAGATGGGATTGTTTCACTGGACCCTTTCAAATAGATTTTTTTTTTTTTTAAAGGACCAATTCACTGTACCCATAGGTCCCCATCAGCTCATACAAGTACAAACTCTACTTGCTTGTAGGGCTGATCCTCAGCCTAGAGTTCTAGGGAAAGCCAAAGTGCGGCACAAGCAGGTACAGCTTAGACAGTCAGTTTTGCTTTAATTGCTAAAGAGAAAATATACAACCCACTATTTTGACATAGTTAGGGCTTCTGTAAAAAAGGTACATAAACACTGTCTGAACTTCTATAACTAAATATAAAGAAAAGAAAAAGAAGCCATGTTACTTGTAAGAACCATTTCCCTACCCCCCTTAGGCTCACAGTGCTCTCCCCTCTGCTTCCATATTTGGGTGGTGAATAAATTATATGGAATGCACAACAAGGTGATGGAGGGGTTTGATCACTCTGTGACCCAAAGGTGAGAGTGCAATGGAGGGGGATATATTTTCTGCCTAGGTCTATGGTGGCTGAAAGCAGGAATGTATGGTAGCAGGAGTTGAGTTATACTGCACACTAAAAAACTGACTGGCAATAGGCTTTCTGGGGCACTTGATTATTCTAGGTGCAACTGGAAATAAAGAATACTGTTTCACTGGACGTTATTACCTAAAACTCAGCATAACTGGGTATTTTCCATTTGTCTCTTAAACTCAGGGGGACAGGTACAGGTACAGTGATTAAACAACATTAAACATGTTTTTTCTTGGGCCAGTGTAAATTTACAGTATAGTTATTGCCGCATGGATTGTGGCTTGATGGTTAGGTTGGATGTCCTGATTTAATTAAAGGTTTTTTTTCTCAAGATGTGCCCCCATACCTGCAGGGTCTGTTTTATTAGCAAACTGACTGTATGACATAGTAGGTTACAGCCATTTTCCATGTAAAATTACTTTTAATATAAGGATAATTTTGTTTAAAAGTCTGTTGTGGGTTGGATTATTGATGCCTTTGTCATATTACAATGCAGTGAATATGCACATTTCAAAGACTGATACAAAAAAAAAAAATCAAACTGTGTGTATTATATACCAAGTGTTACAGTAACTAAAATATACTTAACCTGTTAAGCTCCACCGTTGTGAGATCCAAAAACGCTGAACCCATAAAGTCATCTTGAAAACCAAAGTCATAATCAAATACCTGTTAGGAAAGATAACATCGAATATTGATACATGATTTCTAGAACATTTGGATCATTTTAAATATAATTGCCTTTTGAGCTTCCATTAGAAGCTGGAACCTTTTTTTCACTTTGCACACTGCATTAAAAGTAATCTTTTAAAAATGTATAGTTTGGAAAATCAGTAAACTTTTTCTTTTTTTCAAACTATTTTTACAGAATTTTATGAACATAGCCTTGTAAACGCTCAAAATCAATCCATGTAAAATTGCCCAGAGCGCTCTTCTGGGTACTTTTTGCTTCTAGTTTTCAAGATGTTAGCAATTTTGAAACAGTACCAACTGCTTCTCATTTCAGCAGACTGGCTACAGTCATAGAAAATTTAAGCTAGTCTGAAAAGAATAATTTTTATGGTACTGCGCTGCTTAGAAAATGAAGTTGGAGAGTCATCTGATATTTCTCTGGCTGGTTCAAAGCCAGCATTACTTTCCTGACTTGATTTTTTCCTAAATAAGCAACATGACCAGCAGATGGCACTGCAGTTTCAGATTTATTATATTCGCAGTTTGAAAAGTTCTAACTAGAGAAAAAAAAAACAAATGTGAATTACAGTGTTTAGAAAAGCACTCTGGTAGTGTTACATACATTTATTTTGATGATTTACATGTTTTATTTATTTAACATATTTAACTCCAGATCTCAATTCATTTTTTGGAGTAAAAATCTGATGAACTTTAGTGTACTGTTTGTTCACCCTTTAATAATTATGCCTATAAGTATCTCATTCAAGAAAACACACCCCTATAAGTGATCATTATCAGCTACTGTTTACTAAGATTTCATAAACTGCTCTAGCCAGATGCCTGTTATTATTTCATATTATTGAACCCTAATGTTCTTCCCTATAGTTCCATATGCTAAGAAAATAAGCATCTCACCTTTACATATAAAGGCTCTTTTATATTGTCGATAAACAGGCACACTTTTTCGTCCCAAACAGGATTGAGATTCTTGTGAATGGTCTTGCTCCGAAAAACCTCTTTTCCTCCAATTTTAAACTTCACATAAGGATCACTTGTTCCTTTTAAAACAAAGATACAGAATAATCAGTGATATCATTACAAAACAGAACATATACATTTTGATGTTCTACACGTCAGCGAACATATTCTAGACTGTGACATTTTCATGACCAAACTGAAATAAATGGAAAAAGCAATTGTATAGCAAGAATAACAAAGAGAAAAGCCAAGTCTGTTTATACAGTACAGTATAGTTTTGCTGGAAGTATCATGGGATTTAAAGCTAGGAGTGTCTCAAATACAATATAAAATACCCTCTGTACTTTTACTATACAGTTATGGGACCTGTTTTCCAGAATGCTTGCGACTGGGATTTTAAGGATTAGGAGATACTAAACACAGATTATAAAGAAGTTTATATTCATTTGTCCTTGGAAAAGTTACAGTGACTATACCTGACACAGTAATGTCACAAAGCCTCTATGTAAAAGTAACTATTGTTCAGGAACAGATTCCGTCAGTATTAAACAAATATTACAAACCCCTCCCCTTTGGTGGCTAACTCATGTAATAGTGGGTATTAATAAATAGATGTAGTCATTATTATCTCAATAAGTAAGCATAACCTTTCCTAATCAATGCTACACGGACTAATAGCACAAAAGAATTCAGATTATTCAGTTGTATTTCTCCCCAGCAAACAGGTATTATTTAAAGCAGAAGCCCTAGCTGCTGAATTGTGTCAGACATATTTTATCTGATCAAGAAGTAAACACTCACCAGTTTAGCATCACATTTTTACATGTTTATGACTACATGCCTGCAATGAAAAATGAAATGAAACTTGCATAGTTTTGATTGCATTCTTCTTTTGGCAAAACATTGGGCTCAGTGCCGGTCTTAAGCACATAGGACCAATTTGGCCCAATTGGGCCCCACTCTTATGGGGGCCCCGCTCTAGTGCGAGCTCTGATTCCTATTCCCTTAATCCCCCAGTAGCACAGACTACCCCTAATCCAGATTGGCCCAGCCTGCTCAGACCTGATTGGCCCAGGCCACAGCTGAACCTGATTGGCCCAGGCCACAGCTGAACCTGATTGGCCCAGCCCACCCCCAAACCCAATTCAACCAGCATGCCCCAAACCCAATTAGTCCAAATAACAAGTGAAATGCATTAATGTTGCTTATATAATCCATGGTGCTGCACCAACGCAGTTTACAGTGGTAACCAAAATTTGCACTTTTTTTTTAGCGCACATAGATTAAAAAAAATGAGGGAACATTTTCTCCCAGATGCCCAGCCTGCCCCCATCCCCAACTGGCATCCATCACTTGGACAGAGGGGAAAGCAGCCACTATTTGCCCATCCAGCTCTGTTACCCTGCGACAGACAGCAAAGTTCCTTCTAGGGGCCCCGCCAAAATGGTTCCAATTGGGCCCCGCACTTGGTACGACCAGCCCTGATTGGTCTTATGAGGGCTCCTCATCTCTAAGCTGCCATTTCTTTTAAATATATGAAACCTCCCAATTGGCAAGCTTTTCATTCTAACAGAAAACCCAATAGCCCCTGCAGGACACAAGTTTTGGTGCTTGGCTGCCAGTTAATAAGCTATTTTTTCAAGTTCAGGCCGGTCATATTTGTACACTAGTTAAATGTTTATGCTTTTACATTACAATATGCTGATGGTTTTCGAAGAGTATATTAGATGAGTGGATCTTTCAGCAGGACAGTTTTTTTTAAAGGTTACTTTCTATCACCACAAGGTGGCAGCTAAAGTCTAAGAAACCCAGGAAATTAGAAAAACACACACACACACATATATACATATACACACACACACATATATATATATATATATATATATATACCCATCCAAGCGAAGTCAGCACTCACGAAAAAGCTGATTAGTTTGCCTGGGTGCACGGCCAAAATATAAGTATACAAACATATATATATAGAATAACAGTATAAAATAAACCATCTCACTTGCAACAGTTCTTAATTTCTATACAATGCTATTTATACAAACAAATCTTTATTTTAGACTATTTTACTTCCCTGTACATATAAGCCAGCACACTGGAATGATAGGGTATTTAATTAAACACACATTTATGCACAAATATGAATAAAAATGTGCGTCACCATTTAATATTCTTTTCTTGCATTGGAAAATGTATTTGTGCATTGCGCACTTTTAAGATGTGCTTGAAGGTCGTGTAAACTTTCATGGCAAACGTAACAATATTTTCAGTAAGAAGTCATATAACATACACTGCACAGGATCGTGAACTCTAAAATTTGCAGAAGTTTCCCTACTGTTGTGCGATGCGAAAAGGGCTCCCACAAGTTAGTTACAATTGTGCAAAGGCAAAATTGCAGCAGTGTGAATATTTATTCACATTACGAATAATTTGACCTTTAGCAACCTATATTTTGTTCCCCTATTTATGTTTTTTTTTGTTTTCCAGAAGCCTTATGGCATATTTCTCCAAATTAAGGAAAATCCCTTATTAGGAAACCACCAAACCCGAAACATTGCAATTTACTGTGGACACTTCAGTAAAGCAAAAATGAGGTACATGCACTCAATGGCAATACAAACAGTGGACACACCCCTTGAGTTTATATGGTTTATTTTGTGTTTATTGGCCAAATAAATACAAGGGACTGTTTGCAATGCCTTTGAGTGCTGGTACCTAATAGATTCTACATAGTTAGGGGAATGCTATCTCCCCAGGGCCCCATGCACCAGGCAGAATCTCATTATAGAGGCATGGGCGTGCTTGTGAATCTTCTGTCTACATCAATAAAGCAAACCAAAGAACAATGATAAGTACAAAGCACAACTGAACCAGAGAAGAAGTAGGTACTATAGCATAGAAATTGCTTGTTAAAAAAATGCAGCTTAAAAACCATTAACCAATGAAAAAGGATGTTTCTAAAAAAAATGCTGTCATTTGGGTTAACCGAGGTCTGAAATGTAAACGCCATTTACAAAGTTCAAAGGGAAAATACGCACCTTTATAAATACTGTGACTTGATGTTTAATGGAGGATTTCACAGATCACTGAGGATGGTGTAAAATCACACGCAAAGAGAAATACAAAGCTTTATAAGCACATTTATTTTACGCCATTTACCAGTGTAAATCATTTTACACAGCTTGATAAATAGAGTACATGCTCGTGAGGAAGTCAGAGAAAAATGTGTACTGAATGGTGGAATATTTTTAAAGGATGACATTTAAGCAAAATCTCAATTTCAAAGAGTTTACCCCTTGATTCCTCCAAGTTAGTAGGAAAGGCAGGTTTCTAGTAGAATTTTATAAATACTGGGTTTGCACACTCAAAAACAGCAAAAACACTGTGGTATGTATTAAAAGAATTTTACTTTATATAAGAACTTTCAATCAATGTATACATAAGTTTCAAGCATTGTTCACAGGCAATGTACAAGTATATACACAATTATAGGCAGCGAATACATACCACACAATGGGGGTCATTTATCAATACTGGGCAAATTTGCCCATGGGCAATTACCCATAGCAACCAATCCGATAGCTGCATTCATTGTTCTACTTGCAGCTGGCTTCAAAAAGCTAATCACTGATTGGTTGCTATAGGTAACTGCCCATGGGCAAATTTGCCCAGTGTTAATAAATGAGTAGGGATGTAGCGAACGTCGGAAAAAATGTTCGCGAACATGTTCGCGAACTTCCGGACAAAAATGCGAACGGTTCGCGAACTTCGCGAACCCCATAGGCTTCAATGGGAAGGCGAATTTTAAAAGCTAGAAAAGACATTTCTGGCCAGAAAAATGATTTTAAAGTTGTTTAAAGGGTGCAACGACCTGAACAGTGGCATGCCAGAGGGGGATCAAGGGCAAAAATGTTTCTAAAAAATACATTGTTGACACAGCGCTGCGTTTTGTGCTGTAAAGGGCAGAAATCACACTACGTCACTCAGGTGATGTTTCTGGACACAGAATGTGAAAAAGCTCACACAGCTACGTGGCACTTGGTTAAAGACTGGGCAAACAATGCCTACAAGGTCAACGTATACACTACTACAGCAGTGGATACGGATTACGGAAAATATTATTGCTGCTTGAAAAACGTCACTCAGGATGGTGTTTCTGGAGACGGTATTATTATTGATATTAAGACAGAATGTGAACAAGCTCACACAGCTGGATGGCAGTTGTTTGAAGAACAGTAGATTAGTAGCCAGCAAACTTACTATCAACTGTCCCTCAAATCACTAACAGCTCTCTCCCTACACTAGCTCTTCCAAGCACACACAGGCAGAATGAAAAAACGCTCCAGGGCTTCAGTTTATATATGGAAGGGGAGTGGTCCAGGGGGTGTGGGGGTGGTCCAGGAGGGAGAGCTTCCTGATTGGCTGCCATGTATCTGCTGGTCTGGGGGAGAAATGGCAAAAAAAAAGCGCCAGCTAAGGCGAACCCAAATTGGCGAACGTCGCGCGACGTTCGCGAACATTCGGCGAGCGCGAACAAGTTCGCCGGCGAACAGTCCGCGACATCCCTATAAATGAGCCCCAATGTGTTAGTTCAAGTAGAATAAAAACCTACAAGCAGCGGATACACTTGCCAAAGATGAGAATTAACCCCAACGTTTCGGCGTAATAGCCTTTGTCAAGGTTTCTAGTAGAAGTCAGGCTGTCCTTCAGTATTCATAGGAACTAAATTATCTCATCCATAGGATTCCAATCCTAATAACATTTCTGCAACCAACACAAAACATACTAGTATGAGAACTATTACCCACAATGCTTGGGACCTGAAGTCTAAAGGAGAAACACTATTTCATGATTTGGAACTCCTTGCCTAAATTATGGTGAAAAACATCTGAACAGGAGTACTAAAGTAAATAGTATTGAATAATAGGTTGAATGGGGAATGTTATGGACAGTTGTGATACATACTTTAGTGATTAATTAAAACACCAAGCAACTAGACCCTTGCATTTATCTCCTTCCCAGGGTGATGCTGCTCCCCTGCCTGACTGACAGTTGAGACAACCTACTATGAGAATCTTCTACACAATTGGGAATCCATTACAACAAACTACACTTAACAATAAAACCATATGTAGTGCTGGCCACCCCTTTTACAATGCTTTAACATATCAACATCTCCATTGCAACCTAAAATGTTTTACATTATGTTTTGTGCTTCTGTACCAGCCCAAGGCAACCACAGCCCTTAAGCAGTAAAGATCTGTGTCTCTGAAGATGCCCCAGTAGACAGGGCCGGATTTACATAACGGGCACCTCTAGGCCCACTGCCATTGTCGCTGTCATACTCTGCCCTTTATTCGCAAATTTTCATCATCAGGACTGGGGCAATGGGGATTGGAGCATGGGAAATTTGAAAAACTATTGTATCTCTTGCGTATCTCCAATGTTTCTGAAATAATGTGGGTGTGGCTGGGCAACATGCCACCCCCTAAAATCCTGCCACCCTAGGCCCGGGCCTAAAATATGGCATTTTCTAGCCATATTCATTCTAGGGTTTAGTTCTCCTTTAAAGCCATGTATATTTTATGGTTAGCAACCAGGATGCTGCTATGATAAAATGGCAGGTTTGAGAGGGGTTAATTGAATACCATGGTGTGGTAATCTTGGAAAGTATTTACAACAGAGTTCCTGCATAACTACAGAGCAACATGCCATGCAACAACTCAATCATCTCCTGCTGAATTATTACATGGCAGACAGATGCGCACTAAGTTACATGTTGCAGATGTCAAACTTCCACCAAAGACTATTCCTACAAAATCATCTACTGCTGACACTGTGAAACATCACCAAGCCAAATGCAAGGCTTATACTGAGAGAATCAGGAAACTACCTGCATGGACCAAGGACTATGTCATGTAAAGAATGTATATATTGCTTTAAGATACATACGGTTTAATTGTTACTGTTTATATATTTGTCCAAATGCTTTCCTACTATAGGGGGAATATGTGGTGTTTATACAAATGGCCTGCAGGTGGCACTGTGCATACATAGGACTTTCTGTACAGCTTGAAAGTGAAAGTAAGACTTACTGCTGTTATGTAATGGCTGCATGAACCTGCTAATAAAGCACTGTTATACTCTCCTTATCCTCAGCTACCAAACACAACACATGGGTTTGAATGGTTTTGACAGGAGATATCCCCCAGTATCAAGGAGAAGTGACATGTTTGACCCAGGTTTCTTTAACTGATGTCTGAGGCAGACTGGGACAGTGGGGCACTGGGAAAAAACTTGGTGGGCCCTGCCACCCAGGACCCTCCATACTCCTTTTTCCCTGGTGACTAGAGGGGGAGTATGTGATGGGGCATTGGGAGGGGAGTTGGAATTTGCAAAGGGGATGAGGATGGTGGGACATTAAGGTGGTGGCCCTGGTGGGCTCCAAACACTGACACTGGCCAAAAGCCTGAGAAAAGCAATGTTGGGAAGTGAGTGAGAGATAACCTAATCAAACATCGTAACCAGCTAATGTAGGTTAGGTGCTATGTAGCTGAAATTAGCTGGAAAGAGTTAGGAGTAGACCAGCTAGCTGAGGACTTCACCATCAAGGATTTAAGAGAGGTCAGTACCCCTAGGGCAGTTCAAGTTCTGAGTGACAGGATCAGCATGAGGTCTTGTGGGTGCCAAAAGGTCCCTGAAGAAGGAGAGTATCAGGAGTATCAGAGTTTCAGGAGGGCGAGTTTCAGGAAGGCATAGTGAACAATGATACTATGATTTGCTCTAAACAATATTGATTAAGTGGTGAAGTTACTTAAAGATAGACTATAAACAAATGAGATCCCGAGTTCATCTGCAAGAACATTGTGGACCTTCTGGGGTTTTGTTTAAAAGGAAATGTAACGCCAAAAAATGAACGAGGGCAGCAAAATAATGAATTGATTGTGCTACACTCGTACAACAGGTTTTTTTTATAAACAAGCTGCTGTGTAGCCATGGGGGCAGACATTTAATGCTGAAAAAGGGAGAAAAGGTACAGGATATTCAACAGCTAACAGATAAACTCTCTAATAAGCAATTAAATTCTTCAAATCTTATAGTATCTGTGATCCATTGTATAGTCTGTGCTTGAATGGCTGCCCCCATGGCTACACAGCAGTTCATTTTTATTAACTATAATAGTTTTTCTGAAGCAAACACATCGGTTTTACTAGTGCAGGGCAACAGTTTTGACATTTTATTGTCATTCTTTTAAAACACTTACATTACTGTTCCTGTAAGGAGACACAACAGTTTCAGTTCAGAGAAGGTTACAGAACTCTCCCAGCTGCTCATGCTACATGTGCAGTGATTTTGCACCCATAAAGATCCTGAAGACCTCCAATTATACATCATCATTATATCCCAAAGTCCTGAACTTACAAATATACACATATACACCTCTTGCTTTCACAGTGATCAATGTAGACTTACATTATTACATAGAATTAGGAGGAGTGTATTTTTGGGGAAGGTAATACTATATAAATCATAGCAGTATTATGAAGCAGGGTATAGGTTTTCACCTGCAATCTTTTGCTTCGTTATTTCCTTAAAATGTTCTCTTATGGGTGTAGAAATGAAACATATGGACTGGTATAGTATAAAACTTTCACCTTATTCTCCATAAAGAAAACATATGTAATTATCACTTAATCATGTTTCTAATTTAATTTAACCTAATTCAAAACAAGTTACATGCTTATAAAAAGAAAATATTGAAAAATGTAATCCCTACACCAAAACACCTTTATTCAGTAAAAGATACCAAAATAACACTGACTTTTGAGCAAGAACATTTTTATAACAACTATAACTTTTGCTCCAGAGTCCATGTAGTGACTAATTTGCAATAAAATATAGAAGACACTGAAGAAAAAGATAGCGAATTAAGGAGTGGGTATTGTGAGGAGGAAATCTAATCAACTGTTGAAGCTGAAGACTGTGCAGAAAATATTTACTCAGTATAACAAGGAGAGTAGGATGCAAGTACTCCCCGCTCACTGACTCACGTCTGATTGAATGAGTATAGGGAAGTGTTGGATTAGTCACACACTAATCTTGTTGAAAACATATAAAATAAGATGTTGTCTCCATATTTGTATGTGCTCTTTATGAAAGTGAAGAAAGAAAACACTTTAGAGACATAAACATCCCAACCATGGCTTCGACCAAAGGGAAACCTAGAAACTGTAACTGGGCTGTGATGGTGCAATGGTCCATTTATGATAATGCTGTAGATTCTATGACTGGTGACTGTAAAGGGCTTAACTGTTATGGACTGAGCCTTCTTGGGCTCACCAGAGACTTTGACGTGACGTGTTTAGGTCTGGCACTTCATCTCTACCACACAACCTGCCAAAGTACCTGGGATGGTGGGGCCCACTGAGTTTTTTTCCAGTCCCCCAGTCAGGGGCCTAACTACAGAGGAAGCAGACCCTGCAGCTGCAAGGGGCCCCAGGAAGTACGGGGGCCACATGAGACCCTGATTAATGACAATTTGATATATTGGTAAAACAGTACAACTGCTGCAAATGTTGGGAGGCCTAAAAATGAATTTGCTGTGGGGCCCATTAACATCTAGTTATGCCACTGGCCCAGCAGGCCAGTCGGACACTGAATTGAGGCTACAGTCTAGGGGCACAGAGTGATTAGAATCAGCTAGCTCAGTAATTTTAATTTTATTTTCTTTATAAAAAATATTATTTTTCCCTGCACTGTCAGACCTGGATTTGTGGAAAGGCCACCTAGACCCGGGCCTAGGGTGGCAGGACTTTAGGGGGGCATGCTGCCCAGCCACACCCACATTGGTTCAGAAACACTGGGGATACGCAGGGTTGTATTTAGGTCCGATGCTGCCCTAGGCATTGGTCCTAAATTCGCCCTCTACGTCAGGGACGCCATGCACCTGATGTCACTTCTGCGCACCAAGTTTGCCCCCATGGCAGAAGTGACGTCACCGCACTCTATCCCTTTACAAAAAGGAACAATAGTTAAGGCACCCGAGGGCTGCCCCCACAATTCTGCAGCCCTAGGCACAGGCCCTCGGGTGCCTATATAGAAATACAGCCCTGGGGATAAGCAGGAGATACAATAGTTTTTTTAATTTCCCATGCGCCAAATTCCATTCCTCCGGTCCTGATGATGAAAATTTGTGAATAAAGGGCATGGTATGGGGGAGATGAACAGCAGTGGGCCTAGGAGCAGCCGCTGTGTAAATCTGGCCCTGTGCACTGTACCTCCTAAGGGAATATTACATGCCAGGTTCAGTTGACACCAGAGACACATCTTATTGACCTTGGGCACACACACAACGTTTGTGCCTTGCCTTGTCTAGCTGTCTAATCTTCTCCCAGCAGGTACCCAATGGACCCAGGCCAAGCAGCACAGATAAAAATACAAATAAACGAAAAGAAATTACAAATACTAGATCATGGGTCCCTTGTGTCTTGAGGTGCACCTGTGACCCTGATTAATTGTTGTATATTTATAACATTGGGGAGTTGGATTAGTCTAAAAGGGGGGGTCTCACATGTCATTAATCTGCCACTGCCCCCTTCAAAAATTTAACATAGACAAAACTAAATGCTGTAGGTGATATATGAACCTACTTTAGAGCTGATAGGAATTAGCAGTCCAATCCTGCTCAAAGGTAATTATATATTATCTTGCATATAGATAACTTATCTCTATGCATTACTGATCCAGATAACTTTAATGCTTTCTACCTTTCCTTTCTGAACAATAGATGTAAGTGCTGATATTAATTGAGACTGAAATCATGAGAAAAAGCTCATTAGAAGCTTGCCACCAGAGATATATAAAGGTTATTTAAATTCAATATTCAAAAAGAAACCATTGTTTTAAATAATATTTTTTACCTTGTTTAAACAAGAAGTCACCTAGCCAAAAATGTGTTCTTTAGGGAAACAGCATCTCAGTTTTAGGGAGGTATTAATGTGAGCGATGGTAATAAACCAAAAGTCCCGTGTTGTATCACAGTTAGGTCAAGGGCACACATAGTGAATTGTCTGCTTTTCTCTGCCTGTGTACAAAATACTGGTAGGGGCACAGGAATCCATTAGTATCTATGATCTAGACTTTTCTGGTGTCCTGTATCTTTTTACCCTCAGCAGGGGTGAAGCAGGGCGACCAAAAACCACCTGGATGCCATTCTATCTATTCTATCTCTACATATTTGAATAGTGAGAAAGCACTTGTGAATTTAAAGTATTCTTTCAAATGTTATTTGTGTAAATTGAAAATCTGCCACATAGTTTCCAGGGGACAAATCTGCAGTTGCCAATTTTGTAAGATGTTTGTTAAGATGTTGACTACAGGCAGATACAGATTTGTGACAAAGTGCTATAAAAGTTAAGGCTAAGGTTGAATAATTTTGGGGATGGCATCCAGGGTCTGACAGTGGGGTTCCAGGGCCCACCAGGGATGCCAGCCCAGGGCCCTCCGCCTCAGTTGTGAGGTCCTCCGAAACATCCAAGCCCGCAACATACCACTCCCACCACCCCTGCTCTTACCATGATCAGGAGGACAGGAGAAGTGCTCATAGTTTGATCTGGGATTCAGGTCTGGGTCAGTGGGGCCCACTAGTACCAGGAGTCACTGGCCCAATCCAATCCTGAGTGGTACATCACCCAGCCACATCTGCACTCTGCAACTCTGGAGCACTTGAGACTTGGCACACTGACATTTTGACTGCAGTTTGAATCTCCTGCTTGTCCGATCTCATCTGAAGGCGTGAATTCCATTTTGAATGATGCAGATTTGTTGTGATCGTGCTAAAATCTAAGTATGCAGATTAGGGTTTAATTTAGAATTTGGTGCCTAAATAACATTGAACCCAAGTTCAATTCTAACAGCCAAGTGTCAAATTTGTTTCCCTTTCATCCTACATAAGGAATGAATAGGCTGCATTTACGAAAATATCTGTAGAGATTTTTTTCTTAAAAAAAAGTAAAGGGATTTTACACTTGGGGTGCACTTGGGGTGTTAAATGTTAGGCACACCCAAGTGACTACTTTTACCTACCTGATACCCCGGGCCAGTGCTCCTATCAGCCAAAAACTGCACTGATCTGGAGTTGTTCTAGTGAGCACCACGCAGAGATCCACTTCCTAATTCGTAGTCTTCTCAGGGCTGTGCATGCGCAGTAGAGTGGATGGCCGAACTTTAATGAAAAAGTTATTTATTTTGCTCTACTGCGCATGCGATTTCCCTTGGAAATTTGAAATCAAAGCAGGTGGAAGTTGATCTCTCTGTGGTGTTCGCTAAAAGAACCCCTTACTGGAGCACCGGCCCAGGGTATCAAGTAGGTAAAAGTAGTCACTTGGGGGCACCCCCAAGTGTAAAATCCCTTTCCTTCTCCTTTAATGGACAAGGGAACCCAAATAAAGAGATATTGTAAGAAGAAACACCAATTTTATCTCAGAATCTTCTGCCCAAAATCTGCGTAACTAGAATACTGTACATTGTTACTTTTTGGTTATAATAGTCTATAAGCCTGTAATGTAAGACTTGAAGGCAAATTGTGCATCTGTCACCTGACCAAAGCCTAGTGTTATAAAGTGCCAAGTAAACACATTATGAATACCACTGAATTGGTTACTTATCTATATTACAGCCCACTCACTATTCTGTATTCAGACTAGATGGTAATGGTTTCAGTAAACGATAATTGTGTAAATCATCTGGCTGTTTAAGTTACTAGATCAAAACGAGAGAAACAGTCACATCTTGAGGTACACTGGGAACCAGAAAGATAGGATCGTCATCATACAGTGACATCAAGTTACAAAGTGCTTTACAATAATAAGCAGTTATAGAACAGAAAAAGTAGAATAAAAGGGCTATTTTATTATAAAGTCAACCCAGATACACTAGATATAAAATCCTAACATGGGTAAAAAGTTTATACCTGGAAAGGGTTTTAGAAAGAAGACCCTATCCTTGCCATTGTACAGTTACAGTACGATATAAGACTGCACTGCTACTAAAATATTTAAATTATCCTGAACTTGCTAAAGCAAATCCTTAAGGGGTTCTTCCACCAGACAAAAATGTAATTCTAAGCAAATATCCATTAATTAATTAATCCTCAACACATTTTTGTAAATGTAATTACTATTAAAAGCAGACACTCTCTCTGGCATAGAAGAGTCCTGACTACTGTTACATTATTTCAAGATCCTGCTTTTGACTGCACTTGCATTTACAAATATAGGTATGGGAACGGTTATCCAGAATGCTTGGGACCTGGGATTTTCCAGATAACGGATCTATCCATATGTAAACATTAAATAAACCCAATGGGCTGGTTTTGCTTCCAATAAGGATTAATTAGATCTTAGTTTGGATCAAGTACAAGCCACTGTTTTATTATTACAGAGAAAAATGAAATCATTTTTAAAAACTGCCTTTACGTAATTCGAAGCATTCTGTTTCCAGATAACGGATCACATACCTTTACCTATAAAAGGGACCTATCACCCTGACATAAAAAGTTGCATAATAAAAGTTTATTAACAAATTAAATATGAAACCCAAATTCTTTTTTTTTTTTTTTTTTTTTAAACATCCATGCCTGGTATAAACACAATTAAAAATCTCAGGTGTCAATCATATATTTATTTTGGCATAATGTAAAGTGTGCCCACAAAATAGTGTCCATCTGTTTGCTGTGATTGTGAATTCCCAGACTGAAGGGAACAATATTTAATTTATTTGGTGTAAGTAAACTTTATTTTGTATGACTAACATGATAGGATTTAGAATTGTTTCTTAAGGTGACTATTAAAAACTTTTCAATTTATTTTTCTTTATTCTGCAAAAACAATTTTGGGTGGAGGAACCCTGTAAAAATCCTGATAAATCATAATAAATATTAAACTGAACCATAATACAAAATGTTTTTGCAGACAACACTACAGAAATAACCATTCTATAGACTGTAGCAAGCAAAGTGAAAATAATTTCTACATTTTTGGTTTGATTAGTGATGGGCGAATTTATTCGCCTGGCTTGAATTCGCAGCACATTCCCGCGATAAATTCACAAAACACCCACGAAAATTCACCTGGAGACAATTCCCCAACGTAAAAAAACGGACACCAGCATCCGTTTTACTGATGCCCACGGCCGTTTTTTTTTTACACTAGCGGACGCCCGAGTCCAAAATGAGACAGCCGCATCCAAAACGAGACGCTGTCGGTCAGAATTTTTTCTCGAATTTCTCATGACAGCGAAAAATTCGGTGAAACACCACAGATTCACCCATCACTAGGTATGATCAGTTCATATATATATATATATATATATATATATATATATATATATGCTATTATCTATGACTGCTCTATTATCTGATTTCCAGGGTTTTTGAGAAGAAATGAGGAAAGATGCATGGCAAGATCAAAAGTAAATATATGTAAATGTATATTATTTATTGAATATCTCATGTAATATAGCTTATTTTTTTAAATCTATTAAAAGACTACCCTACTAAATGTTATTTTCCAGTCTGGGGAACTGTCCTTGTCCTTCAGCTGGCATATTGCAAACTGTAAAACTTGGGGATATAACGCAAATAACAGCTGTTGCAATTACACTGAATGTAAAAACACAAAACTGTTATCGTGATCTCTCAAAAGCTTTCAGCTAAATGTCATTATGAAATTAACTGTAATGCTGGATTGGATTGATATCTTATACCTGAATACTAGGGTATTCTGACTATATCTTTTGTTACATACTGACGCCTACAAATTTAACCATATAATCCATATAAAGATAAAAACCCACAAAGCTACCCAAGGTTTTTTCTCTGTGGTTACATTGTAAATAGGGTTTTGGGAATTATTCTCACTATCAAAGAACAAATGAACTTTAAGAGGAATAGTTTTCTGTTAACAGGAACACTGGCCCAAGGTATCTAATATAATCCCTGGGGGGGGTGGGGCTAACACTCGGCAGCCCCCATAGTGATTTTAACTTTCCTTGTCCTTTAATATACAAATAAAGTAGAAGATAAGTTCTTAAGGTAAACCCAAAGCTATAGGAGCAAGAGAGAGTAGCTTTAGCTTATAATATTGTATTAAAAAAAGTACACCCAAAATGAATACTTGAGCAACAAATAGTTTATATCAAATGAAGTGGCATGTTAAAGAATCTTATCAACTGGAATATATATTTAGGTAAATATCGCTCTTTTACATCTCTTGCCTTGAACCACCATTTCATGATGGTCTGTGTGCTGCCTCAGAGATCACCTGACCACAGAGTCAGACTGGGCCAGAGGAGTGCCGGGAAAAAACCCGGTGGGCCCCGATGATTGTAGGCCCCTGGACCCGGTCACTTTAAAAACAGGTGTGCACGCACCGGTGAGGGTGGGCATGCTGAATCCCGTATCGGGCCCCGGTTGGGTAAAAAACAGGTATGCTCAAGCCCACGTACACCAGTGAGGGCGGAGTTGCTGAAGCTGGCTGCAGCAGGGGTCCGGAGCAAGATTTGCAGCAGGGTCGGGGTTCAGGGGGGGGCCTGGGACAGCAGCCCCAGTCGGCTCTGGGCCCCCAGTCTGATTTTGCCAGACCAGAAATACTGCAGCTCTGACTGTAACAGGAAGAAGTGTGGAAGCAAAAGACAGAACTTGTCTGTTAATTGGCTCATCTGACCTAACTTTATAGTTTGTTTGGTATGTTTGTGTGCACCATCAATCATACGATCCCAGGGGGAGGCCCTTATTTTTTAAAATGGCTATTTTCTATTTATGATTACCCAATGGCACATGCTACTAAAAAGTATATTATTATAAAAATAGTTTATTTACATGAAGCAGGGTGTTACATATGAGCTGTTTTAGGCAAGATATTTTTATTATTTAATTATATTTTTATATTAAAGGGGTATTGTTTTCCTTTAAGGGACCTGTTTATCATACTGTGTAAAACATTAATGATTTTGCCCATAGCAACTAAACAGCAATTTTGCTTCAAGTTGTAAAACAAAAGCAAAGGCCTGATTGGTTTCAATGGGCAACATCACCAGTTGATGCTTACTACAATGTTTTACACAGCATGATCAATGGATGCCTAAATGTTGCCTATAGGTCATGTTGACTGTTTTTGCTGGTCTTGAAGATCCTAAACTGGCTGCAGCCTGAGTGACCCTTCTCAGTCAGTCACTTAGCATTTCAAATGCTAACCGACTACTGCTGAACAAATATGGAAGCTCCCTCATAGAAAAACATGAATATAATAAATAGCATGCAAACACAATGTCAATGTAAAAAAAATAGTTAACATTTTTTGCCAGTATATCTTTAATTAGGAGGCAATTTATTTCTCACAAATGTCAGTAGGTAGTGAGGTTTGCTTCAAAAATCTAAAGGGAAAAACTTGTGAGTAAATATTAATATTATTCTAAGTTAAATAATGCTAAGAGTAGATGAGAGGTTGTAGATGTATCCAGTCAATGAGATGACCAGTCTGTTCTATTGTTTAAAGGATGGAATTTCATTTGTTCATTTGAGTATGTTCAATTTTCAATTCAACATACTCAAATGAACAAATGGCATTCCATTCTTCTAATACTGTGGAAAACCATGATGTGTATAAAACACATGCATATCTATTTAAAACTATAATGGGTGTTGTTGCAGTCCGGTCCTTGAAAAATGCATTACTGTAATATAAATATATTTATTCAAAGTAAGAGGTAAAGTGTAAACAAACTCAATTTGGAGAGTCTATTTTCTCAACTAAAACTCTCCATTCCCATTAATTCAATAACTTTCTCTGGAAGTCATGCTGGACAGAATATTAAAATAAAGAGGCAGAGGCAGCAAAACACATAGATCACAATCAGCAGAGAACAGTGTTTTGGAACTAAGCTATCTTTCTGGCTCACGTCTATATGGATGTAAATTTGTGATATGTGCATCACATGGGCTCTGTATCTAACATTATAATTCAACTCTTTAGATGAGCAAATTCCTCCCAAAAATAATATGTTCTTAAAATTCAATATATGTATATATATATTTCTTCAGTTGTTCCACTGAAACTTTAGCAAATACGTGTTTTCACTATTTATTGTACGATTTGGAGTGCTTAATTCAAGAGACCAGCCTCTAGAATTCTTGATGGACAACCTAGTAGCACTGTTTTCTTCTATTACAGCTCATGTGCTACTGCAGAACAGAACAGACCAGCCTCTAGAATACTTGATGGACAACCTAGGAGCACTGTTTTCTTTTATTACAGCTCATGTGCTACTGCAGAGCAATATATTCATAGAGGAAACACTCATATTTACACAACAAGCATATTATTATGGTACCTCCTCGATCACGTGCTGCTAAATTGCTCCCATTCTTCAATGTGACATCCAGCTGGTACATTCCGAGATTAGGGAAAGAATAGTCAGTTGTACATGTCCCCACGTTGTTGTTGTTCTTCTGAAAAATGCAAAAAACAAGACTGTTTTTTGAAGATGTAGTTACATGAATACAGTTATACTTATCAACTTTATCTTTCCATTTCACTATATTCTGTCAAATTTTAAGCCTTCTGTGGCTCAGTTACAATTTAAAGTGTACGGATAGGAACTTGGGATATTGTTGTGCAGTTACGTTACATATTAGTCCAACCCCAATCAGGGAGGGTGGGGGAACACATCTCTCCCTCCATCTCACTCAGTACTGGAGCGTCTCAGGGCTGTGTTTTAAGTCCCCTTCTGTACTCACTGCATACTTATGACTGTGTAGCCACGTCAGACCACACCTCCATTGTCAAGTTTGCTGACAACACTGTTGAAGTGGGCCTGATCTCTGACAACTCCGAGAAGACGTACCTGGAGGAGATAATGAACCTAGAGAACTGGTGTCAGGAGAACAACCTCCTCCTAAACATCAGCAAGACTAAGGAGCTGTTTGTGGACGTTAGCACAAAGCAGGTGATGAATTACGAGCCTTATACATCAGTGGAGCACGAGTGGAGAGAGTGAACAGTTTCCAGTATCTGTGTGTTCACATCACACAAGACCTGTCATGGTCCTGTCACATCAACACCCTGGGGAAGAAAGGCCGTCAATGTCTCTTCTTCCTCAGAAGACTAAAAGATTTCCATCTGCCTCTGAGGGTGCTTAAGAACTTTTACACATGCACCATAGAGAGCATCCTGATGGGAAATATCTGTACTTGGTATGGGAACAGCACTAAGCAGGACAGACGAGCTCTTCCAAAAGTGGTGCGCTCAGCTGAATGCATCATTGGCTCTGAGCTTCCTGACCTGCTGTCTATCTACACTAAGCAGTGCAAGACCAAAGCCAAGAAGATTATGAAAGACCTCCATCCCAATAATGGACTTTTCTCATTGATGAGGACAGGGAATCTTCCACTTAAGGCCAACACAGAGAGAATGAGGAGGAGCTTCTTCCCTCAAGCTATTCGGTTCCTGAACCTAGTGTAGGACTGGTCTCTTGCTCATATATCTCATTTATCTCATATATCACATCAATACACATGCACTTTAATAACATTTATAGTAACAATAATATACATCACAAATATATGTCAGTAATGTTTATCTCGTTCCTTCTACTTTTTACTGTAATTCTTATTTGTATGGTCGGCTTTGCACAGCAACAAGCATTTCACTACATGTTGTACTACAAGTATGCTGTGTATGTGACAAATAAAATTTGAATTTGATTTGAATTTGAAAAGTACAGTATTTTAATAAAAATCCACTTCCATCCATATTTTGTGCATGGATTTGCAAGGAACCAGAATCTTCCCCAAAAACTACATGAGTGCTGGGTCCCGCATCACTGGGGTCTAACCTGTCAATTGACAGTAGTGAAAGATGGCAACACCTCCCAATTACACAAACCTCTTTTCTCATTGCATATCCTGAAAGAAAGACTGGAATCACTGCAACACCACGCAAAGCATTCCCCTGACTCTTTGGGGGGAATTCACAAAAGTGTCGGGAAGGAAAATATGTCTTTAAAATGTCTTAAAAATGTCATAGCAACAGACGACAAATTCACAGAGCATTTCCCCGCCAATTTTCCGACATATACGACACTTTTGAAAAAGTGTAGTGAATTACTCGTAAACTCATTTTTTTGCCGACAATTTTTCCGACACATTAGGCTCTCCAAAATGAAAATGTCGGTCAAATTGTCTTTTAAAATGTCTTTAAAATATCTTGTAAAATGTCTTTAAAATGTCGTGTAAAATGTCGTCTGTACAATGAAAAGATATACGACATTTTAGAAAATTGTCGGACTTACGAGACATTCAGAGATGGTAACATCTGCCTTTGTGAATTTGCCGTATGTAAGACATTTTACAAATTTGTCGCCCGCCACTTCTGGGTTATTTAATTTACCGACACTTTTGTGAATTCCCCCCTTTGTCTCTCTGCTGAATGGTCAGGAAATGGTTTATTTATCCAATTAGTTCTATAGTTTTTGAATGTGAGACAGGACAAGGCTACAGTATCCCTTATTCTCATGCTGGTTGGTGTTTCCCTCATGATAGGACCATTAGGCGATTTAGTGGGAAAAGGGTTAAAGGAAGCATAATTATGTAACATGTACAACGTCAGGATGGCACCCCGCAAACATGGCAGGGGCTGCATGTTGCTGAATGTTTCTTTTGATTATTCTAGGGGGGAAGTTCACTTTATGATCATATTTTGTAGGCAAACCATGTAACTATGTAACCAGTTTCTAGGCAATATATAATCACATGGATGGAGAAAACTTTCTGTAACCTTTTTGTTGTTGAAGTGAATGGCATGTGTATTAGCTGAAAAAGACTGTGATCCATCTTTTTATATTACTGTATTTAATCTTTTTTTGTTCATGACAGCAACCCTCAATATAATCCATAAACTCATAAAGCTCATAAAGTCTCACCTTGCTCTGGCTGACTCCACAATTGATTCTCATGTAAAGCCCCCCCCACCCAATATCACCTTGCTTTCAATAGTGCCCTGACTGTGTCTCCCCATGTACTCTCCTCTGTTTATTTTTTCAGGTTTCTTTTTTACAGATAATAGCTAGAAGCAAATATCAACCAGAGTTTTACATGTATCTCCAATTTCATTTAGTTACTGGTGGACTGTCCCATACCACATTATAATTAGGGATGGGCGAATTTGTGCAATTCGCCACAGGCAAATAAATTTGTGAAACGCCAGGAAAATTTCACCTGGCGAAAATTCGCCGGTGTCCGTTTTTAGAAAGAAAAATGGACTTACTAGGGTTTAATTAGTTTAAAATCCTCGTGTGAGGTAAAATTACTGATACGTTTAATCAATTGATATATTTATTAATTCCACTAATGAATGAATTTTATTCAAGATATTAATTTATTAAGCACCAGCACTTTTTCACCGTGGTCTATTAGCACTAGCACTTTTGAATAATTTTGAATAATTAATTGTCCAGAATCTAACCATCAGGGCACAGGAATTGCAGGTCTTTCCTTTTTAAAATTGATACCTAGTCCTTTTAATGAATAAAGTGTTTAATTATACTATAGATATATTGTAGCCTTTAGATCCAAGTGGGGGTTATTACCTTCTGTCCTTTCTTTTTCTTAAAGAAAAATGGACGTCAGCATCCAAAAACGGATGCCCACAAGACAAGGCGGTGTTTGGCTAATTTTTCGGCGTTTCCCGAATTTCTACTATAAATTTGCGAAAATTTCGTGAAGCGAAACTCCCCAGATTCGCCCATCACTAACTATAATTTCTTATAAACTCTGTTAAAATGATGCGTGCATAACGCTATTTTTTTTTGCAATTTAAGGTGCCAGTTTAAGGACTACAAGTATACAATCAAATACATGCAAGAGACAGACTCTGGTTCCTTCTAGGCAACTTATTCTAAAAGGAATAGTACCACCAAGCTGGAAAGTTGGAAATAAAGTGTTCTATGGTCATTCCTATTATGGACTACATATTGTTTGTTGATGATTAAAGTAAGCAAAACCCCAAGTTGTGGATAATTTGTTTAAGGAAGACTGTACCTAGCTTCCTAGCACAGGCCAACTCTCCACTAAAAATGTATTGATCCCAGAATACTTTGGTGTATGTTGTGCCACTGGCATTTTGCTGTCTGCTCCCTGTATCTCCTGCACAGGCCTGGGGAGATGCATGCCAGTACAGGACTTTTTCTGTGTTTGCTGTACTTAGGGTTACCACCTTTTCTTGAAAAAATTCCTAAATATTTATATTTTTTTCCTATTATTAACATTGGGATCAACTACAAAAAATACTGGCCAAGCCGATAAAATACCGGCCAGGTGGCAACCCTAGTACTGTACATGTGCCCTGCTTAATTTGGCATAGGGGATACCTGCAGGCAAGCAAGAAGATTGTGGTGGCACCCTCCCTGCGACATATTTTTTTAAAGGGAAGCTTCTGCTTTTGGGAAAAGCTTGGCTATTAATGTCATTGGGGGATAGCTAACAAAGGGCATCTCACAAACTGGCACCCCCATTGGCTTGGGTTTAATTCTCCTATAACTCTTTCCACAATCAGACACAACTCCCATTGACTTGCATGTTACCCAAATATTGATATTTGGGTATGATATTTCAATGCTACAAATTGTGGCATGGAAAAGGGAACATGAAGTAGTCTAGTAGCCCCTAGCATGAGGTTTGCTTTCAAATAGGTACTGTAACCAGTAAACTGTGCCTGCTGGTTGGTATGGATTACCAGAACTGGGGCTTTTGTTACATTATTGACTTCACAACATTTTGAATTTTTTGATTAACATGGAGTCTATGGGAGATGACTTTCCCATAATTCAGGATTAAGGTTTTCTGGATAACAAATCCTATTCAGGTATAGGGCCTGTTATCCAGAATACTTGGGACCTGGGGTTTTCCGCATAATGGATCTTCATACCTTAACTCTACTAGAAAATCATATAAACATTAAATAAGCCCAATAGGCTGTTTTTGCTTCCAATAAGGATTAATTATATCCTAGTTTGGATCAAGTACACAATACTGTTTTATTATTACATAGAAAAGGGAAATCATTTAAAAAAAATTGGATTCATTTATTATAATGGAATCTATGGGAGACAGCCTTTCTGTAATTCGGAACTTTCTGGATAATGGGTTTCCGGATAATGGATACAATACCTTTACCTGTACATCTTTTTTTTAAACTTCTTTTATTGATGAAAATCAAAAATATTTGAGACAATACAGAATATGATGTACCTGTAAATAATCTGATTACACTACTGCAAACTCCACCAAAGCAAGCCCAGCATGTTTCAGGCTTCTCATATTTTTATAACTTTATCAGGCTTTTAGCGGGATATGCTTTCCTGCTTTTCCTACACATTTCTAGTTTATATTTCTGTCTCTGTTATGAAGAGCACAGCCATGTGTCGCTTCCACTTTCTGTAACAAAATCTTCCCAGGTCAGGTCCACTGCCACAGCAGCAATAAATCTAAAGCTGCTCATTGACTACTGGAACTTGGCTTGTTGCTTTGGAATGATTATACAGTAAAGATTATGATCTAGTGGAAGCACAAAGCATGGAAATGTAGTAAACTGAAAAAAAAAAAAACTATTATAATAAAGCTAATTTCTTTTAACGTTTGTCTTCCTATAAATGTTTTCATCGTGAACTGTATTGCAGTTAGTAGTGGAATATTCAGTATGATATTTGAATGTACTTTGCATTTACTCATCTTGTTTCACATCCGTTTACTGTTCCTACGGGTAGCAAGTGGGCTGCAGTCTCTTGTTACCAACGTGTTGTTCCTGGTGGTTAAACTCAGATTAGTCTCTGCTCTGCTGGCAGAAGCAAATCATATTTAGTTGTAAACTTGAGCTTCGTGATTAAATGACATAAATCTGAGTGACATGTAATGTTTCCATTTGAGCATTTATATGGCTGTAAATATTGGTTGACAGGTGCTGATGACAATAATATAACCTGAGGTTCCCCCGTCGCTTTTAAATAAATAATATTCTGTGTAAAGGCCAACAAATATAAGAATACTGTCACAAATAAAGTGTTTACTTCTGCCTAAACCCAGGGCCGCCATCAGGGGGGGACAGGGGGGACAAGTGTCCCGGGCCCGGGGCTGAAGGGGGGCCCGGCAGTGCTGCATTTTCTGAAGAGCCGGGCCCCCCTTACCAGCGCCGAGCCGATTGCTTTAGTGCCGATGCGGCAGTGCCGAACAGACGTGAAGGAGCCGACACTTAAAGTCTGGAAGTCACGGAAATACCTGAAGTTACTAGGAGCCAGCACTAAAGAAAATACCTGAAGTCAAGCAAGTATACTGAAGTCCTGCAGCCATGAGTTCAATTCCACCAACACCAATGTGGGGTTTTTTTTATTTTTTTAACCCCTGGCCTCAAATGTTTTTTTTTAATACTTTTTTATAGGCCCCTGTCACCAATTTTTTAAAAAAAAATATTTTATGGGGCTCTAATATTTTTTTTAACTTAACTGGGGCCCTGCCACCAATGTTTAAAAAAAAAAATTTTGGGGCTCCAATTTTTTTAACTTGCAAGGGGGGCCCTGTCGCCAATGTTTTATTAAAAAAATATTTTTGGGGCCCCAATTTTTTTAAACTTGTATGAGGGGCTTTTATGGGGGGGGGGCTTGCACCAATTTTTTTTCAACTTATAAGTGAGCCCTGGGGGGGTTTACTTTTTTAGCGCTGATGTCTGTTTGGTCTTTTTAACTTTGATGTGGATTCGGCGGGGATTGGGGCGGGGCTTAGATGCCTGGGTGGGCGGAGCCCAGGGGGCCCCGACAATTTTGTTGTGCGGGGCCCCGTGATTTCTAATGGTGGCCCTGCCTAAACCAATGCACATGTATGGGACCTGTTACCTGTTGTCTGTAACCCACCCAAATCATGAAAATGTGGTTGAATGTCATAGGTTTTGTGCAGATTGATGAAAAGCACTCAGATTTTTCAATCCGAAAACCTTTATTCGTGAAAATATTTTTCTTTTAAATGCTGCAACATATTATTTCTTATTTTTCTTAACTCTCCTATTAATCCAAGAGAACATGCAGTGATAAAACCCTGTATAGACATTCCATTAAATGTGTTTTGCTCTGAGAAAGCTCATGAGAACTGCAGTACAAGACAGTGGAAACAAATCTGTCCATGAGATGTAATGACTTTAGGCAGTGAGAAGTACAATAGCTTTTAGATCCATGGAGATTTCAAACACTCTGGGGATTTTGGATCAGAAAGAGCTGGGTGAAACACAGTGAGGTACTCCCTACATTATCATTAACACATATTTAGAAAGCACTGTCTTATTCTGCAGTACAACAGATAGGTGCATATATCAAACTTTATTATAAGCTCTCATATACATTTAATTAACCTGAAACATAATCACGTACAATAACTATTTATGATACAGGATATGTTCTATGCATTTGGTCATGTAGTATAATAACAGGGCGGCAACATTCATTGCACTCATGGGGGCAAATTCACTAAGTGGCGAAAAAACGCTAGCGTTGCCTTCGCTAACATTCGCCACACTTCGCCAGGCGAATATTCGCCAACACTACTTCACTAAAGTGCAAAGTTACGCTCAGGTCGTCGAACGGTAGCACAATTGCGCTAGTGTTACTTCACCAGACAAAGCGCATTTACGCTTGTGATGCCTAATTTGTATAATAGAAGTATATGTTACAGCCACTACATTACACTACACAAGCCCAGGAAACCTTTAAAAATAAAATAAAGTTTTTCTATTGCCCTAAACATGTGCCCACTGTATAGTTGAGTTGCCATATGTTAGGAAATGTAGGGGGGAAGGAAGGTAACCCCCCAAACAAAATTTCACTCTTTTTCAGACTATCACCCTACAAAAGGGACTTTTTTCAAACTCCTATCTATTGTATTGAACTTCGCCAGGTCTGAGCTGGCGAAGTAACGTCTATCATTAGTGGTAACGTTCAGTTAAATGGTCATCTTAGTGAATTTGCCTAATTACGATCCTTCGTCAGTGCGCAACTTTGTCTGGCGTTAGGATGCGAAATTGCGCTAGTCTATCTACTTCGCTAGCGAAAATTCACCAGAGTCGGTGTTAGTTACAAATTGACGTCATGCTGCCGAATTAGCGCTAGCGTTAGACGCTTCGCATTAGTGAATTTGCCCCAAGGTATCTGCTATAACTGAACTGAGGACAAATAAAAACAAATGGAACAAGAGCCAGAACGAGGAGTAGTCATGAGAAGTGGCTGTCTAGGGTACAATAGGATGAAGGGCACAACCTGGGGGGGGGGGGAATCAGCGAGCAACCAGTGTGGGGAATAACCATCCTATCGATACAGATACAATCTATTACTCACTGCCTTAGAAAGCTGCATGTTCTACTATTGACATCAGCCTAGGATCAGTAGAACATACAATCTAGTTTCCCAATACAGAAATACAAATACACCAGGGTCAAATTATTTAAGAAAAAACAGTTAACCCCCCACCAGCATTTTCATAATTGACTGAATCCAGAACACCTAGGGGAACAGCGAACCCAAGACCCCAGTGGTGCAAGACAGCAATGCTAATACATGTCTACTTGAAAGACAAATCAAGCTGTGATGCCTGCACATTAACTGGCACAATGAAGACATGCAAGAATATAAGGGATCAGCAAATAAGCAGCAACATTTAACATATACTAGGGATACAATTAATCCAGGATTCGTTTCAGTATTTGGCCAGGATATGGCCATTTTCAGGAGAATTCAGGTTCAGCCAAATCCTTGTACCTGGCTGAACCAAATCTGAATCCTTAAAGAGATTATGTCATGGGAAAATTTTTCAAAATGCATCAGTTAATAGTGCTGCTCCAGCAGAATTCTGCATTGAAATTCATTTTTCAAAAGAGTAACATTTTTTTATATATTCAATTTTGAAATCTGACATGGGGCTAGACATATTGTCAGTTTCCC
>CM044431.1:195663609-195685327 GCA_024363595.1 Xenopus borealis | reverse complement strand
TAACAGCTGTCTGGTAGATCTAAGAACAGTACTCAATAGTAAAAACCCATGTCCCACTACTTTCCATTCAGTTACATTGAGAAGGAAAAACAACAGACTGACAGAAAGCAGTTCCCTGCTAAAGTGCTGGCACTAGTCACATGACTAAGGGCAGCTGGGAAATTTACAAAATGTCTAGCCCCATGTCAGATTTCAAAACTGAATATAAAAAAAATCTATTTGCTCTTTTGAGAAATGGATTTCAGTGCATAAGTCTACTGGAGTAGCACTATTAACTGATGCGTTTTGAAAAAAAAATGTTTTCCAATGACAGAATCCCTTTAAAACCATGTGACTTCTCGTCACAAAACAAGGATTTAAAAAAAAATCCCCCCCAACCGATTTGCATATGCAAATTATGGTTCAGATTCAGTTTGGCATTCACCCGAATCTTTCATAAAGGATTCAAGGGTTCGGCCGAAGATTAACTAGTGGATGCAGTGTTTTCCTATAATATACATATTCCAATATCTAACAGATGTAGTGCTTTCTGCCGTTCCTTGTTTTGTTCCTGTAAAGAAACAGAAACATGTCTCTAATTGTCATTTACTGTATAAGAGCAAATCCATTGTAGGAAGTGCAAATGCTCTACTATCCATATGTTATTTATTAATGCAATATACTACCTTAAGCTGATCAGACAACCTGCACTGCACTGACGAGCCTCAAGAAAGGCGAAACCGGTCTGCAGTTGGGAAATCTGATCAGCTATTATCCTGGCTTTTGCTTAAGAACCCAGTGGGTGAGCTTTAGCCAATAGGATAAACCCATGCAAATGGGATTTTCTTGGAGCACATTTGGAATTCATTCCCAGAATTCCTTTTGTTTATGCAATATACTACCAAACACTTGTCTGTGTTCCCAGCATAATCTTCATTAATTAGAGCAATCTAGGTGCACCACTCTTCCTTGATGCATATTATAGAAATAAAATAATTAACATAAACGTGGCAAATTAGAGAACCACAAACGGAGCTGTTCTTCAGGCCCTTTCCTGGCAATGTTTTTGTTATATTCAAATAAATTGCAAATAAAATACGTATCTACGTTTGACAGCCCCTAAAAAACAAAGTGACTTTACAGCTGTTTATTTTGCTGATATTATTTTCTTGGCACCCATACAATTGCTCATTTTCATCAAACTTGATCTCTGTGTTTATATAAATACTGTTTCACACACAGTGTCATGCAAAGGTACTCATTCTTTCATTTTACAGAACCATAAATACTTCACTTATAAAAACTACTAATAATAATAATACAGGTATGGGACCTGCTATGTGAGCGCTATGATGTTAATGATTACTCAGAAAGTCCAGTTGTTTTTAGAATTACTTATATTAGATAGACCTGTTATACAGAATGCTCAGGACCTGGGGTTTTCCAGATAAAAGATTCTTCCATACTTTGCATCACCCTACTTTAAGTTTACTAAAAAATGATTTAACGATTAAATAAATCAAAAAGGATTGTTTTGCCTCCAACAAGGATTAATTATATTTTAGTTGGGATCAAGTACTGTATCGTTATTAAAGAAAGTTTTTTTTAATTTTTTTAATGATGTAATTAATATGGAGTGTATGGGAGTTTTCTGGATAACGGATCCTATACCTGTACAAGTATAGACCTGTTATCCAGAATGCTCAGGACCTGGGGGTTTCCAGATAACAGATCTTTTGGTAAATTGGATCTTTAAACCTTAAGTCTACAAGAAAATCATGTAAACAGTAAATAAACCCAATTTGCTTCCAAAAGGTACCGTTTTATTTTTACAGAGAGAAAAGGAAATCGTTTTGAAAAATTAGAATTATTTGGATATATTGGAGTCTATGGGAGATGTCCTTCCTATAATTCTGAGCTTTCTGGATGACAGGTTTCCTAATAATGTATCCCATACTGTGCCTGTATATGTAATTATGTGCACAGGGCTGCAGGCTGAACAAAAAATTCCTGGAATTCTAGTTATTTTGTGTGCATAAAACATTTCTTCTCTACATATTAGTGTTCATTTACATGTGTACATCTTGGTGTTGCCATACAGCCTTCTTTCTTCCAAGAGAACAGCACACCTAATAGTCTTACATAGATACTGGATATAGAGAAAAAAATGCATTGGATGCATTGGCCAGTCACCAGCTAATCTAATTCTGATCCACTATAATTCAGTCTTTTACCTGTGTCTCCATTGTCTCCTTCTAAACTGCTATATATTGAGCATCTACTAATCTATCTAATGCAGGGGTCCCCAACCTTTTTTGCTCGTGAGCCACATTTAAATTTAAAAAAAGAGTTGGAGAGCAACACAAGCATGAAAAAGTCCATGGGGATGTCAAATAAGAGCTCTGATTGGCTTTTTGGTAGCCCATATATGGACTGGCAGCCTACAGGAGAGAATGTTGGGCAGGGCATCTGTTTTTTATGAAACCAAAACTTGCCTCTAAGACAGTAATTCAAAAATAAGCACCTGCTTTGAGGCCACTGGGAGCAACATCCAAGGGGTTGGAGAGCAATATGTTGCTCGCGAGCTACTGGCTGGGGATCACTGGTCTAATGTGTGATGAGGGGCTAGTACAGCAGTGGTTAGAGGAAATGACAAAGAAGTTTATCTCTAGAAAGTACCCAAGAAATGTAGTGGAGAAACAGAGAGGAGAGATAGAATAGTGTTTATTAACTAAGTCAGTGAAACAAGAGAAGTCTAGGATACCTTTTGTGTCAACATATAACACATTAGGGATGCATCAAATCCACTATTTTGGATTCGGCCGAAACCCCTGAACCCTTTGTGAAAGTTTTGGCTGATTACGAACCTAATCCGAACCCTAATTTGCATATGCAGAGAGAGCAAAAGCCCGCCATGCATGAAGTGCACAGAAAAAAAAAATTACTTCCTTGTTTTCTGATGAAAAGTCACATGATTTTAAGGATTTGGTTTGGCCAAGCACAATGATTCACCTGAATCCTGCTGAAAATGGCCAAATCCTAGCTAAAAACCGAACCGGATCCTGGATTCGGTGCATCCCTAAACCAAATTAGCAAAATAATTAAAAAACACTGGGGTATTTTAAAAACAAATTTGGGGGAGATACCTATCTTCTAAAATCCACCAGTTATGTCTTTTAAGAAAGCGCGTACAATGGGGTCTATGTTGGTTAAAGCAGATGTTGGTTCAGTAATAAAAAGTCAAGAAACAGTGTTACGCCCAGCGAAAAAAGGCACCTTTCCCTGTTGTATGTGTAATTGTTGTAATAATGTCCTAAAAGGCAAAATAGTTTACCACCCTAGAAATAGGACTTCTATTCCTGTCTCTGGCCAGTTTTCATGTACAACTACGTATGTAGTATATGTGATCAAATGCCCATGTGGCCTGGTATATGTGGGACAGACATCAATATGGCCAGGGATAGGATTCAAGAACACAAATCGGCCATCAAGAATATGACGTGGTGCCTGTTTTTAGATCATTTATTGTTATTAATATTGTGGTATTCTCTCTTTTTTTTCTCCTTCACAGTACTTATGTCGATACAATTGGCCACATAGAAAATGGGACTATGTAACAGATAAGTGGAGCGTTGTATCTAAAACTTGGTACATTGTGTACACTTGTTTTGTAACAATGTTAAAGAAACACTAGATGGTGCTGTGTAGTATAGAGATAAAAGGAGGAAATGTATATACTGTATGACTTTTAGCTTGACAAAGAGCCATAGCGGCTCGAAACGTTGCTCTGTGTTTGTTGCCCTGCAAATTGAAAAATAAAGGCATATTTTGCCCATTGGATTCTTCAACTAGATCTAATGTGTGCCCTCACTGATCCCATACCAATATGTTTAGACAAGTTAACATCAGTTCTTAGTCACGTTTCATTGATATAGTGCTCATACTTTATTTTTTAGAACCCAACGTGAGCTTAGGGAGCATGAGGCCACAAAATAGGAAGGAAAGAATGTCCCTTCTTCGAGGATGGTGCATTCTTTTGAGATACACTGCATTTAACTATAGACAAATGGTTAAAACTGTAAATTGGCTTTAGCCATTTTAACAGCTGTAAGTTACAATAAAGCATAGTTATATACTTAATAGCGATTTATCAACCCAGAGCAAATTTGCACTAGTGTAGTTACCCATAGCAACCAGCTGAGTACTGATAACTGTTTGCAGATGGAATAACAGTGTGTTACACTAAAGCTACTGTAGAGTTACTGCTTTGGTACAAATTTAGTACAGATATGGGACCTGTTATTCAGAATGCTCAGTACCTGGGTTTTTCTGGATAATGGACCTTTCCATAATTTGGATCTTCATACCATAAATCAACTAGACAATCATGTAAACATTATAGTAATCCAGTAGGCTGGTTTTGCTTCCAATAAGGATAAATTATATCTTAGTTTAGATCAAGTCCAAGATACTGTTTTATAAAACAGAGAAAAAGGAAATCATTTTTAAAATGTCTGATTATTTGGATAAAATGGAGTCAGGCTTTCTGTATTTGGAACTTTCTGGATAACGGGTTTCCTGATAACAGATCCCATACCTGTACTCCTGTGCAGGGTCGGACTGGGAGGAAAAAGCAGCCCTGGCAAAAGTGTCAAAGCAGCCCATGTATTCACGAGCATGCAAAGCATGATATATATTTCCAACCCCAAGGTTAACTAGAACTAGTGTTTTTTCATAGATAATTTAAGAGTCCATTACCATATAATCACCAGCAATATTATAATCCCTATGTGCTGGAACTGGCCCTTGCAACAAATATCAACCCTTATTTTCTATCACAACTATTCTGATGGATTAGTGGTCCTATACTTACAGTATACTCTAGATTTTCCTTTGTGTGCCCCCAGATAGACCATGCACCCTGGCAGATAAGAGGACTTTAATTACCTGTGTATCACAGGGCCAAAGTGTGACATAACATAACAAATGCAGACATTGGCTTAGCTGTGACTGGCTATTATGGACAGCTCATTTACATTTCTAAAGTGATTGGCTCAGTTACATATTAAAGACAGACCTAATTTACATTTTTAGGTGAGCAGTCCATTTACATCTTAAAGCAAGCGGCCCATTGGGCATTTGCCCAAACCCACAGATTGTCAGTCCGGGCCTGCTCCTGTGTTAGTAAATGAGCCACAGAATGGTTCTTTCAGCCACGCTGCTTACCAGTGTCATGTCACACATAATGTATCTGCTCTGGGAAAAACAGTAAATAAGTGGCATGACTTTGCAGTATTTCCAAACATCCGGATACAATCATAGCCAAGACATGTTACCGGATATCAGCTTGTGCCATAAGAGAATGTTTATAGACACTTATGGAATTTCACTTCTCATAAACATTCTTGTGAGAACTCAATCATGATGTTATCAAACATTTGAATGTGAGAAATTATGAGAATAGAAAAGTTAGTACAAGTTCCCTCACCCAGAAACCCGTTCTCCAGAAAGTTCATAATTACGGAAAGACCATCTCCATTATAATAAAATAATTTGGATTTTTAAGAATGATTTCCTTTTTCTCAGTAATAATAAAAGAGTAGCTTGTACTTGATCCCAACTAAGATATAATTAATCCTTATTGGAAGCAATAGCAAAAGCCTATTGGTTTATTTCATGTTTACATGATTTTTTAGTAGACTTAAGGTATGAAGATCCCAATTGCAGAAAGATTTATTATCCAGAAAACCCCAGGTCCTGAGCATTCTGGATAACCGGTTCCATTCCTGTATAAATATATATATATATATACTGTATATATATATATATAGAGAGAGAGAGAGAGAGAGAGTGAGATAAAGCACATTGGTTTCTCTCTTTGTACTCCGCCCCAAGAGGGGAGAGATATTGTTTCAGTGCCTGAGGAGTGCCGTAGGGTTGACCGATGGACACCCTTGAATAAAATTATGGATGGCCTGGGACGCAAGTAACAACATGGATCTACTGTAATTTTGTGTGTGTGCCAACTTTTCTGTGAGCCCCCCATACCCCCAGCCCCCCCCCAATGGCTGCAGTGTCTGCTTCCCCAGTAGTTATACCACAGCCAAGGTAGGGGCAAAGTTAGTGGTGGTTAGTAGTGATGGGCAAATTTATTTGCCTGTGGCGAATTTGCGGCAAATTCCTGAGATTCTCTGCAGACGAATAAATTTGCGAAATGCCATAAAAATTTAGCCTCGGCGAAATTCGGCGGCGTCTTGTTTTGTATGCAGGCATCCATTTTTGGATGCTCGCGTCCATTTTTTCGAAGCCGGAAATGGGCGCCGGCATCCAAAAATGAGACGCGGCAGCGTTTCACGAGTTTCACCGAAATTTCGGTGAAGCGTAACACCTCAGATTCATCCATCACTAGTGGTTAGCCCCTGATATTGGACACTCTGGTAGTGTTCTATACGAGTGAGCTAGTAAGAGCAGCTTTTTGCATGACCTTGGTGGCATGTGCAGGATAGATAAGTGTTACCCAACAAGCGTAGGAATTCAAGTATAATTGCAGTATAATTCCTTGGAGAACCTGGTACACTGGGACAGACACTGGTGGTGCAAACTCTGTGTATGATGTGATATTATGCCAGAAACAATTGGTAAATAAAGAATGTACATTTCTGTTTATTAAATCCACAGTTCATGGTTAAGGACCACCAGTGCCCAAGAGTGAATGTGTTGAGAGGTCCTATACTGCTGCAAGGATCCAGTTGAGATAAGGCGTTGCATTAAGCAATTCTCGACCATTGAGATGGAAAATCACCCCCTAAGTATCTATAGCACTACAATTCTTGTGACCTTGTATGATATAGGTCTGATGTAGTGACATTTAATTAGGAACAGACCCCCTACGACTAACCGAAAGAAGCAAGATGCAGTGTTATTACAAGTATTTGTAAGAAAAATAATGTCACAGCAATCCAAGGCTTATGCCATTGTGTGTCTTTCATACAAGGGAGGCTGTTGGAAAGAATAAAACGACCCACAACCTAATGTTTAAATAGCATTGCTTTGTTTGACAGCGCAGATTGGTTAAAACAAGCACAACAAAACCTACGTAACTAATTAAAAGAGTACGAAGGAAAAATGCCACTTAAGAGAAGTAATTCAAATGTTCATCCATTATCAAATGTGAATTATTAATGTTTTTACCTCAAAATCCTGACTCCTGGCTTTAATTACTACTGTCACAGAACTAAAATATTTATACCTTCGTCTCAAACATCTAGAACTGCAGATTTACCAGAGAAAAAGATAATAGTTAACAATCCATTCATTTGCCTTTAAAAAAAAGTCAGCCGTAAATATATAAATGAATATATTTACAATATAAAATGTATGCAGTTTCCGCCATATTGTTTTCTTTCTGATTAATGTTTTTCATAAGGAATATGCACATGAGCACTTATAAATGCTTTCATGTGCCTGGGGCAGTGTATTTGAGTAAAACCTAAATGTGGCTTGTAGGAGACTATTTGCTACATAAAAGTGGAGGTTACATAGTTACATAGTTAAATTGGGTTGAAAAAAGACAAAGTCCATCAAGTTCAACCCCTCCAAATTAAAACCCAGCATACATACACATACACACACACACACATTTCACACAAACCATATATGCCCATAGCTATACTAACTGTAGTGTGCATTGAAAGTATTTAGGGGACTAGCTAGAGAGATTGAAGGGAAATGCAATGGTCATGACAAGGGACTTAAAGGGTTTTTTCACCTTCCAAACACTTTTCCAAACACAATTCAGTTGTTTTTAGATTGTTCCCCAGAAATACAGACTTTTTCAATTACTTTCCATTATGAATTTTTAACTGTTCCCAAGTCTAAAGCTGGCAATAGATGTAAAGATTTTTGAAAGATCCAATGGTTATCGTGAGACCACAATCATCTCAAAACGATAGTTTAAATGCCTGATGTGTCCATCAACTAAAAATACAATTTCAGGCGATATTGCCAGCAAAACTGAAGGGTCACAGCCTGCTTGTCCCTGCAAACATAGGTAGATTGCATGGGGACCGATAAAGATTTTCTAACCTGGCCGATCAATTATCAGACTGATGTTGGACTAAAAATCGTAAGATGTACGATCGTTTGTATCCAGGACTGGACTGAGAATCAAAATAGGCCCTGGCATTTCAGGTACACAGAGGCCCAATCAGCCTACATAGAGGCCCAAACAGTCCCCACCAGCCCACTAAATACTGACTTTCTATGGCACCTTATAGCAGCCCATCTGGCATATGCCCTAACCCACAGATTGCCAGTCCGGGCCTGTTTGTATCCCATTAACCGCACGATAATTTGACAGATTGGTCGGACTTCCCTAAGATCGGTCGTTCGGCAGAGAAAGATCTTTGCGTCTATGGGGAGCTTAAGTTTATAGTTGAATGTCCCTGTCTCTGATATTTGAGTCTGACAGCTCAGTAATTCAGGTGCAGTCTCTAAACTGTTACAATTTTGCAACATTCAGTTGATACATTTCTCAGCCGCAGTATTAGCAACTATTGTATCAATTCTAACAGCTGCCTGTAATGAAACCCAGAGATTCTGCTCAGCAGGGACAAAGATTAAAAAAAAGCATCAACTAAATGTATCAATTTAGAACATGAAAAATTACACTTTACACTTTAATATTAGAAAAATGGTCACAAATAGAAAATAGAAGTCATTGAAAAAAGTCATTATTTCTGGCGATCTAGCTGAAAAAAATGATTTGTTTGACGGCGAACAACCCCTTTAAGGTGACCACTAAGGGATAGTGTTTCTCAAAGAGTGAAACGCAACGTTGCAACCACACAAAACCACAAGAAGGGGATTGGAAATACAGGGAGATAGAGGTTTAAGGTGTTTGTAGCAGCAAGAAAGGGGGGCCAAAAACTTGATTACTGGGGCCCACTGACTTCTACTTGCATCACATTATCATCAAGCCTTCCAGATGTTGCGAGAGCACTAGAAGAGCCAAACAATTATCTCTATCTTTTATATTTACATGGGGTGCCCTGCTTCATTACCGGAGTGACTCTGGCTTTGGAAATCCCATATAATTTAGCAAATACAATAAAAATCAATAAAAATCTTATTCTAGTCTAAGAAAACATTATCCAAATCATACCATTAATAACACTCTCAGGGTTCAGGTACAAGACTGAGGCGTCCGGGGCCCAACTGGACTGCTGCCTGGGGGCTCCTCCCCCAGCAGCAAGCACCACCCCCCACACACACACCGCAAACCCCCACAAGGACCTAGTTCTGACCCTGAACACTAGTGAGCTTGCCTGCCCAATACCCAATGAACTTTTTGGCAGTTCTCAAACAAGCCAGGTATTCCTGCTATTACTTGCTATCTGAATAGCCTGCAAGAAACAGGAATACATTTTAAACCATATCTGGTCACTGGCAGAATAAATTATTATAACATGTACAAAACACCTGTCATGGAGCAACACCATATACATCATGAAGGCCAAGAGGATTCAGTACAACTGTATTTATTCTGCACAACACATTCTAGTAGAAATCACAATGCTAAATATCCAGGTGGAGATACTGATTAAAGCTGGTATTTCAAGAAAAAAACCTAAATAATAACCAGGGATTTCACATTGCAGTCCAGCAACTCATTGTAATGCTTTGCTACCAGTTTATGCATAAGTACAACATTGTTTCACAAAATAATGCAGCCGTGACTTTGCATCAGAACTCATTGTGAAGAGCTAGCCATAGTCCTCTATTCTCCTCTCCCCCCCCCCAATATACATACAAACACCAGATTAACCCAATGATGCATACATCCAGGAATGAATATACTTTAGTTGGTTTAACAAGAAATATGCTCTGTGGCTGCATTAAAAAATTTTTGACTTTTTTTCTCTTTTGAATCTTATTTTCTAATCACTTTTGCAATACATACATATTTTCTAGTTTTCAAGATTTTAATGGTTTATTAACAATTAACAGCGAGAAAAGCAATGTCTTGCGATGTTGCTGTATTTAAACAATGAATTAAGTGAGCAGAGAAAGGTGATCAGATATTTTTCATTTCCAAACACCTGAAGGACATAAAAAAGACTGATTCACTGGCAGCAATCCACCAGGCCTCTTTGCCCCACTTGTGATCATATGTGGCCATGCTGAGAATGGGGCAGGGGAGATAATGGGCAAGTGGGTGGTGGGGGGACAAGGGCCCAGACTAGGGGTAGATGAAAGAAGTGGTACGTACCTGCCCCCCCCCTTCCCCTATAGTTCCCTAGGTGTGTGCCTCTTCTGTCTAACCCTAGTTCTGTAGTAGCTGAAGGCCCATGGATGCCAGGAAACCCTAAAACTAACACATTCATTGAGGACGCATTAATTCCATGCATTCCCTTAAAGGAAAAGTAAATGTTTTTCTTTTTCTTTCTGTAAATTTGCTCTAAACAGCCCCCCAGATTAATGTACCCTAGTCCCTGCTGCAAGTCTGCTCTGGTTTCTGTGTTATCAGCAGCTTGTTTCCCCTTCTTCCTGGTGCAGAGTGAAGCCCAGCCCCTTAGTTTACTGAGCAGTCCATTTGCTGCTGTTCCACAATAGAGAGGAAGAGGGAGCCAGTGTTTCATTAGTAAGCTAGTTTCCCCAAGCAAAAGCTGCTACACACACTGCTCTCTGCTATGTCATAGTATGCAAATGATCTCCTGGACTAGTCCAAGATATAAGGTCAGCTCAGAAAGCTAAGGGGCTCGGCTTCACTCTGCACCAGGAAGAAGGTGAAACAAGCTGCTGATAACACAGAAACCAGAGCAGACTTGCAGCAGGGACTAAGGTACATTAATTTGAGGGGCTGTTGAGAGCAAATTTAGAGATAGAAAAAAAAAACGTTTACTTGTTCTTTAACATGCTGTGCCTACACTCAAAACTGACTTGTGGCTAATGAATTACAAGTTATTAATGCAGTGTACATTGGCATGCTAGATCTTATACAATGTGTGCACAAGTATAACTTGTACCACAGCTTGTGTGCATTTTTGTGCTGTACAGATTGCACATATATTTGCAAAGGAGCCCTTAAAGGGCAAGGAAAGTCTAAAATAGAATAAGGTAAATGTATTTTGTATACTAAACATAAACATGAACTTACTGCACCACAAGCCTAATCAAACAAATGATTTATGCTTTCAAAGTTGGCCACAGGGGGCTGTCATCTTGTAACTTTGTTATACATCTTTGCAAGACTAGACTACATACACATGCTCAGTGTGGTCTGGGCTTCTTAGGGATCGTCATAAATGATCAAAAAACAAAGCTGCTTGAGTTCTGCATGGCTGGTAAGTAAGGCAGGGGCCCCCTGCTGTTCATAAGTATGATTGTTTCCCTGCCAGAAGTTAGGGACCGTCTGATGATTCCTATCCACAGCACTAAATGAAGGGAGAATTTCACTTCATACAGTCAGGTTTCTTATAAAAACGGTACACATTTTTTAATTAAAGTATATTGGAGATAGATTTCTTTTTCATTAAAGAAAGTAAAAATGGGATTTAATTTCTTTGCCTTTCCTTGCCTTCCTTCCTAGGGCTATTCTAGTCAGTGAGAACTCCCATTATCTCTACAGACAAGCATAGTTTCTTGCCTTTGTTTATTCCTGAATAAAGTTGCAATACATGACAATATACTCTTTTTAAAACAATATTCACAGTGACGATGTGAATTTACAAGCCTGTAAACTTGACTTGCATTGCAGATTAGTTCCTTAAGGCTGAGCTGTAATACAGTTAGCAAAAGATCAATATGCTTCTTGAAATGGAACAACTTTTTTTCTCCATTAAATTCAGCACCCTTTTGTTTGTCCTCAGCTTCTGCTTAATGTGCACAATTAATGCACATTAATGAGTTTTAAAGATTATAATTGCTAAAGCTTTAATCTTAATGTATGAATTGCTGTGTCCACCCAGTATCATTGTGGGAAAGATGCACATGTAGCAAGAAAAACTGTTACAATCTATGAAAGGTTTATAGACTATGTACAGGGTGGTCAAGTACATCAATTCTACAAGCGCTCGGCAGCCTTTAACTCCATTTCTGTTATTTGATCCTAATCTAGTTTGCTGCACAATCTCCTTCCTAGCATGTAATGATACACACTGGTACATTTCAACTTGATTACTTCTGATTCATTCTCTAATCAGAAGGGCAAGTAATCTTCATAGCTCTTTGCTCCGACTTGTAAAATCAGGCAGGGTCTGACTGGGGGGCCCTAAAGCCATTAGGGCTGCTGTCTCAGCCACCCCTCCAAATGAAACCTAGCGTCCATACATACACGCATTCACCTTCCTCCTCCTTATACTAACATAAATACTATATATATCAATATCTCTACTACTCATACTAATGTCTGCTCCTTGCATAGCAGCTGCAACCCAGCTTAGTACTAGTACTTTTGGTCATACCAAGGGTGTAACAGGAGAGTCAGCAAGTCCAGCAGTTGCAATGGGCCCGGGGGTATATGGTGGTTCTGATGGATGCACAGATTCAATTTACTTGCACCAAACATTTATTCCTTAAGCTTTGAGGGGGCTAAAAATATTCTACTGTGGGACAATTGAGTGTAACTGGCTCTGTACACTAGTGATCCCCTTTCATGGGTCTGATGTGCCATAAAAGATATGTTGTGGTGTCATGGCATTAGCTGCCAAAATTCCATTATGCACCTTAATTTGGGGCCAGTAGTCCAGGTAGTTGCATAAAGAGAGCATAAATAAGAGTTGCTTAATGGTTTTTCTTAGCCATATTACTGGTTTATAGCATATATAGAAAACATTACCCAGCACAGAAAGAGAAAGATAATTAAATAGGTCAAGTCTTTTGTTTTGGTCAGCTGTGGGAGTGGGACTTATATTGTGACTGATTTGTAGTGCTGTCTAGGAAACCCTCACTTCAGTGACAACAATAACAGCTGCATCTTTATATCAGCATTACACCTTGGTTTTACCAGCTGAACCAGCAAAATCCTTATTTTTTTCCTTACCTGATAACTGCCCTTAGGAGAATATAATCATAGTAAGTATAGACTTATAGACTTGGTTCTGGTGCCACTTTATTGTTGATAACAGATATCAAAGGAAACAGTGGGTAAGGAACAGCATATAAACATGCATTAAAATCATATGAAATTAAAATTAGCAGAGGGACCCATAGGGTAAATTTCGTACTGGTTTGAGATTCCTACCTATGCCCTTGGAAAGGATTTTTTCCCCTATTGGATGTAGTGACTATTTTTCATTCTGTGTTTGGTAAAAGAAGAACATGACTCTTCCTCTTTAGACGCCGGCTTCTATACAGGCTTGCTGCTGCTGAGAAGCCATGGAAATGAGGCCCTAGTAGAGAGGTCTAAAGGAACCGAACCATGCCTTTAGTGAAAGTTGGGGGAATGAGGTCATAGAAACTGACAGACTAGCAACTGTATTAGTGCATTTTAGGGGTATGAGACTGGTAGAGTTAGCTAGCAAGAACAGTTATGGCCTCAAACTACAGACTAATCAACTGGAAGTAGCGTGTCCAGGTAATACTTGCCCACACAATGAAACCTACCAACACTGTCTCCACAATGCTGCCAATGTTCTTGTCTGTTTTTAAAACCCACTACCATAACCGATACACTGTGCTATATGAATACTAACTCTGTTAACCAGTAAACCTGTGTTTATGATTAAGAATCTCTAAGTCCATTTTCATGAATGCAACCTGTAGATAGCCTGTCTGAGGTGGGTTCATGTGTGAATGTGCTCTATATTATGAGTAGTAATCATTTAACTAAGAACTTGGACTGTCATTTACCAGTATTATATCACAGTCTGGCTCCTATTAAACACAATATAAATATTTTAACATAAGTGGTAAATGGCACCAGTGCAGTTATTGAGGCTACCAATCTTACAGCAGACTGATCAAAACAAGATGGTTGCTTTTAGTTACTGCACCAGCGCAATTTAGCATCTCTTTTAGTCAACAAGGGAAAGGTAAAATGTAGAGATTCAGCAATATATAATAGTACAGATAAGGGAATGAAAACTGGTTTAAAAAATAAAATCATAGAATTGCCTTGGGTATAGATATATAAAGACAACTAAGACAACCTTCAATCCTTATAATCAGACAGTCCGTTTATGCGTTGTAATCAACAATTTCTGAAGGGCTGCAGGTTGGCAATCCCTGCCTTGTCTCCTAACATAAAGCACAAGAAAACAAACATACGGTTTCTGGCATTCTAATCCTGCAAACAAAAACTACTGAAGCTAAGGCCATAGTAACAACAAGTGTATCCAAGGAAAATATTTAATGGGTATAAAATTCCTGATAAAACAACAATCAAGCAGATGGACTTCAGTACAAGGCAGGGAATGAAGAAATGGTCTTTGCTTACTGAAGTAGACAAGATCCTCAAGTGTGCCATCATGGAGTGCAGCCATGGGAGTAGGGTTGTCACTTTTGACAGCAGCAAATAACCAGGCACAGGGGTAGGTTGATGATGTTGGGGGGTTGGCCAGTGAAGTTGAGTGTGGAATTGTGAGATCAGGAGTAGGGGATGGGCCAGTAACTTTGTGGGTAGAGATATAACATCATATGGCCTTGATTGGATGGAATTGTGTCTGGATTGCCAACCCTAAAAACAGATAGGAGGCTTGGAACTAGACACTGGGCTGGGCTGTCAGACACCACAAGGAAAAAGCTAAGAACTTAAAATGCCTGTGGTGTAGAGCTCTTCTAGATGATTAAAATGAAAAGCTGTGTCTGGGGGATGCTTGTGTCAAAAATCAAACCAGATAAACAGTCTGCTTGTTGGTTCTGGACAATTGTTTCCATTTTATTAAAACATCCCTGACTGGGGATAAACAATTATGGGCATTACAAAGACCAAACCTTACATTTGCCTATCACTACTTCTTGCTAGAAATGTTTTATCAGCACACATATATATGGGAATATCCGTATTATGAAAAAAAACTGGAAACCTTGAAGGTATAAAGAAGTAAATCCCTTACAATTTCTCCATTTATGCAATAAATGATGGGAATTGTGAAATAACTGTTGTATCACTGCTTTATGAGGGAACCTGCAAAACCCACTACATCTACATCAAGTCATTTTTTCCAAGCTAGATGCAGTTTCCTACAGTTTCCTTCTGCTGTCTAAATAAACACCAACTATATAATACTCCCATATAGACATCATAAATGAGGCACTCATACTGCCCATGTGCTATTTGCTGGTTAGCAGCTGGGTACCTGCGCATTTACACTACATGTACGTGTTATCTATAAGGCTGGGGTTTTCCAGATAACAGATCTTTCTCTAATTTGGATACTCATACCTTAAGTCTACTAGAAAATCATTAAATAAACCCAATAGGTGAGTTGTGCCTCCGATAAGGATTAATTACATCTCCATGGGATCAAGTACAAGCTACGGTTTTATTATTACAGAGACAAGAAAATCATTTTTTTTAAATTTGGATTATCTGTATAAAATGGGAGATGGCCTTTCTGTAATTTGGTTTCTTTTTTGGACAAACAAACAACATGTAGAAACATTTCAATGGGATATGCAGGCTGGAAATGAACCGCCAACTCCCTCATCCCCTTCAGTATATAACCAGCAGTAAATACTCAATTAAATCATATTATAGCAAGTCTGTAGGGACATGCTCTAACATACACAAGCTCCGGAGTGGTGATCAGAGTTACATATTATTCATATCCTGGTTACGGCATGTCATAGAATAAGTGAAGTATATTACAGAAGCATCAAGGGATATCATTTATATGCATCTCACATTGTATCAGCTCTCAGCAATACAATTTCACACAGGAAACTACTCTATCTGCAAGCTAATCATAGCCCACAATTGCTAACCACTATGAGGGTAATATGTAAACACAAAGTCCCTACACAGAGTAAGTGACCTGCTCTTGTCACACATCCAGTTGCTTTATATTTACACGTGTACATTCACATAATTATGGAAGAAATAAACAGGCAGTGAGAAATTGCAATGGCAGAAAACTTCACTCCTTGTCAGCAAGTTTTTTGGGTGGCAGAAAGGCACCCAGCATTCTGAATACTAGGAGACTTTGAAGGATAACTGTGGAACCGATACCAAATCTATGCAAACTGAAGTTTTATGCTAAACAGGAAAATAAAATGGTAAAATCCTTACCTGGGCACAGAGAAATGGCAAAGAGCCAGTGTTTTTCATCCTGCCAAAGCCTAACATAATGCAGCAGTAGTGCATAACCCATCATCAGCCTGGCACAGCAACAACACCTCTACATTCATGGCTAGCCTCTCTTGCTCTACACAGTCTCCAGCGGCAGATATATTCTCCAGCTCACAGATATCAATCGCTGCTGCTGCTGCTGCTGCTGCTGCTGTTGCTTCCCACTGGCACACAGTAAATGGAAAGAAACTGAAGCGTGATGCCGGAACCCAGCTACTTCAGTCTGTATTAAGGAAATGATTCGTTTCTAGGGCAGTGGGTTTGAATGTTAAAGAAACACGATTCTGCATGGATTTCATCATAATGCATTCATGATACTGGTGTATTTTTCTGTTGGATTGGAAAGTTCCCTTTTAACACTTAAAAATGTCTCTCATAGCAATTCCCTTTGCAGAAAGAAAAAGAGTAAGTGGGGTATCTGATATAATCACACATTTTTCCAAATCCCACTGCCAACAAACCATGAACACTACAATCCTAAACAGCAAAGTCATGTCATTGGTGCTCGAAGACTTGAAGCTAAATCTCACTGTCACATATTACATTTAGGGCAGGGTTGGTAGCACTGTGGCTATAACTGGTCACACATGAATCTTACCTGCTTTTACAGGCCCTTTGGTAAGTAGTTTTAGCAGACCTACCTGAGATTGCATCACAATTTTGGGTATTCTTCAGACTTTCTGGGCAAAATGCTGACTTGCTGATGCCTTCCCACCAGCCTGTTACAGTAGCATCAGCCAACCCTTATGTGGATCAGTCTATTTCCTGATATGATCAGGGCTATTTTTGTCATTTAGTTACAGTGTACAATTGACAACCAATCAGTTAGTGGAATGATATCCCAAAACCAGTTGTATGTAGTCACCTTTACTTTGATGCACACAAATGCCTTTGCACTGATTTATGTGTTCTCCACCCCTAATTGCTACATAACACTGGGAGAGGATCTATGTATGCTGGGTGTAACCCTCATGCTAAAAATACCTCTCTCTGTGTATAAATAAATATATATATATATGTATATATATATATATATTATACACAAAAGCCAAAAATATCTTGTAAATTATAACCTTATAAATGGTTACTTGTGATGTCATCTATTATAAACAGTAGTGATGTCATTTTTTTTCACATAACTTACTAAAACTTGTGTATTATAATAAATAAAGTACCCCTAAATATGAGGATATTAGAAGTCACCTCAGAGTTATATCCTTATATTTTACAATAGGGGGTACTAATTTATTCACTATATATATATACTATATATATATATATATATATATATATTGTTTTTTAAATATATATTTATATGTTAATATATATATATTTTCCACGATATATAAAAGCATATGGTCATGAAACTCCTCAGTGACTTGTAATATCCTTATATTTTACAATAGTACTTTATTCACTATATATATATATATATAACAAGACATTTTGTATATATATATATATATATATATATATATATATATATTGTTTTTTAAATATATATTTATTTATTAAATATATATTTATATATTAATATATAACTGTATAAAAAAAAGAAAAAGGAAATCGTTTTTAACAATTTGGATTAGTTGTATAACATGGAGTCCAGGGTAACATGGTAGACAGCCTTCCCATAATTTGTAGTTTTCTAGAAAATGGGTTTCCTGATATGGGATGCCACACCTGTATATATACAGTATATGTATGTATTGTATGTATATATGAAATATCTTAATTACTCTAGACAGACAATACAAATGGATATGCACACCTGTTCTCCTGCGAGGATTTTAATAAACTATGTATTGAGTAAAGTTGAAAGCCTATTCCCCCAGTGAATTATCAATGACAGAAAAGTCCTTTCAATTATCATATAGGTATACGATCAGTTATCCAGAAATTCTGAATGAAGGGAAAGCCATCTCCCATACAGCCCATTTCAATAAACAGCGATTGATATCTGTGAGCTGGAGAATATATCTGCCGCTGGAGACTGTGTAGAGCAAGAGAGGCTAGCCATGAATGTAGAGGTGTTGTTGCTGTGCCAGGCTGATGATGGGTTATGCACTACTGCTGCATTATGTTAGGCTTTGGCAGGATGAAAAACACTGGCTCTTTGCCATTTCTCTGTGCCCAGGTAAGGACTTTACCATTTTATTTTCCTGTTTAGCATAAAACTTCAGTTTGCATAGATGTGGTATCCGTTCCACAGTTATCCTTCTAATAGGGGAATGTAATATAAGTCGGTAAGGCAAAAACTATTCGCAATGCGAAAAGTTATGCCTCTGTGCGAATAATTTTTGCTTTGCGCGAATTTAATTTAGCTTTTGCGAAACCGGAAACTGTTTAGCGACCACTTCCGACAGTGGAAGAAAGTTTGCGAATTTTACAGCTTGCGCCAATGCGCAGATAATGTAATAAAACCTCTTACTGAAAAAGTCGTTATGTTTGCTCCTAAAGATTACGACACCTTCAAGCACTTCTTAAGAGTGCGCAATTAAAATTCGCAAAGCGCAATGAAAAGTCGCAGTGCTCATTTAAAATGCGCAATTAAAATTCGCAATGCAATAACAGTTTAAGGAACAATATTACATTGCGAGATGTGGATTTTTAATCTTATTGATGCGCATTCTTTTGCTCTTTGCGAATTTAATTACATTCCCCCCCAAGTCTCCTAGTATTCAGAATGCTGGGTGCCTTTCTGCCACCCAAAAAACTTGCTGACAAGGAGTGAAGTTTTCTGCCATTGCAATTTCTCACTGCCTGTTTATTTCTTCCATAATTATGTGAATGTACACGTGTAAATATAAAGCAACTGGATGTGTGACAAGAGCAGGTCACTTACTCTGTGTAGGGACTTTGTGTTTACATATTACCCTCATAGTGGTTAGCAATTGTGGGCTATGATTAGCTTGCAGATAGAGTAGTTTCCTGTGTGAAATTGTTGAGAGCTGATACAATGTGAAATGCATATAAATGATATCCCTTGATGCTTCTGTAATATACTTCACTTATTTTATGACATGCCGTAGCCAGGATATGAATAATATGTAACTCTGATCACCACTCCAGGGCTTGTGTATGTTAAAGATATTTGGCTGAAAAATCTAAGGCTGGCTCCACCATGTGTTCCTGTTGTCCCGCACAAATCGTATATCCACTAACCAAAGAAAGTTAAAGGAAGCCTCCAAGACAGATTTTAGACAAATCCCTAGTAAGACCTCATCTGGAGTATGCAGTGCAGTTTTGGACTCCAGTCCTTAAGAGGGATATAAATGAGCTGGAGAGAGTGCAGAGACATGCAGCTAAACTGGTTAGAGGGATGGAAGACTTAAATTAGACTGTCCAGGTTGGGGTTTTCTCTGGAAAAAAGGCGCTTGCGAGAGGACATAATTACAATTTTCAAGTACATTAGAGTGTAATGGCCTGCCTGGAGTTGAACCAGGGCATTATGTTTCTGGGCTGTTTAGCTTACCATTGCTCTATGTGAGCAGTCAGGTCTTGTCCTTGTTCACTCTCATTGCTATACTTGTAACTGCAATATTAATGCTTCCAGGTCAGTGATTGCTGCAGTCCCAAGTCCTGCCCTGATATCCAAAGATTCCTGTTCTGCTGTATCTCTCCCCCTGTTCCTCTCACATTAAGACCTGGTGGCATCCAATTAGCTGAGGGCTCCTCCCGAAGTGAAAGGTGGCTGTTAAAGGCAGAACAGTGAGCCGTGACTGGGACCTTGGGGTTTGTTCTGGGTTTTGGGATACCAATCGTTACATAGAGGACATTATAGACAAATATCAGGGACCTTTTTACCCATAAAGAGGATCACCACACCAGAGGCCACCCCTTCAGACTAGAAGAAAAGGACTTTCATTTGAAGCAGTGTAGGTGGTTCTTCACAGTGAGGACGGTGAGGTTGTGGAATGCACTGCCGGGTGATGTTGTGATGGCTCATTCTGTTGATGCTTTTAAGAGGGGCTTGGATGATTTTTTGGAAAGACATAATATCAAAGGCTATTTTGATACTAAACTCTACAGTTAGTATAGCTATGGGTATATATATTGTTTGTGTGAAAGAGTGGAGATGTATGTGTGTGTATGCTGGGTTTTAATTTTTTCAACCCAATTTAACTATGTAACTATGTAAATGCCCCTAAGTCCATACTTACCACTCCGTGCAGATTCAAGCATCGGACTTCACAGGCGCATGGTGCATGCGCAGTTGGGGAAATCTGTGCAATCTTCCTCCACAACAACTGCGCATGTGCCGAAACTCATGAAAATTACAGAAGTTCCTGTCTTATTCCGAAGATTACCAAAGCGGCTGAAGATGACGCCCGTAAAGTCCAATGTCTGAATCGGCACAAAGGGGTAAGTATGAACTATGGGGCATTTGCCCGGGATATCACTTAGGCTGGGGGGAGGAGGGAGGGGGTCTTGGTGGGGATGGGAGGTAGGGTTTTTTTAAATTCTCCTTTAAAAATAGATCTCAAGCTATTGATGTGTTCTTAGTCTAGAACCAAATTTCAAGCAACAACCACTACAGGTATGGGATCCATTATCCAGAAATCCATTATCCAGAAAGCTTTGAATTACAGAATGGCTGTCTCCCATTGATTCCATTTAATCCAAACAATTCAGAATTTTTTTTAAATGATTTCCTTTTTCTCTGTAATAATAAAACAGTAGTTTGTAATTGATCCCACCTAAAATATAATTAATCCTTATTGGAGGCAAAACCAGCCTGGCTTTATTTAATGTTTAAAGGATTTTCTAGTAAAGATCCAAACTATGGAAAGATCCATTATCTGGAAGACCCCAGGTCCTGAGCATTCTGGATAACAGGTTCCATACCATACACACATTTTAAGAAGACTAGTTACATATTTGTCGGTGGATACACTTAGGGGGTTATTTACTAAACCTTATTTTTTTCTGGTCTTGGTTTTTTGGGCAAAATTTTTTTTTCTAAACTTACTATATCCTGAAGCTGCAAAAAGTCAGAATCCAAAACTCTGCCACCTCAAACCTGCCGAGCTCATGTAGAAGTCAATGGCAGATGTCCCTTTTCCAATATGAAGATATTGTGGTCTGTGCTGAGTTTTGCACGATAATACAAAAAAGTCAGGGGTTTTGGGCTATAATCCGAAAAAACTGAGCAATTTGCTCTATTTTATCAAGTTTGTTCCTGGCCTGACTTTTTCGAGTTATTTTATTGATAAATAAGATGAAATCATGGATGGGACTTTGGTCAAGTCCTTTGCCAGATGATGATCAAAACAGTAGAATGACTATAGTAGGACAGAGATCATGACTGCACCTAGGCCACCATTAGGCCTGCAGATACCAATGTGATCATAAAATATGGAGGATAGCAGTTGGACCTAACTGAGCTGTTATCCTATATAATAAAATCCATTTGTCTCTGCGTCCAGATGATTCCCTGTGTCCGTG
>CM044431.1:195648483-195663509 GCA_024363595.1 Xenopus borealis | reverse complement strand
AATGTTTGACTACATATGTTCTAGCGCCCGTTAATTTAACGGGCTTAATGTCTAGTGGATATATAATTACCCCACTGGGTCAAAATATTATTATAACAGCCGGTTGTATAAAAAGCAAACAAGAACATATTTCTGTTATCAGAATGAGAAGCCATTGTACTGCCAGTCGTGTGAACAACGTGACAAATGTAGGCAGGTTTGGGTAGCCCTGAGAGACAGCCGTCAATCATTTGTACAAGCATTAAGTACAGAATGAATCATCTTGTAGGGATTTAGACAGAGTATGGAAGCAGCTTGCTTAAGGTTATTAGATGAATGCAGCAGACAGATGATTCTATCAGAACGATGAAAAGCATTGCCTGTAGGCAAGATTTCTAAAATGTAGCCCTTAGGTACAGTGGTGTTTTATACAGTAAGCCTGCAGAGGCAACAAACACCCGCATCCACATACAATTTCATTCCGGCTGTGCTTTCCCATTAAACTCTTAAAGGAACAGTTCAGTGTAAAAATAAAAACTGGGTAAATAGATAGGCTGTACAAAATAAAAAATGTTTCTAATATAGTTGGTTAGCCAAAAATGTAATGTATTAAGTCAGGAGTGACTGGATGTCTAATATAATAGCCAGAATCCAAATTCCTGCTTTTCAGCTCTTTAACTTTGAGTTAGTCAGCTACTTGAAGGGGGGGCCACATGGGACATAACTGTTAAGTGAGTTTGCAATTGATCCTTAGCATTCAGCTCAGATTCAAAAGCAACAGTTATGGCCTGTGTTGCCTCCCCTCAAGTCACTGATTGGTTACTGCCTGGTCACAAGGGTTACCAGTCAGTGGAAAACAAGAGACCTGAATAGCAGGTAGTGTTCTGTCATGTTAGACATCCAGTCACTCCAGACTTTATACATTACATTTTTGGTTAACTAACTATATTAGAAACATTTTTTATTTTGCACAGCCTATTTACACTGTTTTTATTTTTATACTGAACAATTCCTTTAAACAGTAAGTCTGTAACCTTGCACACATAACACAAGCAACTGCTTAGTAAAAAGATTAACCATAGTCCCAGAAAATGAGCCCTTGTTGTATCTTTCTATGACTGGGGTTAAAATGTCTAATGTCTACTCCTGCTGTTTTATGTTACCCTGAATGGGGTTAAAACCTTATTTAGTTATAATACCCAAAGAACTGCTTCTGGACTACCCTGCAATCTCTGGGGACACAGTGTGGAGAGTACTTTTGTATTCCAGACTTGCAGGACTTCAAATGCTCAGAATATGCTTTCCCTGTGGAAGTTTATGATGTTCAGCATATACCCCTTGTACAATATTCTGGATGGAAGATGCATATTTATTTAGCTACAGAGAAATCTAGAGGGTGAGGGAATGGCTCTAAATGCAGTCAGATGGACTGGATGCCATATCACCGACTGATTCCACAAGGCTCCAGTTCTGATGGTGGCCCTGGCCCTGTTCTACTACACCATAACAGAACTGATTAGAGACGAGCAGCTTTACATTATAAACAAGAGATAAACTCTTCAAGAGGAAACAGCTCTTGAGATAAAACAACCCACAGTGCTGGCATGTGACTGTTTAAGGAAGTTGTATTTACCATACTTGATAAAAACAGAACTTCAGTCTAATCTGGATGTATTTAGATTCCTAGGTTTAACCTCAGTTATCAAAATATTTTCCCTAGCCAGGTTGCACTCCCAAATTTGTTACTATAACTTTAATGTAAGAAAAAGTATTTTGGCAATTGAATTGATTTTTTCTGTGCAAAGGATTCAATGCTACATTACTGTAGGTAGAATTCACAGCACTGCCATAAACAAGTGGTAGGATAAGTATATTGATGGCTTACACTTATTGTACATCATTTTAACCATTTTCTATTATATCTGTGTTTCAGGTGTCTCAAACTGCCCGCTTTGTATGCCTTTTGTAAGTGGCACATTAGTGAGATATGTGCCCAGGTAGTGTTTGCCTTTCTTAATGGAAAGTTAACATATTTTAGGACAAGTGCCCATGTACAGCTTAGCAGATAAGAATTTATGTCTACAACCCATGCCAAAAATACATCAGGACTTACAAATAGGGGTGTGAATTTATAGCATTTCAGGGATCTGCCCAGAAAGTACTTGGCTTTCTTATCATGTAAGTAATTTTACTTTTAAGTCTAGCACAGATCACTATCTGGGTGCTCTTATGTAAAATACATTCACTTTTAGCAACCAGTTAACAACAAATAATTTACATATAATAAACTTGATTGTTGATGGATGACAATATATATATATATATATATATATATGGGGGAATGTCATTAAAAATTTAAAGCATTATTTAAAATGGCATCTTTCAGAATTAGTCACTGGCAAATATTATATTGCATTAGTAGTTGAGGTCTTTAAAAGAGAATCATACCCTTTATATTAAAATCCCCTACCCTACGTAGACCCCCCACCCTGTTCCCCCAGCCAAGGTGTTACCCTCGGTAAATACCCCTAACTCTTTACTTACCCCTGCAGATTCAGAGCATTGGAGTTCACGGGTGCCATCTTATTGTCTTCAATAATCTTATGGTCTTCCGGTGCTTAGGCAATTTCCGTCAGTTTCGGCACATGCACAGTTGTAAAAAAAACAGAAGATTGCTCCTACTGCGCATTCACATATATGCAGCTCACTTCACAAAGATTACCGAAGAGCAGAAGATGGCACATGTGAATTCCGATGCTCTGAATCTGCAACAAGGGGTAAGTAAAGAGTATGGGGCATTTACCGAGGGTAACACCTAGGCTGGGGGGAGCAGGGAGGGGGTCTATGTAGGATGAGGCAGCGTATTTTAATATAAAGGGTTTGGTTCTATGTCAATCAATCAAAAAATAACATAAACATGGTCACTAAGGGTCTTTGTTCAGGTTTTTTTGTGCTAGGGAAACATATTAAAAAGAAATAAAATCCCATATTTAATCTCCAATATACTTTAATTAAAAAATGTGTACCGTTTTTATAATAAACCTGACTGTATGCAGTAAAATTCTCCCTTAATTTACAGCTCTGGATAGGAATTCTCAGACAGTCCCTAACTTCTGGCAGGGAAACAATCATACTTATGAACAGCAGGGGGAGCCCCTGCCTTTCTTACCAGCCATGCAGAACTCAAGCAGCTTTGTTTTTTGATCATTTATGACGATCCCTAAGAAACCCAGACCACACTGAGCATGTGTATGTTGTCTAGTCTTGCAAAGATGTATAACAAAGTTACAAGATGACAGCCTCCTGTGGCCAACTTTGAAAGCATAGATCATTTGTTTGATTAGGCTTGTGGTGCAGTAAGTTCATGTTTATGTTTAGTATACAAAATACAGTATTTCATGGAACAGAGGATGGTGGTAGTGTTAGTGAACAGCATGTACCCCATATTTGCCGATGTTAATTAAAACTCATATATGTCCAGCGAATGAGCAATTTTGCAACTGTATAGTTGGACTGGAGGCTTTCCGGTCAGACGCTCACTTAATAATGATTGAAATGAAAACCATTATATTTACTAGTACAGGTATTATGTATTAGCTGACTCACTGTTATGATTGTTGTGATTAAGTGCTCAGTAATATGAATTCACAAAAATAAATCTTTTAATTCTTAAGCCTCTGAAAATAACTGGTTAACCCCACATCTTGAACATAGCTGACGTATTTAACTGCTTCACTTCACAGCTTTGTACAATGCAAACCACAAATATACTATGGGATATGGATTTAGCATTCATGGACTTAACTCAAATATCTTGATTAACAATTATTGCTGACAGTTTGTATATCTATATTAAAATATATATATAGAGCAACAATTAACATGACTGTATAATGTCAGTTTCAGTGTTGGACTAGAGGAGACGGACCCACCGGAAAACACGCTCTTACCCCCCCCCCCGTTTAGGGTCCATCGTTTCTGTAACCCCTAATTATCACCTGCCAACAGCGCACAGTAGATTATCACTTGGCGCCTTTAAACTCTCTAGCGCTCCACCTGATGTACCACACAGCCTACATAGTGTGGGAACATTCTCCACCAGACTGAACGCAAAGGAGTTAAAGAATTATGGAGGAAGGAAGCAGTCAACTACATAGTGTGGGTACCACACAGCCTGCACCTGCAAGGTGCCTGTTATGGTGGAGGCCTACAGGACTGGGGCCATCATTTTTTTCCTTGAGGCACCGGCAGATCAGTCTGACACTGGTTAGTTTCTCATGCATGTGCAAAAAATACATTTAACTGACTAACTTCACTGTTTGTATATAGCAATAATGAGCTTGACTCTATAATCTCTTCAAGTTTACAGGTAAGAAAATAGGACAGAAAAACAGCCAGATATAGTCTTGGCCAAGGCCCTTACACCCCTGATCAAGTAAACTTCAGGTATGTTTTAGTTATTTTCAACTGAAAATGAATTTGAGTATAAATTACAAGGAGAGCGATTCGGCTGACTCTTATCAGGGTACGGGGGCACAATAGGGTGACTCCTGAGTTGATGAGTTGGGATTTGATGTGTCTGTCTTCAGGTGGGAAAACAGCTAACATTTGGCTGGTGGTGGGCAACAGCTCAAACATTTCAAAGTATAGCACCACAGGGAAAGTATGCATAGACATGCAGGTGTTTCTGGCCCTATGGCACAACATTAGAAACCATATATCAATAACAAAGTGATATGCACATCCTACCATAGCCAAAGTTTTGATAACGTCTCCCCATTTTTCCAAGTGGAAATAAACCATATTTTAGATATATTTTAAATAGGACAAGTTTATGTTATTGAAGCAGCTGACATCCGCCTGTCCAAACTGAGAAACAACTAAGCCACATAAAAATAAACAGGATGCTGAACAAACTGGAAATTGTCTTTAAGATTATTTTATCCCTGGCTCAGTCTTTGACAAAAGCTTCCTCTGAACAGATTAATCATATCATTACTTACTGTCAGGAAAAAGTATGACTCTCATTTATTATTCAGACTAAACATATCACTGGCAAAATGAAAAATGAAGATCCCTTCGAAACAAGAAAGTGCCTGAATATACAGCATCTTTCAGTAGCATTTTCTCAAGCCTGTAGGGCACCAGATAGATGGACTGAGATCTGGTACCTTTAGGGTTACTATTGACTCATTTGAGGTACATCCACAGAACAATTTATGTTCTTTTACAACATTATTAAACCCAGGCAGTGTTGTTAGACTGTCTACCCCCAAGAGTAATTTGTATTCACATAGTACTTTATTAAACCATGGCAGATGGCAGATAGTTGGCAGATGTTATAGTGAAGGTTAATGTTGGAATGTTAAAACAGATTTCAGCCTAGCAAACTTAGGCCTCACACATACTGATGCTTATAGAAAGGCGCAGGGCCTACAAGACCACATACAACACCAAGGAGAAAGCAACTAGCTGAGCTTTGTGGGGCCAGTGAAGGACCAGAGCTTATATTGTTCATAGTGAGATTCCTTGTGTACAGGTTAACAGAGACCACAGCCTGTTGCATTATAAACTAGGCATGTCAGGGTTATGATTATGGGCCGTAATGCATGAAACGCATGAGGCTATGTTATAGTCCTTTGTATGCCTAAAATGAAGTTTGAAGTTCTTTACTACACATGTTCCTGGAATCTGTGAGTCCCTACTGTTTCTTCATGGTATGATTTCTCCCCCTTGAGCTGTAGGCCCGGGGCTTTCACACCCAGAAGTAGAAAGTTAACTGGTAAGACTATGCACCAAAATGTTCTTTATTATGCTGACATGATGTGCTTGTAACCATATACAGTTACCAGTTAATTCAAATTTCACTTTCATTTGCTTAATTAAAACTAGTCTAGAAAGGGGGACAATGAGGAACACATTAACACAGTTATTAGGAGTGGCTTTTTGCTTCACAGTCTTGTAAGTGCATTTTTGCTTTTAATGATTCTATGCTTGGAGTGTGTATATCTTGCACTGTCCATTAACCAGCAGAACCCAGCTAGTGTCATCCAGCCAAATACACTTAAATAATGTAAATAATATAACAAAAGACTAAGAGTGATTACTATGCTTATGGTCCATGACAAATACATGATGTGTTTTTATGGCAAAACATACTTTGTTTGTTAAATCAGAAAGTTGATGCTAAAATGTCAGAAAAGCACGTAAAATGATAAAACTGGTAATTAGCCATTAGTCAAGAATTGCAAAGTTGCATTATAAATACAGGATATATGTAACACCAGTGCAGTGCTTTGAAATATCCTGTGCTTGGGAATTTGCATTCTATTTGTAAATAAATGTCAAGTGATTCAGTTAGGAACTTTAACTTATATAATCTGCTGAAAGATGGGGTTAATAGAAACTGCAGGGTATAAAAGGGTAGAGGTTAATTGTCTGAGAATGTTTTCCATCAAAGCTACAGCTACTTGGAAAGCAAGAATAAAATGTCACAGCAATTGTCCCAAGAAAAGCATTGAATAGACCAATATACATAATATATAGTAAATGTAATTATTGTAATGTGTTTTTGGGCCCATTATGTGTCGTATGTTGTTACAGCGGACCTTTGGCAAGAGGATTAGATAAGCTTCTTGAGTGCAGAGCATTTCAAACTCTGTGTGCATTATTTAAATGAATGCAACAGTTAATAAAGGCTGTAACTATGTTGTATATAACTCTGCATGTGGCCAGTGCTGTAACTACCAGGGGAGCAGGGGGTGCAATTGTACCAGGGCCACCACCCACTTGGGGCCCATCGGAGCCACAAAATGGTTATGGTAGGCAGTATCTAGGGGGAGATTTTACAGCACACGTGTAATCAACACACCAGCATGTGATTTATAGAGGTAGCTATGCAGAGCTCAACTGACAAACCACCAACTTCCTATGGGTGGGTCATTTACTACATGTAGGATAAGGTGCAAAGTACAAGAAATGAGAAAAATCTACCATGTTGTTTGCATTTTGAGCCAGCAGGTAGAAGAATTAGCCAGATCTCTGTGCTCCAAGAATAAACACAGATAACAATTTTTTATAATATAATAATATACACAGGCATCACCAGTCTCCACTAACACAAAAAACACGGGGCAAACTGATTAACAAGCATGATACATGTCAAAAGAATGGAATTATATGGGTGAGACCCAAAACATTGGCCTCTAATCAGTCCTATTTCTATTTGTCCTATAAATATATTAATATTCATTAAAGGGGTGGTTCACCTTTAAAGTGGACCTGTCACCCAGACACAAAAATCTGTATAAAAAAGTAATTTTCAAATTAAACATGACATCCAATTTCTATTTTTTTATTAAAGCATTCATAGCTGCTGTACGCTCATTTTAAAATATCAGCTGTCAATCAAATATTGCCTGCCCCTCCTCTATGCCAGTGGTATAGAGGCGGGGCAGACAATTACTTTCACTTTCCATTCAGCACTTCCTAGATGTCACTGCTCCCCACACATTCCCTCATTCTCTTCACTGTTTAATTGTGTAGCCAGGACATGGGGATGGACATTGGGTCCCACATTCTGGTGCACAAACAAGATTCTAAGATTTAATGCTTGCCTTAATAACACAAAAAAGCCACAAAATGGCTCCTGCCTGCTTGCTATAATTTTGAATTCCCAGACTGAAGGAAACAAGATTCAAATAATTTATATAGTGTAAATAAAGTAAATTTTGCTGATATAATAGGATTTTGAATATGTCTTTTGGGTGACGGTTCCCCTTTAAGTGACTTTTTAGTATGTTATAGAAAGAGCGATTCTAAGCAACTTTTCAGTTAGTCTTCATTATTTATTTTTTTATAGTTTTTAAATTATTAGCCTTATGACTCTTTCCAGCTTTTCAAATAGGGGTTGCTGACCCCATTTAAAAACAAATGCTCTGTAAGGCTACCAGTGTATTGTTATTCAAACTTTTTATTGTTCATCTTTCTATTCAGGCCTCTCCTATTCATATTCCAGTCTCTCATTCAAATGAATGCATGCTTGCTAGGGTAATTTGGAGCCCAGCAACCAGATTGCAGAAATGCAAACTGGAGTGCTGCTGAATGAAATAACACAAAAAAACCACAAATAATAAAAAATGAAAACCAAATAAAAATTGTCTCAGAATATCACTCTCTACATCATATTAAAAGTTAACTCAGAAGTGAACAACTCATTTAAAGGGGTAGTATACATGTTATACATCTGAATCAGTGTGTTATGTAAAATGAATGACACCTGCCATTATAGGGAACTGATCTGAGGCAATCCATTAATCACTCTTTCTCTTGTGCCTTTTTTAAGCTCAGAGTGATTCACTGCAGTGTTTACACTGTTCCCATACCAATGCAAAATTAAGACAAAATACAGATTAATGGAGGGCACTCCAAATTTGACTACAAAGGAGTATATTACAATACCACTTCTCTTATATAAAATGTAAATGAGGTGCAAATTGCCCAAGGGTATACCTACAATTAGTGATGGGCGAAACGGGCGCGTTTCGCTTCGTCGAAAAATTTTTCGCCAAATCGCGAAACGAGTCACGCGTTGTTTTTGACGCGCGTCGCGTCGTTTTCGTCGCGTCGCGTCAAAAACGACGCGCGACTCGTTTTTGGCGGCGAATTTTTGTCGGCGAATTTTTCCTGCAGTTTCGCAAATTTATTCACCAGCGGCGAATCGCGGGAATTCGCCGCGAATTCGCTCCTGGCGAATAAATTCGCCCATCACTACCTACAATACATACCCAAAAAAATCTCAATTGAAAATATATTGGGCATGCACACTCAAAAAGATTTTTTTTTGCAAACAGGAAGGAAGTATGAAAAAATATCTTTATTTTTAAAATAGTAAAAGATACATCAAATAATGACATTTCAGTGTAATACATGTACAAGAGTATAAGCACAGATATACAGACCACCTAGCAAAAACATTTCAAGGCAAAAAGGAAACCACCACAAGAGACAGATACACTTGCCAAAGATGAAGTTTCGGCAACGTTTCCCCTTGACAAAGGCTATGAGCCGAAAAGTTGGGGGTTTTATCACCTTTGGCAAGTGTATCCATCTCTTGTGGTGGTTTCCTTTTTACCTTGAAATATTTCTGCTAGGTGGTATGTAAATCTGTGCTTATACTGTTGTACATGTATTACACTGAAATGTCATTGTGTGATGTATGTTTTACTATTTGAAATATAAAGATATTTTTGTACCTCCTGTTGTTTGCAAAAGATGACTTTTTGAGTGTGCACGCCCAATATATTTTCTAATGAGCAAAGCTAAGACAACCCATTATAAACATGTTCACTCATTTAAAGTGTAAAAAAACTGCACATAATTCTAAACACATTAAACCCATTTGCTTGTTTTTTCTTACCTAACACGAGATTCTCACATCCACACATCCACAAAGAGGCAAAGCATCATTTATATGCTCCAATAATGTCCCTGCAGGAAACCCCAGTACAGAGGTTACTAAGTGAAGCTCTTATAACAATACCAATAAACAGATTACTGAAGTGAAAATGCATCACTTTGGAAAAAAAGCAGAAGTCTTTGTGGGATTTTCTTTCTCAGAAATGTTTAAGAGAAAATAAGTGACTTTTTCACAAGCTTTTGGGCTTCAATCACACACTACCACATATGGTGCTAACAATTGCAGCTGACAATCTATGAGCGTGTTTATTAAAACTGTACACTTTCCAGTTCACATTTTCACTTATCTAATTCATTATATATGGCAATTCATTATTGAGATATAATTCAAGGTCTCTCTGTGGGTACAACAAAAAAACATTCCTAAAAAAAAGTTACAATCAACCACTTTATTGCAACAAGGGGAACATATTCTAATTCCCAGTCATAACAGTCTTAAATACCTAGAAAATGTTTATATATGTTTCATATGGTTTATGAATTACAGGTTTATCACTATTTGTGCATACAGTGTTGTATAATATGCTACTCAATCAGAACAGATGACTTGGACTCAGATAGGCCTCAATTAGAATGGTAGAGGAAGGGTGTTGCAGTTGAACTATATATTTCAGGTATAATATAAACAATAAATATCTGTTGATTTGTGGAATATATAAAAATCTTTTTAAGGACATTGAAAGATGGTACAATACAATAAGTCAGTAAATAAAGAAGAACATTCTCTTGACAATATGACTATTAGATACAAACATTGGGCTTTACTCTTTCACTAGAAAGTGTCCAGTCCATGGTACATGGTCCCTGAAAGTGGAATTTCTGTGGAATGTACCTCTATAGTGATCCTAATCTTAACCCTATTGATTCTGCTCTCCTTGTTGGAGCATCAGGCTGCTCTATAACTACTCTGAGCCTAATTCTCAATCCTAAAGTGCACTATAACAAGTTGTATCTTCACACTAGCTACTGAGGCCTACCTCCCCCTCAGGCTCTTCAAAACCATCCACCCCTCCAGCAAGTGGTATTCTATGAACCAAGCACACTGTGACCATATAATGGGCCAGGGGAGCTTTTCTGGACCATTTAAATTTCATGAACTTGCTTTGAAATTGCTTCAGGTCAGGTAGTGGGACCACTACAGGAAGGATATGGAAATAATATAAATAATATATATGGAAATAATACAAAAGCTTTGGGAGTATTAATTGTGTTAATAGCCCCGATCTAAGATATTTATTCTGTTACATTCTTCCATCAATTTTAGTAGGTAGGAATACAGTTTGGGGTAGTTATCCTGATAAAGTCATGCATGCCTAGCTGACCCATTAACCCCTAATACTGAAATGTAATTAGCACACTATTTAAAACCAAAATTAAATTTCAACAATTTTGCCATCTAGTGCGGGAGAGAGAGAGATTGAGGGCTTTGGATTTATCGTGGTTAGTGAGTCCAAATATAGAACCAGATTTGTCTAATAGGTTGTAAAGGAAGCGAGGAACTGAGAGACCAGCAGGGTGACCTCATCTGCAAGCTATTTTATGATAGGTGTTGTTTACCAGAACCGCTTGAATATTATCAGATCTAATGGGCGAATCAAATAAAATAGGTGAAAGAGGGCACCCTTGGCGAGTGCCTGTTTCTAGAGAGAAAGGTAGTGAATGAAACCCCATCAAAGCTACAAAGGCTGTTAGATACAATGCTTTTATCCAGCTTAAGAGATGTGGACCAAAGCCCCATTTTTTAATTATATAATGTAAATATGGCCACAAGATGTGTCAAAAGCTTTACAAATATCCAGTTTTAAAAGTTTTAAAGGCATTTCTCTGTCTCATGTTGCCATCTAGTGACTTGAACTTTTACTAATAAACAACATACTATTGTAACCAGTTATACTTCCCACCTGCTTAACGTCACAAAGTCCCTGTTGCTAGTTATAAATACAAGCTGTAAATACATATTCACCCTTAATCCCTCTTACAAACACCTTTTGTGTCTTGAAAGTGCTAAATATGTGCCAAGGTTGGCTGTTTGATTTATGTTATGCTCTGTTACACAAACAAACATGCAGCAGAGATCACAGAGCCGAATCTATGGTGCTGCCACCATCTGCTTACGTGGGCACCACAGAGTCTACGTTTTATGGCACTGAGAGGGTTAAAGAGCAATTTATAAGTATTTTCGTCATATGGACCACTACAGTGGTTATTATTCTCAATAATTCGTATGCAATAATAAAATATCACAGTATGCATGTGAGCAATCAGCTCTCTCTGCAGGCAATCAGCTCATAAATGCACTCATCTGTGATTATTACTACATGACTCTCTGCATATACTTATAAGTCATAAAATTACACACATTCAGAGGTTGCTTAACACTGTTCTCAATATGCTAAAGGGGGATTCAGTGAAACAGAAATCATTAGACACAGCAGTTAACATATAACAAGATTAACAAGTAGGGATGCACCAAATCCACTATTTGGGATTCGGCGAATCCCCTAATCCTTCTTGAAAGATAAAGTCAAATACCGAACCAAACTTCCTTATTTTGCAAAGAAAAGTCATGTGATTTTCCTTTTCTCCCCTAATTTAGATATGCAAGTTAGGATGCAGATTTGGTTGGTCCAGGCACAAGGATTTGACTGAATCTGAATCCTGCTGAAAAAGGCTGAATCCTGGCTGAATTCCGAATCGAATCTTGGATTCGGTGCATCCCTACTAACAAGGTTAACAAGAAAAGGTACATAGAGAATTGTAGCGATACCTAGAGCTTTTTACAAGGGACTTTATGCAAGTAAATAAGGTGTGAGTTCATATTCATTCATTATACATACAGTTAAACATTAAAGAACAGTATTAGTTAGACAGTCAGCCTGAATTCCATTAGTAAGACAGCCAGACCCTCACATGTCCCTATTGCAGAAGTGTTCTAATGCTTAGCCTGTTGACTTTTGCTTTTCCAATATAATTTTTATTATTGTTGCAAATCTGCATGTTTTATTTCATAGTGGAATCCCTTGAGGTGTAACCCATAATGCCATTAGGTGGAGTCAGGAGCTGCATCTCAGCCCTTGGGCAGGCAATAAGGACAGGGCCTTGATGCAAGCTATGCCTCCATCTGCTCCTACCTTGCCCATCATTTTTCAGAGGGTGGGTAGATGGTGGTAGGAGAGGATTACTACATGCATCCTGTAGAAAATTCTTTCTCTTTAAATAATTTGTGTAAGTTCTATGGTCAACAAACACCACTCACCAAGGTGATATTTAAGTATATTTAATGTGTATAAATGTGTTACAAAAGATACATACAAATTATCATATATTTAGCCAGTCAAATACTCTATTGACTGCCTACCAAAATGAATACTAAAATGTATGTATATAGTATGTTGCATAAAATCTGTGTATATCTGTATTGTGTGAGAATCAGTGTGTGTGTGTGTGCTTTTCTGTGTGCAAAAGAGACCCAAACTGCCCTTTATCCAGGGATATATTTAAACAACTGTGGGATACACCTCCCCCAGCCTACCCATACACATTCCAGACTTAAGGAACCATGTATGGAAATGGATGTGTAGAAGGATGTGTGAATGACAAGTCAAGAGTGCACAAATGAAACATATTTTAACATAATCAATACTAGAGTATAATACATTTTACATTAACCAATAATTAACACATCCCCCTCACTCATAGACTGCTGCCTTTTTTGTAATTTAGGGCTTTGTAAATGAGGCCTCTGGCTTCCCAGTCTCTCCTGCACAGAGAGTTCCCAGGTTTGACTAAACACCAGCAGGTAGGTGCCCTGTTTGTGCTGTGATCCTGCTCTGCAAGAGTGTGCCAAGAATGTGTTATGTTAACATCACAGATCTGCACTCAGCCAGGACATGCTGTAGTTCAGGGACTCTGGCTGAGTAAGTAAATAAGCATATTTTATTATAACACAACATGTACTAACAGGAGCTATCCTGGGCTTACTTTCTTACTTACCATATCTGCTGCATCTATTAGGTATAATGGGGCTTTACCTTGGGATATGGTATACTTCCAAAAGCACCAAAACTCCACTTGACTTTACACTGATACAACTAAAATTCTGTTTGCATGCATCTGGGTGTTAAATGGTCTGTTTGATTCATAACCAGCAGTTTGTTTTATTTTATGCCAAATGACTCCAAATTGTTTGCTGGAGAATTGCTTTAAACCCATAAATGCACATGGCTACGACAAAAGATACAACATGCTCCAGTTATTATGATTCAGGAGAATTCTCCAGCACAAATAATTATACTATTGGGAAAACACATTTTAATAATTTCAGCGTCATTGCACTGTAAAGTAATTATATTCTCGTTTTATTGTTTACATTAGTTTAACCATTTTCTTTACAATGGCTGGAGGCCGAGTAACTATATTAGCAGGGCAAATACTGGAATAGGATTACAGTTTAATCACAATGCTCAAAGATAGTGATGACTGAAGCTCTGCATGTGACTCAGCCTGTATAACTATAACCCCCAACAATGTAGGTCTCTATAAAAAGATATTGCATAAAACCTTTCATATACAGTGGCGTAACTACTCCCTGGTGGGCCCCCGGTACAGGATGGGCACCTGGGCCCCCCTGTTGGGCCCTTACCTCTATAAATCGCATGCTGGAGTGTTGATAGCATGTGTGATGTAACATTTCCCCCTAGATAACCGCCTGCCATAACCATTATTGTGGCTCTGATGGGCCCCAAGGGGGTGGGGGCCCTGGTGCAATTGCACCCTCTGCACCCCTGGTAGTTACGCCACTGTTCATATATAAAACCCTGCGTCATGTAAATAAACCATTTTCATAATAATATACTTTTTTAGTAATAGGAGAAACTGGGTAATCCTAAATAGAAAATTGCCAAATTAATAACTAAGGGCCACCCCTGATATCTTTTGATTCACGGTACACACAATGCAAACAATACATGTTAGGTTACATGAGTCAATGAATCATTATCATCATCATTTATTTATATAGCGCAAACAAGTTACTCAATGCTTTACATAAGATAATTAAAGGAAAACTATAAAGCCAAAATGAATACATGAGCAACAGATAGTTTATATCAAATTAAGTGACATATTAAAGAATCTTACCAAACTGAAATATATATTTAAGTAAATATTGCCCTTTTACATCTCTTGCCTTGAACCACCATTTCATGATGGTCTGTTCTGCCTCAGAGATCACCTGACCAGAAATATTTCAACTGTAACTGTAACAGGAAGAAGTGTTAAAGCAAAAGACAGAACCCTGTTTGTTAATTGGCTCATGTGACCTAACTTTATAGTTTGTTTAGTATGTTTGTGTGCACCGTTGAATCATACGATCCCAGGAGGCTGTCCTTATTTTTTAAAATATATATATACTTGTGTTCATAAGTTTATATACCCTGGCAAATTGTATGATTTCTTAACCGTTTTTCAGAGAATATGAATGGTAACACAAAAACTTTTCTGTCACTCACAGTAAGTGGTTGGCTGAAGCCATTTATTGTCAAACAACTGTGTTTACTCTTTTTAAATCA
>CM044431.1:195598843-195639110 GCA_024363595.1 Xenopus borealis | reverse complement strand
CATATACTTATATCTATGCCCCCCCCCCCAAAAGTGGCCATATTAATCAGAACTGTCAAGGGAGTCACAACCAGAAACAACCTAATCCACTCCCACAGGCCCGGACTGGCAATATGTGGATTCTGGCAAATGCCAGAGGGGCTGCTGTAAGGTCCTTTAGACAATCACTATTTAGTGGCTGGTGGAGGACTATTTGGGCATCTGAGTATTTGGAATGCCAAGGCCTATTTTTCTCCCAGTCCAGATCTGCACTCCCATATCTTCTTCCTGGGCAAATGCCTTCTGTACCCTATCCTAAAACCATTTCTGGATGCCAGGCAGAACCTCTACAATAAAGGAACCGCTTCTTTCATTAAAAAAAGGCATAGATCAATTCACATAAATATTTCAGCTCTAAAAACAAGAAATCAACACAACAAATAAGTGAAATGAGGCAGATAATTCAGTGAAGAGCGTTGCAGGCCCAGTAAATGTGATATTAAAATAATGTGAAATATTTATATTTATCTGATTTCTATCTAAAAAAATTATGAAAATGCACTTCAATCATTTTCTTCTGTAGCTTATTACTTAGATTTTCTGCAAACATTGCATTTTCTTAAAAGCTAATTCAAAATATTTACTTTAAAGCAAGTCCATGCTGGAACAGACTGTACTGATAAGCAGAACACCACCTACAATGCCTTTCAAGTCATTCAGAAATTATAGTTCTTTACAATGCAGTAAAATGCAAATGTGTCTATGTTATGTACAACAAATAACAATGACTTATTTGCACAAGCATTGTACCATAGGCGGAGGGTGATTTTTTTGTTTGGGTAGGTTAAATCTAATGTTACTTCAACAGTTTTTTCAACAATGATTTTCTGCTGGCAGAAACAGCTGATTCAACCCCATATTATAAACATTATCTGAACACACGGGGATGATTTTTGTCTAAAAATGCACTACAATCTGAAATATGTCCCATACATAGTCTATTTTGAAAATAATATGCATAGCACTCTCTTATTATCAAAATTATAGAAAATTAGGGATCTACCGAATCCACTATTTTGGATTCTGCCTAATCCTTTGGAAAAGATTTGGCCGAATACTGAACCGAATCCTGGATTCGGTGCATCCCTATGGAAAATGTTCAGTTCATACACATTACTGGAAATCAGGGCTAATGATTGGGTTGTTTAATATTAAAGCATTTATGAAAAATGGTTAGCCGCACCTTCTAACCCACTGCACTTTCACCCAGAAGCCCCTTAATAAGAAACCTGCTAGATAAGATGTGCTGACTACTCCTAAAGATTAGAAGAATATAAATTAGCTCAAGGGAGAGGTACAACAGAGGAGTATACGGCGTCGCACAATCTATTGTGAGTCAAACTGTGTTTTCACTTCTTTTTATGTGAATCAAAAATTCTAAAGACATGTGGTCAATTCATCGTGAGTACTTAATCAGTTTGTGTATTCAGATACAGTAGTTCATGTGTAAATAAATAAATTAAAAATTAAACAATGTGAATTAATGTGTAATTCATAGAAGAGATAATTAAAGTGCAAGTGCCTGTTACATGATTGGACCTACGCCATATCCTCCGTAGGAGGGAACAATTAAAAATTAACTTTTATTGGTCCATTTAAAATTAGCATTAAGCGAGCAGTTACTGTAAAACCAATTAAAAACAATTAATAGAAAGGTGGAGTTGGATCTGAAATTGGTGATGAGGGAGTAATGGTGTAGTATACAAACTACCCTTTTCCCATCCAGATCATACAACACCCATAAGTCCCTAAGATCAAGATAGGCACAAAAGGGGGAATTGGGAAGGGGGAGGAAATATCAAGTGTATAGGGAGAATCAGTAAATTAAAGAACCATTCCTTGTTCCAAACCTGTAGGACTGGTGTATTAATGAATTTTTCAGTCCAGCCAGGTGGGTAGTCACCGGTAGCAAGGTGTGCGAGATTCCCTGACTCTATGTCCTCTCAGAGGCACCTAAAAGAGTGAGGCCTATTCCCTAAACATTGTGGGTGCAACACCTTTGCTGCCAAGTGGCTGAGCGTATGCCAAATTACAAGGATCACTGAATAGAGTCAGGGAATCTCGCACACCTTGCTACCAGTGACTACCCACCTGGCTGGACTGAACAATTCATTAATACACCAGTCCTACAGGTTTGGAACAAGGAATGGTTCTTTAATTTACTGATTCTCCCTATACACTTGATATTTCCTCCCCCTTCCCAATTCCCCCTTTTGTGCCTATCTTGATCTTAGGGACTTATGGGTGTTGTATGATCTGGATGGGAAAAGGGTAGTTTGTATACTACACCATTACTCCCTCATCACCAATTTCAGATCCAACTCCACCTTTCTATTAATTGTTTTTAATTGGTTTTACAGTAACTGCTCGCTTAATGCTAATTTTAAATGGACCAATAAAAGTTAATTTTTAATTGTTCCCTCCTACGGAGGATATGGCGTAGGTCCAATCATGTAACAGGCACTTGCACTTTAATTATCTCTTCTATGAATTACACATTAATTCACGTTGTTTAATTTTTAATTTATTTATTTACACATGAACTACTGTATCTGAATACACAAACTGATTAAGTACTCACGATGAATTGACCACATGTCTTTAGAATTTTTGATTCACATAAAAAGAAGTGAAAACACAGTTTGACTCACAATAGATTGTGCGACGCCGTATACTCCTCTGTTGTACCTCTCCCTTGAGCTAATTTATATTCTTCTAATATTAAAGCATGTTTATTGGTGTACTTTAACATAAAACAGAAGGGATATATTGTTATTTATATACAAATTATAATGCAGTATAATATTTATAAATGTATTTATTAATAATAAGTATAATATTTTGGTCCCCTCACAAAAACAGTATCTGCCTTTTTACTGCAGTATCAAAGTAACACAATATAATAGTAGATGAGGTTGAGAAAAAAACTTGCATTCAACGATCAACGCAACATTTGTGTGTAAGTGAAAGTAGCCAAACTGATCTGTTTGCTGATAAAGAGAATTGAATTGATACAATAGTTGCTAATATTCCTCATGTACTGCTAATAAATATTGTAACTAATTGTATCAACTAATTGTAGCAAATTGTTTCAGTTCAGATGCTCCTGGATCACTGAGCTGCCAGACTGAAACCCCACATACAGGAACATTACATTTTAAACTTAAATTTTGGGAAAACAGTAAAAAGTAAAAGAAGGAAAGCAATTGAAAAAAAGTCTTGATTGCTGGTTAACATTCTGGAAGGTGAACATCCCATTTAAAGAAACAGTCACCAATATCCAATCACAATGGTTCCATTGAACTATACAAATACGTGTTGGATAACTCCCAGAGGTGTGAAAGTGAGATCTGGTCACAATGGTAATATAATGGCTGCATCACACCTTCATACTTTTTCCAGTTTCAGATAACACCTACCTGAACAGATCAATGGAACTACCATTGACCAAACAAGCAGATGGAGGATTAGAAGCTGCTTTGTCTCTTGGCCCTGACCCCAGCAGCACCCATTGCCCCTCCCCCAGACAAACTCAAAGACAGAGGTTTTTAATTTTTTTCTTTGAAATTTTCTTAACATTTTTCATGCAAACAGTTTTGGGAAGGCTTAGCCTCCCCAAGCCTTAATGAAAATCCGCCTATGCATTGTACCACTTTAAAAAAAAAAAATTCATCTTGGGGGGGTAAGCTGTGACTCAACAAATGTCAATAATACTGTTATTGTCAAAATGAAAGGTGTCCCTTCAAAAGAAGTCAACGGACTCAAATTCTTTAGGAGGCTGGGATCATCTTTTGACCACCAACATTGCTGTTTGAGTACTGTTTGGAATGGACTTCTCGACCCCATAATAACTGAATATTTTCATGCAATGTTTATTAAGTACTAGACCAAGGGCTAAGATGGTCTTTGATAAGAGTAAATGGGTTTCACCAGTCCTTTCCAGAAAAGGAATATCCCTGCCTGGTACCTGTTATCCAGGATACGTGGGACCTGGGATTTAAGATAAGGAAGATGAAGTGTATTTCTGTAATTTGGATCACCATACTTTAAGGGGTAAATTTACTATTATTCCCCAAAATTAGTTCGACCAAATGCGATATTCGATTAGCATTCGATCGTCGAGCTTATTCGATATTCGATCATTCGACGATCAAATACAAATTTATTAGATCAGTCGAATAATTATTTTCAATGGGGCTGTACTCACACGCATGTAAGCGCCGAACGCAGGAAAAATGCAGCATTTTGCATCTGAACCTGCGTTCGGCGCCTACATGCGTGTGAGTACAGCCCCATTGAAAATAATTGAGTGCGTCTATACCTGCGCTCCCCTGCGGCTGAACGCAGCAAAACGGAACGCAGGGGAGCGCAGGTAAAAACGCTTGTGTGTAAGGGCCCTTAGGGTAGAATTACACAGACAATTTTATCTGCGTTTCCATCCATTCCGATGCGACACATAGGATGTATCTAATGTAAGCAATAGAAATGTCGCACGTAGAAGCTGTTTCGTCCAAGACACGTCTGTTGGTTGAAGACTCAACATGAGCGCTCGCATCTGACAGTCGTGTTGGATGAAATCAGCTTCTACATACAACATTCCTATTACTTACATTAGGTTCTGCACATCCAACCTAACACCTGCACTTCCTCATGTTGCATTGGAACAGATAGAAGTGCAGGTAAAATTGTCCTCTCATTAGTTTCAATGGCGTTGTACCCATGAGACACATATAAGCGCAGAACGCAGATTCAGACGAAAAATGCTGCGTCTGAATCTGCGTTTGGCGCTTACACGCATCTCGTGGGTACAACCTCATTGAAAAGAATGAGGTGCGTCTAGACCTGCGCTCCCCTGTGGCTGAACGCAGCCAGACGCAACGCAGGTCAAAAATGCCCGTGCGTAAGGGCCCTTAGGGCTTAGGCCTTTTACACACAAGCATCTGAAGCTTCTCTCCCCTGCATTCCAGAGCGCAGATGCTTTCAATTTTTTTCAATGGGGCTGTACTCACACAGGTGCATGTAGGCCTGAATGCAGGTTGAGACACAACATGCTGCATTTTTCCTGTGTTCGGGTGAATACAGTACTGGGTGTGAGTACAGCCCCATTGAAACAAATTTAAAGCATCTGCTCCTACACTCCCCTGCGGATGAAGGCATAAAACCGGAGCATAGGGGAGTGCAGCTTCAGACGCTCGTGTGTAAGAGCTCTTAGTAGTTTCATCTAGGTACTCAGACAACTAATGTGGCAACAGCTGTTTTCTGCTGCAGAGTAACAACAGTTGTTCAATCAATTAGATTAACCAAATTTGCCCTATGTAAAGTCGCAAATACAAAGAACCACTGAAAATTGCTAGAAGTTTGAGATCCATTATCTTGAAACCTGTTTTCCAGAAAGCTCCTTTTTCTCTGTAACAATAAAACAGTACCTTGTAATGATCCCAGTTAAGATAAAATGAATCCTTACTGGAAGCAAAACCAGCCTATTGGAATTATTGAATGTTTACATGATTTTCTAGTAGACTTAAGGTATGAAGAACTAAATTACGGAAAGATCCATTATGCAGAAATCCCTATGTCCCAACCATTTTGGATAACAGGTCTCATATCTGTACCCCCAAATTATGTGTAGCTCTACTTACACAGCTCTCAATATTTGACAGGGCAATGAATAATGTGGCCTCCATGGGACACTAACATTATAATACAGCCCTATCGCCCATTAAAACAGTCTTGTATATTTTATATCATGGTGAGGTTGTAGCAGCCCTGTGGCAGCTTTGGCCACTTACTGAACAAATCTGACCTGACTAATCTTGGCAGCCAACCCTTGTTTATTTTGCACTACATTTACCATGACAGCAACAATGTTAGGCTCACTTTTTTTTTTTATCAAGAAACCTGTTCATAAAAAGCATGAACCAAATAGCATTATACCTTCAAAGTCACATAGAGTGGTTCCCTGAATAATGTCTCTTTCGGCATTAAATACAGACTTATAATTCAGCATGTCATTTCCATCCAGTTAAATTGAAAAAAAAAAAACGTCTATAATTGATTTGTTTAGGAATTTTAGAAGAAAATCATTCATGTTGATGTATTATCCTAATTTCAATATCTCAGCTTCATACTAGAAGTTAATGGTGCCTTATAAAATGACTGCTGACAATTTCATCTGAAGAAATATTGATCTAACTGAAACATTGCAGGAAAAAAAGCTGAATTTGATTGTGGCTGCACCAGCATTGAAGAAAAATATACCCAACTTGCTGTATACACACATACATACAAAGCAGGAGGTCCCATGCAATAACTTCAGCAGTGAGTTATATTGGCTTATAGCTGAATGTCACTGATACTGTAAAGCAAATACAATTCTGTACTAGAGGTCACATTAGCTAAATGAATACAAACATATTGGAGAATTGTGTGCCAAATTTCTGTGCCAGTTAATGAACAGAGTATAGTTGGGCATGGCACTGAAAATATGTGTGATTCAGCTGGTGCAAAAGCAATTTGAAACAAGCAAAAAGAGTGCTATATTTGCTGCTTGGTCAGGACCTTGCATAGCATGCACCAAAATAGGTACAACCAGAAAATAGTGCTTATATGACAGTTTCACCCACTGTAAATTACAGCACTTTATTACCCCTCCAAATTGTGTCCGTAAGTTACCCTCCCATTTAGACTGTAAGCGCCACGGGGTAGGGTCCTCCATCCTTGACACTGTGTAATTCTATTTTATATTTATATGAATTGTATTTATAATAATGCACTTATTGTTACTTATTAATGCAGTGATGCCTTGTTTGTTACTACTAATTTATTGTTGCTGTACAGTGCTTTGCCCTCAAGGAGCGCTATACAAATAAAAATATGCATACATACATACATAGTATTGATGAGTGCAATTAGGCATATGTCTGGTCCAATGCACCATAGTAATATAGTAACATAGTAAGTTAGGTTGAAAAAAGACATACATTAATCAAGTTTAACATTTTAACCTGCATAACAGCTAGTTGATTTAGAGGAAGGCAAAAAAACCCCAATTGAGGCCTCTCCAATTTGCCTAAGAGGGGGAAAATTTCCTTCCTGACTCCAAAATGGCAAATCAGACTAGTCCCTGGATCAACTTGTACTATGAGCTATCTTCCATAACCCTGTATTCCCTCACTAACCCTGTATTCCCACACTTGCTAAAATGCCATCAAACCCCTTTTTAAAGGGCACCTATGGGGCTAAAAAAATTCCCCAAACCGAAGGTGCGGGCTGATAGAGCCCGAATTCCGGTTTGGGGTTCTAGTAGTTAAAAAAAAAAAATTCCCCCTACCTGCGCTGGCTTACTCGCACCGGGAGGGAGCTCCCGGTGCGAGCCGCCATGTCAGCCCATGTGCATGCGCAGAATGAAAAGCTGCCTGAACTTGTGGCAGCTTTTCATGCGGCTTGTGCGCATGACGTCACATGCGCATACTGCATATGCGCATGGGCTGTAATGGTGGCTTGCACTGGGAGCTCCCTCCCGGTGCGAGTAAGCCAGCGCAGGCAGGGGGAATTTTTTTTTTTAACTACTAGAACCCCAAACCGGAATGCGGGCTCTATCAGCCCGCACCATCGGTTTGAAGAATTTTTTAGCCCCATAGGTGCCCTTTAAAGCTATTTATTGTGTCAGCCTGTACAAATGTTTCAGGGAGAAACTTTCACAAATTCAGGGAGAGAATTCCACTGAGGTCCAATGGTTGTCTTATACATCTTATTGTGGTATTTATAGAAATGGCCTGCAGGTGGCACTGTGCATACATAGGACTTTCTGTACAACTTGAAAGTGAAAGTAAGACTTACTGCTGTTATGTAAGTGCTGCATGAACCTGCTAATAAAGCATTGTTATACCCTCCTCATCCTCAGCTACCAAACACAACAAATGGCGACAAGGGTGTATTTTCTACCTCTGCAGCAGCCTGCACCTTTTCTACCAAACCCTGGTGAACCTACCATACCTTTTACTGCTTGGATCTGTATGTTTGATAATTACATTATTGCTGCTGACCAAGGGGAGATTTCTGCAGCTAGAAAGCGTGCTTTACTTATTCACTGCCTGGGAGCAGAGGGACAGCGTATATTCTATACATTACCATCACCTGATGATACTTATGAAACTGCTCTAAAGCATTGTTATACCCTCCTCATCCTCGGCTATCAAACACAACACTTATACATCTTGAAGATGGCACTGAACTATAACTCATAGTCTCCGGGGCCGCTCCAGCCATGAGGCAAAGTGAGAACCTTGCCTCAGGGTCACGGAGCAGCCAGTTACCAGGGGCGGCAAAAAGCTGCCTCTGGTAACTTTAAGCCTCCTCCGCCCGCTCTGACGCTATAAGTTCAAAGTGCGGAGTAGGGGGGGGGGGCAGCAACCCCAGAAACACCCCTGGTGGTCTCTCTAGTTCAATAGTCTAAAGCTGCACCAACATGTACATGACAGAGTTTACTTGACAAGATAATGCAAGATCTGGCCAACAATTAACACTGGAATATGATTTAAGAAGGTTCATCCATATTATATAACAGCACATTGGGGTATCATTTTATCTCTAGTTAATTAATAAAGAAAATTACTTATATCACAGTTTACACCCCATACATGTTGGAATGTGTATCAGAATGTTACAAGTAAGACGTAATTAAATGTATTGCAGACTCATTAACTCTAATATTGGCCACAATGTGGATCAGTCTCATTTAAATATGACATCATCTGGGGCCCACACAAGCTCAGAGCTATATTAGTAAGTAATAGCCACAGTACTTATTATTAATGGAGGACAGAAATACACTGTCATACTGTAGCTGCCTATAAAAGTGATTCCTCTGATCCAGGTTCACCCTCACATTTCTTATACTGCAGGTAGAGTCCATACTGTTCATAGTAACTTGCCACCCTATAGGTTTAAAAGTTTGCAGGCATTAAATAAAACACAACTTAGAGTATATACTCCTTTACATAACTTCAATAAATGGTTGGAGAGCCAATGTTCTCAGTAACTCAGTTTCATTTTATTATGCAGAAAGTCCTGCACAGGACTTTCTGCATAATAAAATGAAACTGAGTTACTGAGAACATTGGCTCTCCAACCATTTATTGAAGTTACTGGAAATTTGGCATACGGAGTGTGCAGTGTGTGCGGTTGTTGAAGAGCTATATACAATACTGGGACATTTTTGCCAATTAATTGATTCTCCTTTACATAAGTAGTGACAGTCAATTCCTGGTATCTGAAATTCTAAATATGTTGTGGAAAGACTACCCACATGAGTCAATAGTGTTAGCTATAAATATATGTTTTAATCCACATTGCTTAATCCTCCCAACAATCTCAGGACTGACAGTTTCTCCATGCTTGACATCCTGGCACTTTAATTTAGTGCATGGGTTTTATCCGTGGTACATTTACATGTACCGCCTCACTCCCCCTGCTACTGACTTGTGACTCGCATACAAACTGCTCCCACTTTTTTTTTTTTTTTTAAATAGAATTTACAAACCAGATGTGACATAAATTGCAGTTATTGTAGGTGGGATAGGAAAGCTGTAAAACAGTGATGAAGTGCCATTAAAGGAGAACTAAAGCTTAACTAAAGAAGTAGGTAGAAATGTTGGACAGTACATGATGTTTTGTGCTTCTGTACCAGCCCAAGGCAACCACATCCCTTTAGCAGTAAAGATCTGTGTCTCCCCAGTAGATGCCCCAGTAGCCCACTGACACTTTCCAAGATGGTCACCCCCTGTCACTAGGGTTGCCACCTGGCCGGTATTTTACTGGCCTGGCCGGTATTTTTGATGTTTCATCCCAATGTTATTAATAGGAAAAAAAGATAAATATATAGGAAGGCCGGTATTTTTTTTAAAGAAAACGTGGCAACCCTACCTGTGTCATGTTTGAAGTCTTGGATCATTGCTGCTATTGACAAGCTGAAACTTAAGGCTGGTGCAATAAGTTCACTATATGAAATATGACATTTTTAAACATATTCTTTTTTGGGGTTTATTTCTCCTTTAAGAAGATAGACTCCCATAACTATCATCTAAACAATTAAAAACTGAAAAGAAACTGTGACCAAAGATTTGCAACAACTAGCTGTGGTTATACCCATCTCTGGGGATTAAGGACCAAAAAAAATCTTCAGCCAGCTATGAACTGGATAACTGAATACATATTCCCATGATTGCTGCTATACTGTGTATTCTTATTGGCATGAACGCGGCCTCTCTCTTTCTCTTTACAGACTATGTGGAGTTTTAGGGTCTTATATCTGTCTAACGTTTATCTGCTGTAAACCATTCAGGGTCTTTGGGTGCTGCTCACCTTCCAGACCCTAGGCCCTACCCCCACGTTGCTTATTATAAGAGGTTTACTGCACATAACTATGAAAGAGAATACAGAAATTATGAGACAGTGTGTTTCCCAACAGTAAGGTATATATGCAGACAGCATCAACATAATAAGGAGAGGCTCTGAGGCTTTTTTTTTTTTTTTTTTTTAAACTGATCATGAAAAAAAACAAAATCAGGATTCAGCTAAGATATCTACAAAAAAAATCTGAATTGCAAAAATTTGACCTGGTTAAATTTCAGTTTAATTTTGCAGGGTGCTAACTGCAACAACAGGCTCAAAAAGCCATGCTTTTTATACGCAGATTCTTTTCCATAATGGCGTGTAAAGATCTGCATCATTCCCAATAAATACAGAGCTGCTTGTATTAAGCAGTAGTGAATTCATAAGGGGTGGGCTAAAGCCAGTATCACTTTGGACACTTTGGGGTAAATTCACTAAAGCGCGAAAATGTGCTAGCATTGCCTTCGTCGCACTTCGCCAGACGAATTTTCGCCAGCACTACGCAAATTCACTAAGATGCAAATTTGCCTTCAGTCCGGCAAACGTTAGCAAAGTAGCGCTACCGTTACTTCGCCAGGCAAAGTGCATTTACGCTAGCGATGCCTAATTTGCATATGGCGTGAACTTAAGCATATAATAGAGGTGTATGTTACAGTCACTACATTACACTACACAAGCCCAGGAAAATAAAATAAATAAATAAAATAAAGTTGTCCTATTGCCCTAAACATGTGCCCACTGTATAGCTGAGTTGCCATATGTTAGGAAATGTAGGGGGGGAAGGAAGGTAACGCCCCAAAAATGCTATTTTTCAGACTATCACCCTAAAAAAAAAGTAAAAGACGCCAGCGCTTTTTTGGGACCTATAAAAAATTTAAAGTTTTTTTTTCAAATTCCTATCTATTGTATTGAACTAGCGTAAGAGGTAACGTTCACAAAAATTTTCATCTTAATGAATTAGCGTAGTTACTTCCCTTCCTCAGTGCACAACTTTGCCTGGCGTAAGCCGCGAAAGGGTGGGAAGTTGAGCAAGTCGATGTCCTTTGCTAGCGAATTTTCGCCAGGGACCCTGTTAGTGAATCGGCAAAGTTGTGAATTGACATCACACTGGCTAATTAGCACTATCGTTACACACTTTGCGCTTTAGTGAATTTGCACCGTAGTGAATCGGCGAATTTGCAAATTGATGTCAAGCTGGCGAATTAGCGCTAGCGTTACACGCTTTTCGCTTTAGTGAATTTGCACTTTTATATCTTGCCCATCATTCAGATGCACAACCAAGGGTGCTCCATTCACCACTGTGCAAGTTCCATTCAAATCCCCTGCTGTTAAGTACTCATTTAGGGCACTATTTAACCCCCTCGAAGGCTTGTGTCAAAGAAATATAATTAATAACAACATCAGGAGGCAACTTTGGGTGACTTCGGAAAGCTGAAGCGATGCATACAGTATATTTCACCACTAGTGATTCACTTTGTGGGCATTGGGAAAGCATTTGGAGGAGATTAGTCGCCCGCAGAAGAGGAGATAAAACAATTGTTAAGTGATGCGAATACAGCTATCACCTTTTACTTTTATACAGTTAAATGATTCTGCTGATGCAGAAGGCAAAATGATTGCAACTGCTTGTATTGTCTGACTATGCTGCAGCCCACATACTTGCTCTTTTATACGAGCTCAAAGTATTCAAATATTAAATTGCCTAGTGGAATTGATTAACTGTGATAATTGATTTGTGCCCATGGGGAATTTTCCCAGAAGTCCTCATAAGAGGACGGCACGTAATCATGCAGGTTTGACAGTTGTTTCCTTACATATAATCTCAAGATACACGGATGTGCTTTGAAGATATAAAATATAACCCCCTTTTTTTTACATAAACCTATAATTAATCTGAAGAAACACTATCTGAGATTCCAGAAAATATTTTTTACACATACCTGATTCCACAGATTGAGACCATGATATTTTTATTAAAAAAAAAAAAAAATACGGATAGTGTTTAGACTGTATACATAAATCCAATGGAATTAACTCATGTCCAAAAAGGAGGGTATAGTTTTCCCTTTATGGTAAAACAAAGGTATGCAGAAAAAAAATAATTAATTGATTTATAAACCTGTTCAGTACAAAAAGAACAATTGCCCTTGTTGCAGTTCACACATTTAAAGGAGTGGTTCACCTTTAACTTTTAGTATGTTATAGAATGACCCAACTTTGCAGTTGGTCTTCATTATTTATTATCTTTATAGTTTTTGCATGATTTACCTTCCTTTTCCACATCTTTCCAGCTTTTAAATGGGCACATTGACCCCAGCAGCAAAGCAACTATTGTTCTGTAAGCTCACAATTGTACTATTATTCATACTTTTTATTCCTTATCTTTCTATTCATATTCCAGTCTCTCATTCAAACCACTGCATGGTTGCGTACCCAACATTTTGGAAATAAAAAGAGGGACAAAAAAGTTGCCACGCTTGGTGCAGCGATTTTTTGGCCATGCCCATTGGTGTGCCCACACCCCCTATTTACCATGATCCTTTTACAAAATTGGCAGGTTATGAAAAGTTTGAACATATGTCTGAAGTTTTTTTTCAGTTATTACAGTTTTGCTAATGAAGGTGAATTGCCCTTTAAGCTGTGAGACTGATTTTTCCCAAGGGACCTGTTATCTTATTTGGGCCCACCGGGTTTATTCCTGGTAGTATATTAGCAAAATTATTTGGAAAGTAAACACTCTGTAGTAACTAGATAGACAACCAGCACAACAAGTTAACTGATTGCATGGAGATCATCTTGTGTTTATTGTGTCATCTAGATATTGTAGTGTTGCGGGGTGTCGACCTCACCAGAGTATTAACAAATAGTCATTCTTAGAGCACTGTACTTCAAAAAATAGAGAATGCACAGAAAAAATCCATAGTAAAGAGATAAGCTCTAAGGCCTATAGTAATGATCCAGCGGAGCAGTCTCCTTCAGTCAGTTTTTACCCATGCCTCAGATACTCATCTTTTAAAGGAGAGCTAAAGCTTATGAAAGAAGTAGGTAGAAATGTTGTACATTATGTTTTGAGCTTCTGTACCAGCCCAAGGCAGCCACAGCCCTTTAGCAGTAAAGATATGTCTCCAAAGATGCCCCAGTAGCTCCCTATCTTCTTTTATGGCATTTTTAGCCATATTCATTTTAGGGTTTAGTTCTCATTTAACACCTAGGCCTTTCCCAAAACCTAAATTTAAAAAATCTACATCTCCAGTAAGGAAAGTCTGAGCAATTACTGTACAAGCATTAACAATAAATCTGCTTACAATATAATCCAAACATGGAAATGATGCATTTGTTAAATAAATCTTGTGTGTGTGCATGAGTAAAGGCAAATGACTGATTTGCATACACACTACCAACTGCTGTGATTCCTGATACCATAAAATAAAATAATAACATGAAAATACTGATCACTGAGTGGCTGGCTCATGCTTTATTGGACTTTTATTTTATATAAACCCAATCTATATAAAGTAGAGCGTGCCAAGGAAGCACTGGGACTGCACTATCCTACATTTCTCACTATTCACTCACCAGGGCTGGAACTAGGGGTAGGCAGAGTAGGCACATGCCTAGGGCGCAAAGCTGTGGGGGCACGTACCTTCTCTGCCTCTGCTACCCCCTAGTCTGGCCCCCAGTCCCCGCTCTGGCTGGTGTGTGGGGACCATTTTATACATGCGAGCTGTACCTTTTTACACATGCGCGCCTCCGTTTTTTTCGTGCTTGCACACACAGGTTCTTCAGGTGGACTCACAGTTTTACTCATATTTTCCGTGCGTGTGCCTGTGGGGCCAGAGTGGCCTGTCGCTGTCACTCACTATTTCTATTTGCCATTCATAAACGTTTTAGTATGATATAGAACGGGGTGTTCATTTTTCATATGTTGCTGCGTGGGACACCGACTCTGTCAGCCAAGAAACTATTGTTCTGTAAGCCTTCTGCTGTACTTATTACTACTTATATTGGTATTCATTCCTGCTCCTATTCATCTTCCAGTCTCTCACTAAAACCACTGCCTGGTTATGTAAGAGGTGCAAGCAGGCGTGGATTTGTGGCAAGGCCACATGGCCTAGGGCAACATAATGTCAGGGATGGCATGCTGTCCAGCTGCATCAGTAACTAGCACTGAAGACTCACATTGGTCTCCAGTGCTGTTCCCAAGTGTTAAAGGGGAATCCAACCCCCCGGAGTTAACCCCTCCCCCTGTAGGCCCCATCCCTCCTCCCCCCCGGCCTTACTGTTGCTGCTTACCCCTCTGTGTAAGTCCCCTCCAGCAATGTTCACAGGGGCCATCTTCTTTTCTAACCGATTCTTCCTGGATTCGGCGGCGCTCGGCGGCGCATGCGCAGTAGGACGCTGGTACTACAGCACATGCACACAAAGTTCGCCGATTGAACTTTGTAAACTTTTTCGCATAGGGTTGCCACCTGGCCGGTATTTTACCGGCCTGGCCGGTATTTTTGCTGGTTGAGCCCAATGTTATGAATAGGAAAAAAAGCTAAATATATAGGAAGGCCGGTATTTTTTTCCTAAAAAGGTGGCAACCCTATTTGCGCATGCGCAGTAGTACCAGCATCCTACTGTGCATGCACTGCCAACGGAGCAGCATCCAGAAAGAAGCAGTTTGAAGAGAAGATGGTTCATGTGAACGCTGCTGGAGGTGACTTACACAGATGGGTAAGTAGCAACTTAGTGGCAAAAGCCCAGGGGGGAGAGGTAGGCTGGGGGAGGAGTTTGCACCTGGGGGGGTTGGACAGGGGGAAGCAGTCGAATTGAGGTGACAGTGCTGGAACTGGGAGAAACGTAGGGGATGGCACAGTGCTAGGGTTGCCACCTTTTCTTTAAAAAAATACCGGCCTTCCTATTTATTTATCTTTTTTTCCTACTCATATCAATGGGATAAACCATCAAAAATACCGGCCAGGACGGTAAAATACCGGCCAGGTGGCAACCCTACACAGTGCTGTTCCCGAGTGTTAAGACGTGCACATGCGCACACACAGGACAGGAGAGGGGAGAGATTACTAGACAGGGGGAAACCAGAAGTGGAGGTCACAGTGCTAGACAGGGGGAAGCGAGGGGGATGGCACCGGCAGGGGAGTGGGGGCGATGGTTAGAGCCGGCATAGGGGTGGCAAATTTGGAAATCCAGGCCTGGGTGCAAGGTTATTTTTCACCCCACCTAATAATATTTGTGCAACAGAACATGTTCAGCACTTGCTTATAATTTTTATTTTTCACGAAAGCTTCATACTCTGCTACTGGAGAGGGAACCAATATGTACACAGCTGATGTAGGAAAATTTACCTGATGCACCAGTTCCCATAATTCCAGAATTTTCCTGTTGTCTTTCAGGTAGTAGTCCTTATCCTAATGGTATTGAAAAATTGAAACGTATTGAAAAATATTCAGCTGATTACTTTTATAATCTGTATTGCCACACCCTAATTACCATGTCCACTCTGCATAATGTGGCAGGTTATGAAAGTCTGAACACATTCCTGGGAATTTTAGTGGAATCTTTTATGTTTTACAGCAGTTTTGCTAATTAATTGAATTGAACTTTAAGATGCTAGTCCATAGAGACTTGCTGATCTTAAATAGTTACAAATGTTACTTTGCTTTTCTTTAATTATTAAAAAGTATCCAAGTGCAGTTGCTGGCTGTTCTGGCCCCCTGCCAAAAAGACTTTGTATCTTTTTCTAGAGTGCAGGAGATCAAACAGAAAGTCAAGACTTTTCTGTAAGAAACCCAGGACTGCAGGCTGAGCTGTCAAAATCTGGACTGTCCCGCAGAAAACGGGACAGTTGGGAGGTCTGTTACGTTATGTTGCAGATATACTAAATTACTTGTATATAAGTATATGTTAAGTAGTTAAGGAACTTTTAACTGATGCACCATTTCCCAGCTCCCTACAATACACAGAATTACTTCTCTCTTCACCTACCCTTGTACTCTGAATTCATTTTTAATTACTAAGATAAATTGGACCCTAAAAAAGGAGGTATAGGAAAAGGAGGTATAGGGAGCACTACTTAACGAGCAATTTCAATATATATTGGAAAAACTTAAAATTTGAAACTTTGGGGGCCCTAAAATAAATTTGCTTTGGGTCCCAGTAACATCTAGTTATGCCACTGGACAAATAGTAATTTTTGGAAGCATCAGGAAATACATTATGAAATATATATTGTTGGGATCCACAAACAAACCGTGCAAAATGAGGGAAAACAAAATCAGAGAATGTAAAATTGAGGTTTGCCTGTATTTAATTTCTTTAAATGCAGGGGTGATCCAATGGGTCCCAGGGGGGGGGGGTCCATACTGCAAATTCTGTTCCTCTAGTGCAGAGAATTTCACTCATTGCACTAGAAGAGCCAAAATTGGAGGTAAAGTTACCAGGAGCAGCTACTTGTCATGCCTGGTAACTTTTTACCCTGCCTTTCCCCAGATTTTACTAAATTCGGTCCCAATGTTCCCAAAAAAGGCAGTTTTTTTCCTGTAAATATTATTCGTGAAATTAGAGGTTTTAAATACTAACAGCTGCATATTTTGCCATGGTTCTGTCTGTTAATAGTCAATTCCTATTAGTCAGCACCTCATACAGTTATGTGAAAATCACATATTGCTTTACATTGTGAATGTGACTGTGAGAAGCCTTAAACATGTTCCCCCCCCCCCCATAGTGGGGGTTAAAGGGGTGGTTTAAGTTACATTTTAGTATGTTAAGGGATTGCCCATTCTAAACAACTAAACGACAATTGGTATTTATTCCTTCTTCATCTGACTCTTTCCAGCTTTCAAATAGGCTTCACTGACCCCATCTAAAAACAAATGCTCTGTAAGGATACATATATTGTCATTGCTACTTTATATTATTTAATTATTTTTCACTTCAGTTCTCTCCTATTCATATCCCAAATCAGGGTAATTTTGGCCCTAGCTACCAGATTGCTGAAACTGCACACTGTGAGCTGCTGAATAAAAAGATTATGACTAACTCAAAAACTACAAATAAATAGAAACCAATTGCAAATGGTTTCAGAATATCATTCTCTACATCACACTAAGGGGCAGATTTATTAAGGGTCAAATTCGAGGGTTAAAAAACCCTTGAATTAGACCATCACATTTAGATTTTAGAGCAATTCGATTAATCAAACTAATGATAAATAAATAGAAATTTTAAGCATTTGATTGAATTTTTTTTAATTCTATCTAAAAACTTAGAAAAACCCTAGGGGAGCTTCCCATAAGGTTTAAGAGCAATTCGGTAGGTTTAATTGAACTAGGCGAACTAGGCAATCAAATTTTTTTTAAAGGGAAAGTACTTTGACCATCAAATGGTCGAATGATCGAATAGATTTTTTTTCGAATCGTTCGAATCGATCAAATGTTTTTTAAATTCGATGGTCCAAGTACCCAAAAAAGTTATTCGAAATTCGAATCTTTTTGAAAATTCTACCGAATTTCGAATCCTTCACACAAATTTCGTAAATCTGCCCCTAAAAGTTAATTCAAAGGTGAACAATCGAAGAGCCTGACATTATGGCAAGCAACTGCTTCTGAAAAATGATGGAACTCATAACAACTTTGTCCCCCTGTCTCCAATCACAGGTTTTACAACAGAAGTGCAATTCTGGGGCTTCCTAAAATAGAAAGCCATGTGTGAGCAGATCTGACACTGCCCACCTGTCTGTCTCCAGCCAAATGACTTGTCCATGCCTTCCTACAGAAATAGCATATCACTATTGTTCAGCAGCCAGTGCTAGCGACCTTTCAGAACTCCGCTTTGTGCATTAATGTATGTGTGGGTATAAACTGACAGTTGCTGCTTGCTCTCAGCAGGTATAATAAGAGATTTGCTTTTCAGCTCAACCTAATGAATGACATGGACATCAACATGGTTTGATTGCCACAAATCAGCACAGATAACCTCTAATAGCTGCAACACTGTGCCAAGCAAAAGCATTGCCAATCCGTCAAGAACCCTTACACTTAGGGACAGATTTTGCAATAATCCCAGAGGAATGAATACAGTATTGGTGAGTTTTTAGTTATTAAACATTCACATTTTGAACAATCTGCCCCATTAGAAGCCTGGTTATTAAAATTTTAGAGGTTATTTTCAACAACTAAACTCTACTTATTAAGTAAAAGAAACGAGTATAAAAAGCAGAATCCGATGCAAACATGGAGAAAATCCCAATAAGAATACTAAAACCTTAAAATTATTGTTAAGCTTGTTTATACCTTGTATATACTTGTTTAGCCTTTGTTTTTCATGCATTCACAGACTTTGCTATGAACAGTTCTGATTGACTTCTACATGACACCAGCCGCTTTTGTATGGTGTACTTTTACTAAGTCTTTGTGGTTTTCACACTTAAAGGGCACCTATTGCAAAAAAGGTTACCCCCAACCAAAGGTGCGGGCCGATAGAGCCCGCATTCCGGTTGTGGATAACAGTACTTAAAAAAAGCTCCCTGCGTGTGCTAGCAAACTCGCACCGGGAGCCACCATGATAGTGGAAGAGCTTGTGCATTATTAAAAGCAGCCCAGAAATTGTGGCCGCTTTTCACTATGCGCATGCGCATGATGTCACACGCGCATAACGTGCTTGCGCTTCCACTGTCATGGTGGCTCGCACCGGGAGTTACCGGTGCGAGTTTGCTAGTGTACGCGGTGGGGGGGAATTTTTTTAGAAAAAAGTACTGTTATCCCCAACCGGAATGTGGGCTCTATAACAGAGGAAGGAAGATGATCACAGGTATGTATCCCAGGCCTGTGCTCCTGTTAGCAGTAAACTGTATTGTCCCAGAGTACCTGTGAGAGATCCTCTTTATTCCTTCTTTGGGGCATCAGATAAGTCAGAATGGACGTCTACCCCTCGACCCCCTCCCGATATTTGACTGTAGATTATAATGCATAATGTACCCACTACTGAAATTTATAAAGATATCAGAAGTCACCTCGGAGTTATGTGACCTGCATAAAAGCACTCAGTCGCACAGTCACACAACTCCTCGAATTTTCGCCAGCAAACGATTGGCCACAATCCACTCCACTTCACCTGGCGCAAATTCTACGCATTCTAAAATGCAAAGTCATGCTGAATGCTGAAAGCAGCTGAATACTGGCAAAGTTTGCTAGCGTTACTTGGGCAGTGCGAGAATTTCATAGCGAACTTTCGCTAGCATTCATTTCTGCCTAGTGAAACTTCATTAGTCCTCTTATGCTTAGCTCGATTTGAACAGGGCTGGTACATTAAAGTCGTATGAACGTCTTTATTACAGATTTTGGTGCAAATGCTTGAAGTGGCCACTTTTTATTACAAATGTCCAAGGAACCAGAATAAACACAGAAGAGATGCTCTAATGCTTTAGACACAAGCCCACCCTAAAACAAATGTGCCATGCCCCTCAAATGTCTGGAAAAAAATGTTCACACAAAAATATTTAGTAGTTCAGACTTTTGAAGGTAATCCTGCTTTGAACAAGTGAAAGTCGCCAGCGTTTTTTTACAACTTTAATGCAATTCCGGCATACAGGATAGGATGTCACTGACATAAGATTGAGGAAGATGTAGGTCAGTTTTATCAGTTCACCTGGTTTGACGTGAGGCGAAGTCAACTCTTGCGAAAGAGGTAACATCCAGTAAAATAGATAATTTGCAGCGTAACGACCTTTCGCCAGAGCAAAAAGTCGCCTGGCGATAGGGTGCGAACGAATGCTAGCGAAGGTCTCGTTAGCTAGCGAATTGTCCTCTATGCCTGCCACTTCACACTTTAGTGAATCTGCCCCGTGTCTTTGCATTTGGGCCTTCATCACTACTTTATGTTACTGTGGTGTAAACCACACGCTCACTTTACTATAATGATGGCACAATTCCTAAAACAATGGTACTTTCCATACAATACAAACAAGAACTTACCCCACACTGGGAAGTGCATTGAGGCTCTTGGGCTGCTTCAGGGCTGCAGGAGCTGCCATCCATCTGGAGCTGACAGTTTTCTATGTTAATGTCTCTCCCAGGAGGCAGTCAGTGTGTTTAAGCAAGGACTTGCTGTACTGTGGCACTGAGCAACTCTTACCCACAGCAGGACCATACAAGCTACAGGGGGGGAGTGGTCCTTGTGTTTGTTATTTTTGTTTCTGTGGCCTTTTATATCTAGCAATGAGAACCCTTTATGTGCAATTTAGATAAGAAACCAAAGGAAAGTAATAAAAAAGTAAAACGACTCATTTTACAATTTGTCAATATATTTTTAATTCAATATTTTACTTTTATTCAGCAACCTGGGGGTCCTTATACTAATTGTGAATGTTTCAGAGCTCCTGTGTGTTAATGTGATGTTACAGAGACTTCATTGTTTCTGGCTTTCCCTCTACACAAGGCTCACTCTTACTGCCACATAAACAAATGGAACGTAGAACATACAAGTATTCCATTCATTCTTATACACATGTACGGGCATGAGATTCCTTCTATCCAAAAAACACCCCTACCCCCCAAGAGGCAAGTTCTAAAGTATATCCTATTTTCTTGATATCAAGGCCATAAGGTTCCTATTGATATAAAATCAAAGGGACAGTCTTTGCGCCTTTTTTTTTTTCTTTAGGGAGGAATTGAACTACAACTCACAGAATCTGGAATAGGAAGGCATACGGCATGAATACATTACAAAGTAACATGATAAATTGCATTTATATTCTTTTCATTGGTTCTACTGTACAATAATATTGGGAGACAGTAGAACCCCTCTTTTATGTTTGCCAGGCAGGTGCAGGACACAGTTTTGTGAGACTGAAAACATTCTACTGTAATTATTGCAAGCATTTATGTTATTATAATATAAGATACAAATATGACAACACTGTTATGATACAGCTCACCTTGTATAAGTAAATATGTATCTCTGGGGAAGTGATAGGGATAATCAGCATGTACTTCTCCATCTGTTGCAGTTTAAAGCAGCATATGGTGACAGCTGATATCTCATTTAAAGGTATTGTGAAGGACAGGGCCGCTCCAGCCATGAGGCAAGGTGAGACCCTTGCCTCAGGCAGCACGGAGCGGCCAGTTACCAGGGGCGGCAAAAAGCCGCCTCTGGTAACTTTAAGAGCCGAATTTCCGTTTTTTTAAACGGAAATTCGGCTCTTCTAGTGCAGCGAGTGCAACAGTGATGCGGCCCCTCCTCCACCCGCTCCGACGCTATAAGTTCAAATTGCGGGGTGTGAGGGGGGGTGGCATCGGGGCTCTGCCTCAGGTGGCAGCAGCCCCAGAAACACCCCTGGTGAAGGAGCTTGAGTCACGGGGAGGGTAATTTATAAGTTACTCCAATGACTCTAATCATTTACTTCTTACCCAACATAAGAGTTACTCCTCTTTAAAGGGAAACTGACATGGGAAAACATGTTTTTTTTTTTTTTTTTTTAAACGCATCAGTTAATAGTACTAGAATCCATTTCTCAAAAGAGCAAACAGATTTTTTTATATTTCATTTTTGAACTTTCACATGGGGCTAGCCATTTTATCAATTTCCCAGCTGCCCCGGTCATGTGACTTGTGCCAGCACTTTAGGAGGGAGCTGCTTTCTGGCAGGCTGTTGTTTTTCCTTCTCAATGTAATTGAATAGTACGCAGTGGGACATGGGTTTTACTATTGAGTGTTGTTCTTAGATCTAACAGGGAGCTGTTATCTTGTGTTAGGGAGCTGTTATCTGGTTACTTTCTCATTGTTCTGTTGTTAGGCTGCTCTGTGGGGGTTGTTAGGCTGCATTGAGCTGGGGGTTTTTTTCTACATGGGACCTTCCTCCCCCTGCATCACAGGCATCGTCTGCACCCAGTCCAACTTGTAATGCACTTGCTCCAAGTGAGAAGGTCTGGTCTATGCAGGGGCATACCTCCTGACTGTCCTGTTTTTTGCAGCTCAGCTCCCAGTCCTGGGGTTATTACTGAAATATCCCAACTTTCTCTTTGATCTCCTGCACTGACAGAAAAAAAAGATACACGTTTCTAACTTAATTGGCCTTTGAGAGCCCAGAACAGGCACCAGATGCACTTTGAAACATTTGTAACAATTTAAGATAAGCAAGTCTCTTGGGAGAACTGAGACTAGCAGATTAAAAGGGCGATTCACCTTAATTAACAAAACTGTAATAACACATAAAAACCACAGAAATGTGTTCAAACTTTCATAGCCTGACAAATTTTGTTAATTGAACACAGTAATTAGAGGGTGTGGACACAAAAATGGGTGTGGTCAATAACATTTGCTGCGCAACAAACCTTTTTGTCCCTCTTTCTATTTCCAAAATGTTGGGAGGTATGCAGGGGCATCTGAACACCTGGGGGTAGACAGTGGCACCTTCAAGAAAACCTTTTGAGGCCTGTGACCCTCCAGCAACTAAGGCTTTTCTGTAATTTCCAAAAAGCTGCTCTGATACATTAGAACTAAGTGAAAGTAATATTGTCCAGAGAAGCTCATAGAGGTATCGTATTTACTTTGTTTCCATTCTGAAAAGCAGCCTGGATAAATAGCTGAGGATATACTGTATTGATATATTCAGCTGCAATTACAATACGTACTAAGAGAAACACTGGAAATTGTTCATTGAATGTTTGTATGTCCCCAACAACAATACATTACTAATCACCTGCTTATTATAATAGATTTCACTTGGCAAGCAGCATGCAGTAAACCAACTTGTGGTGAAAAAAAAAAAAAATATTTTTCTACCTCTGAAAGGGAAAAGGGGCATATTTCCTAATGTGTGTGTAGGGACCTATAGGTATTACAGCACCTATAAAGTTAAATCCCTACCTTTCATTATCTCTTTTGTTATTGGGTATACTTCTTGTAACAGTTCTTTTAGTACTCCACTAGTTATTGACTAGTTAAGGCCCCAGTAAAGCCACTGCCCCAAGGGGACCTGTACCCTTGGTGATTAAGTCATGGACCAGGGAACCCCGTGAACAAGGGATAGCTATCCTAGGGTAGTTTTGTAATAGACTCTCTAGGAGAGTGAGACAGAAAGCATTTATATAGCATGAGCAGTTGTCGCTCCATCAAGGATTTATAGCTATAGAGTAGCTTCTTGTTTGCCTCTAGTGCAGGGTGTTAGACTTTAAACTTTGTCTCCCTAACTACTCCACTGGTGATCCCGATCCCCACAAAGGTATATCTGCCTCTGTGAATTGATGTACACTTGACTATCAAGACTTATGGGAGTTCAACCCTGCAGAAGAATTATGTGATTTGTCCACTGTGAGTATCGCCTGCTATTGCATCATGTGAGTAAACCTGGGGACATTGTGCTTGTTACAATTAAGCTACCTTTTTGTTTCACCAAGAACCTCCTGGTGTCCATTCCATCTTTTAGGGGCAGAGTTATCAAGGGTCTAATTTCGAAGTAGAAAATACTTAGAAATTCGACCATCGAATGAAAATCCTTCGACTTCAAATATCAAAGTCGAAGGATTTTTCACCTAATTTGGCATTGTTCAATAGAAGAACATCTAATTATTTTAGCTTACGATTGAAGGATTGTTCTTGATCAAATAAAACTTAGAAAAATGGTCTAGAAGGTCCCCATAGGCTAACATAGCAATTTGGCAGCTTTTATTTGGCAAAGTAAATAAAAATATAAGTTTTTTTGAAGAGACAGTGCTTCGAATTTAGAAGTCGGAGGATTTTACTATTCGACCATTCGAATGGTTGAATGGTCGAAGTAGCTTATTCAATGGTCGAAGTTTTCAAATATTTACTTTGAATATCAAATTTTTTGCATTCAAATAATCAGTTCACTCTATGGGGCAGATTTACTATTGGTCGAATTCAAGGGTGAATTTACCCTCGAATTCGACTAATCGAATTGTGGTCTAATTGAAATTCTTCGAATATTGAATTATAAGGATTTTTCCGCAATTCGATCGATCAAACGAACGATCGAATAGAAATAATTCGATTGATCGCTAAAATCGTTAAAATCGAATGATTCCAACGATTTTAACCATTCGATTAAATTAGTTAAAACCAATTCGGTAGGTTGAATCTGGCAAACTAGGCAGTTGAATAAAAATTTAAAGGGCAATAGTATTTTATTCGAATTATTCGAATCATTCGATTTGATCGAATTTTCAGAATTCGATGGTCAAAGTGGTCTTCAAAAATATTCGATAATCTTTTTGAAAATTCGAATGAATTTCTAATCATTCCTGTGAATTTTATAAATCTGCCCCTATATGTTCCAGTTCTACTGTATATGTTCCTGTTCTACTCTTTATGTTCCAATTTTTTTATGGAATTTCAGTGCAGAAAAGAGAGTTACAAAGAAAAGACATCAGTTCCATATACAATTATATATATGTGAATACAGCATTAGGTAAACAGTCAAGGTTTGGCTGGCATCAGTTCTCACTGACTGCAAACTAAAATATTATCAAATATTTCAATTGGCCTAGCCTTTGTATATAAGTTTCTAGTATCCGTGATAAAGCTGTAAAGTTGCTCATACTGTACTTTATAAATAAACAACAATTTACTTTAACTCTTTATTTTCCAATTCTACTCTACATGTTCCAGTTCTACTCTACATGTTCCAGTTCTACTCTGCATGTTCCAATTCTACTCTGCATGTTCCAATTCTACTCTACATGTTCCAGTTCTACTCTGCATGTTCCAGTTCTACTCTGCATGTTCCAATTCTACTCTACATGTTCCAGTTCTACTCTGCATGTTTCAGTTCTACTCTGCATGTTCCAGTTCTACTCTGCATGTTCCAGTTCTACTCTGCATGTTCCAGTTCTACTCTATATTTTCCAGTTCTACTCTGCATGTTCCAGTTCTACTCTGCCTGTTCCAGTTCTACTCTGCATGTTCCAGTTCTACTCTGCATGTTCCAGTTCTACTCTATATGTTCCAGTTCTACTCTGCATGTTCCAGTTCTACTCTGCCTGTTCCAGTTCTACTCTACATGTTCCAGTTCTACTCTATGTGATCCAGTTCTACTCTTTATCTTCCAGTTATACTCTATATGTTCCAGTTCTACTCTAGAGTGTGTGCCCAGTTCAACTGCAAGGCATCCCTTGAGCAAGAGACAAGGTACTGGCACAGCTCTTAGTGGAACTGTACCCTGGGCTAGTGCATCTTTCAACAAAGAGGGTGCCAATGCAGGGTTCTATGGTTAGTGAATCTATTGGTAGTGCACCATACAATTGCAGTGATTAACCCTTGCCTTGGAAAGGGAAATGTGAGAGGAATTGTGTTACCTACCAAACTGATTAAATTATGTATTTTATAGATGGTTGGGCCTTAATCCTAACATCACCTGGGGTTGTTCTGAAAAACGTACGCGCAGGAAGCACAGTGGGGCCACTCTTATCACTTCCATTATCTGTTACAAATATGACCCTGCCTATAGAGATGCCTTCAAAACTGTTTTCCTCTGCTGGAATAATAACATTTTCAGCGTAATTTCAATTTCTGGTAAGTTACCCTCCAGAGACCCATAAGGTACAATGGCTCCTGCAGCAGGTTGCCATGGAGCATTTGTATAGAGCAAGTTGAATTACATAATGATTTAATGGCTTGGCTGGAAAAGAACTTTGCAAGTGCAACCTTTTACAGTTCATTTTTTCTTATTGATCACTTAATTTCGTTATACTGGAAACATTAATGGAAAACAAATGAATGTCTTAAGTTGTTGCTTTCTCACCCTAAGCGAGAATATCTAGAACACTAAGAAAGGCTTTAAGTGACATGCCGACAAGGATAAAGGATGTCATCTATAACATTTTTAAAATATTTTATTGTATCCCACTGACATTGAGTTGGGTTTTCATTTGGACCCATTTCCAGTGATCTCAAACACCCACCAGGTAATGAAAATTTAAGGCCATACACAAGGGCAAATTTGGTTCACAGCAAATAGTTCCATAGAGATGTCTTAGAATAGGCACCAGGGCTGCCATCAGGGGGGACTGTTGTTCAGGACAAGTGGGTTTTGGCTATTAAGGGGGGCCCAGCTGTGCTACACTTACTTGTATTAGCCGGCCCCCTCCTGTGAGTTTACAGATACTGTGGGGGCCCACCCTGGAGCAGCACATAATGCTGTGAGCTTTTACTTACTCCCCCTGCACAACATCGAGTAGCCAAACCTGCCTCAACCAAGACTGGCTTAGCCCATCCCCGACAGTCACTGGCCCAGCCTACCCCAACTCTCATGTGCAATTGCATGACTTTTTAAAAGACACAAGCTGCTTAGATTAGTTGCTATGGAATCTGGGACTTCTCTCCAGTTGTACAGCATTATTTACTAAGCGGCCAAGTTGGCAGCTTATTGGCTCATGTATGGGGCCCTCCGATGGGCTTTACCAATCGATATCTGTCCCAAAGTCGGCCATATGTCGATCGGACGGGACTAAAAATCCTGTTGGATTGCGGCCACCACCCGTATCTCCTCTAGGTGGGCATATCGGGGAGAAATCTGCTTGTTTGGCAACATCGCCAAAGGAAATGCTCTCTTAGTGTATTCTGAGTTATTCTGAGTAAATTGTGTTGAGACCTGGCCTGTTTCTGACCTTTGCCACTTGCTGCCAGTCCTGATTTCTGCCTAATTATTCACCTGGATATGTTTTTCCAGAGTCAAGTTTCACAGCTGAATGTTGGTTGCCAGATCTCTAGTAGATAATATATTTCAGCAGCTGTAGAAGCTTCAGCAACTACTGAGCATTCTCCCCAAGCATATGAAAGTCATGTTACAATGCAACTGTTCCAAATGACATGTTAGTCATTGGAATTTCCCTAATGAAACTAATTATTAATGCATTTCTATGAGTCAAGAAAGTAGGCGTCCAGCTTTATTTAAGGCAGGTTTTATATAAGGTAAACTGGTACTTTAAGCCTCTCCGCTGCCTGTCATAATTATTTTGGTGTCTCATTGATTCTGATTATTTTTATGTATTCTAACATAAGAAATAGCTGCCGTCATCAAATCTGCAAGGCTGTGCTTTCAGGATCCAGTGCTATGCTAAATCATCTGGTGAAGGCTCAGATGAAAGCAATTCATTCAGAGTGAGTGATGTTGATGATGAAACAGTACACAGCAACATCCAAATACCAAGCTATAGTGAAGAAATCACTTAAATTAACTTAACAGACACAAACATATTTTTGTCTCTTTATAGGACCCTGGAAAGGCCTTAACTTTAAGTATACCATGCAGTTTTGGGGTCCAGTCCTTAAGAAGCATATAAATGAGCTGGAGAGAGTGCAGCGCCATGCAACTAAACTGGACGTGCAACAAAAACTGGTAAGGGGGATGGAGGATTTAAACTATAGGGGATAGACTGTCAGGGTTGGGGTTATTTTCTCTGGACAGCAGGTGCTTGCAATGTGAGAGAAATGGCTATGGTAATTCTTTAGTTTTAAAGCATTTGTAATAAATTGCCATAGCTGCAAAGGTCCAACCCTCTCAATATCCTATGCAATCTTTTCTTGGTACCGAATGATATCATAGGTCTGGATCAGATCTGTGAAATGGTCTATGGCAATTCTAATCTGTAGTTGTATATAGCTTGATTATCCACTGTCAGAATCTGCAAGTAATCAAACTCTGGTCGCTCTACTTGTCTGCTTTTAGCACTTATGCTGGCTAGTTTCCATAACTGGCTTCTAACATCCCCTTCCACATTGTTCCCTCCTCCTGACTTGTTAACAGAATCTGTCACTAATCAAGCAATCATGGGCCTTTATACGCCTGCTCCCTGCTACTTGTAGTTGCTCAATCATTGAAGTCCACAAGAGAGATCCAGCCTTTTGCTTTGTTGTTCTTGCTTGGCCCCTGCCTGCCGTTCCTGTCTTGATTTCTGTTTCTGAGTGCTAAGCCCTTGCCTTGTCCTGTGTTCTCATTCCTCATCCTTGCCTATTTATGCCTGACCTCCTAGTACTCACCTTGGCCTATTTTTTGGACTACCCTCTGTCTTCAGCCTGCCCCTGACCTCAGCCTGCCTATTGGACCTTCTTTGCCCAGACCTTTCTGCCTGATATTGGACTTTCCTTGATAGCGGCCTGCCTCTGACCACTGGCCTGATAAGACTTTTGTATATCTTCAACCTCACATTGAACCTGCTATGTTCTCTATGTTCAATAATACACACTCTTACTTCATAAACATGTCATCAAGTATTAAAGGGGTTGTTCAGCCTCCAACACTTTTCCCAGTTCAGTCGTTTTTAGTTCAACAGAAATAAAGACTTGTAAATTGTAACAGTTCAGAATCTGCACCTGGATCACTGAGCTGCCAGAGTGAAGCACCAGAGACAGTAACATTCAACTTCAAACGTAAAATTTGTGGGGGGAAAAATTTAAAAACTGTAAATTTGAAAAAACGACTTTATTTCAGGTGAACAATCTGAATACAAATCAACTGAAAAAGTGTTTTGAAGGTGAACCCCCTTTATGATATAAAAACATGCCTTTAGCGCTCATGCAGATACAACTTCTGCCTGGAAACTGTCTGGGAAGTGGGTTTAAGTTGTGTGAAAACTGTTATATTGCTTGCAGTGTAGTATAATACAATATGTAGCCTACAAATGTGGATGCTAATCAAACTAGGTACAAAGCCTCAACTGATGAAAAAACAGGATATTTTGATGTCTCAGATTTCTGAAAGGTTTTCATGCCATTACTCCAGGACACTAAAGTAAAATTGCTCAGAGTGCTCTTTTGCAATTAGTTTATCATATTTTTTACTAGTTTTAAAGATATTAGCATTTTATTCCCTGTTACAGAACTTCAAACAACATGGCCACCTGCTGTTCTTCTAAGCAAATAGAAGTTAGTGAGCAGAAGAAAGGGACGTTCTCTACTTAGAACTGGCTAGAAAAAATGTTAGATGGCTCTTCTCTGCTCCATTACTTAATTTTTTAGCTGGTAACATTATAAGCTAACTTACTTAATTTTATGCTTATTTATATGGGGGTCAATGGAACTGAAGAAGTATTGCTGTTGTATATAAAATGAACAGTGTAAAAACTGCTAATATCTTGAAAATAAAAAAAGAACTTGAATTTAAAAAATTGCTTAGAAGAGCAGTTTGAGAAATGTTACATCACCTTCAGGATTCTACAAGAATCGTCATGAAGGTGCCCATTTAGTAAGCCTTGAATTTTTCATTGTTTGTAGGAAGAAAAGTCAAATTTTCAAAGCTAAAAATCCAAATCTGAAACGACACCATCTCAAACCAGTCGAGGTCATGTAGAAATCAATAGCAGATGTCCTTTAAGTTGTTTCTATGACATCGAGATCTGTACTGGATAATCTGGTTATCGTCCAATAATCAGGTTATTGTCCAATAATCCCAAAAAGTCATGTTTTTGCAGTAAAACTACGAGCCATGAATTAATAGGCATGCACTGAATCCAGGCTTCGGTTCAGCATTCGGCCTTTTTTAGCAGGATTTGGAATCAGCCAAATCCTTCTGCCGGCATATGCAAATTAGGGGCAGGAGGGAAATCACGTGACTTTTTGTCACAAAACAAATAATTAAAAAAAGTAATCAGACATGCTGAGGAGGTTATAGCATACAAAAATGATGTCATACACAAACGTGAAAAACTGGAACCCCTGGAATAATTATATGGAAAACAAATGAATACATGTATATCAACATTGCAATGTATCTTTTTTTTTGGAGAATATCAAAAACATTATGTGCTACTATATAAGTAACTTACAATCAACATATCTGTCATATAATATATTTATTTATGTAAAATCTTGTTAAATATTTCTGAAAATGATGTTTCTTAGGATAATAATAATAATAATTCCTTGTAGGTGTGGAAAACCTTTTATTTCTTTTTTGTTGTATCCCCTCACCCTTCTTTATTTTCTGTAACTTTGTTATCTTTTTCTTTTTTTGATACTGAAAATTTAATAAAAAGAGATTTGACAACAAAAAAAAAAAAAAAAAAAAAAAAAAAAAAAAAAAAAAAAAAAAGTTTCCTCTTCCCATCCCTAATTTTCATATACAAATTAGGATGGAGTTCGGTATTAGGCCAAATCGTTCACAAAGGATTGACCGTCAATCCTAATTATACAATTGACACTCAGAAAATTTATATGACAACTCAGACTTTATTGGATTAGCCAACGCAGGTCATAATGTCAAAAAACAAGTTCACGGGCATCTACCCTTAACTTCTACATTACCTCAACAGGTTTGAGATGGAGTATTTACAAATTCTGATTTTTAGCAGCTTTGGGGTATAATACATCCCTAAAAATCAGTTTTCCCCTTTAAATACTCAACCAGATAAATTTGAGGTTTAGTAAATGGGTGCCAAAATCATCAATTAGTGTACTTCTGTCCAATCTGGCAACAGGCCCAAATTTGTGGAGAGGCCACCTAGAATTTCCTGTGTGCCAATTCCCATTGCTCCATCCTGATGATGAGCAAATTAAAGGGAGGGGACAGGGGCGACAAACAACAGTGGGCCTAGGGGTGCCCACAAGGTAAATCTGGCCCTGTCTGGCCACCAAATTTTAGACAATTCACATTTTCAAACAATCAGCTCTCAGGTCAATGATTGGATGAAATAATGTACCAATTCAAAGCAGTTGGTGACAAAAGATATCCAAATGCTGATACAGTCCTCAGGATTTTCTAACCTGCCCCAGTTCAATGAGAAGTGATAAGACATATAAGAAGGAAGGGACTATTTTGCGCCCATAGGAAGACCAACAAATGCAACTTTACCATTAACATTTTAAAAGAAAACTAAATCCCAGTGGTCTATTGCTTATCAACATCTGTTGTAATACAAAAAGGCAGTAGATTGAAGTCATGTCATTTTCAGGAAATACATTACTTTATGCAAGAAATTACTACTGAAACTAGATTTGGTTCTGACTATAACTCTGATATCTGATGTATGTCACATTATTACCTCATATCTTTCAGTTATGGGGGGCCCCAACTAGATGTATAGTTGTTTACTAATGCTTCCCTTGTCCTCACTGAACACCAGCTTGTGTTTAATGTTATTACCTCTCAGCAGAGAAATGCAAGCCTTCAGTGTGCAGAAAAAACGCCTTTTAAGGGAAAAATCTGCTACTTTCTTCTGCTGAGCTTTGGAAAGAAAGAAACAAAAAGCTTGTTTGGAATAAGAATGCATATTAATCAATAAACAAGCAGCCTCAGGGTAAGACGTCTGTAATGCACGTATCACTGAAAAGGCACCGAAATAACTGACAAACAGCAACAGTGTTCTTGCCTTCCCTGTAATTATATAAAGAAATGAGTTGTCGGTTTCTGTACTTGTATTTCTGCTGATACCTCAGAGCAGACTGTAGCTGCTGCAGTGCAAAATTATAGTGGAAATTGAAAGGCGAAAGAAAAACTGCAGATGGAAACAAAGATACAGGTGAAAAAAGGAGGGGTGCACAAATCTGTTCTACACAATATATGGTCAGATAGGATCCTTAACCAGTGCAAAATGGAAAACCATGCCAAAAGATCATTCTATCAGACTGCTAAATATTTCTGTGCTCCATCCTGTCTGAGTTAACCTGACCTGTCAGTGTCGGACTGGGACACCAGGGGCCCACCAAAAACCTTAGACCAGGGGCCCAACTAAAAACTAGTGATGGGCGAATCTCCCGCTATTCGCTTCGCCTAGAGATTCGCGAATTTCTAGAGGAATTCGCGAATCGGCGAAAAATTCGTGAAACGAGTCGCGGGACGATTTTGTTGCACGTCGCGTCAACTTTGACGTGTCGCTTTCGTTGCGCGTCGCGTCAAAAACGACGCGCGACTGACGCGCGACTCGTTTTTTGCCTAAATTTCGCTGGTGATTCGCGAATTTATTCGCCAGCGGCGAATCGCTGGAATTCGCCGCAAATTCGACCATCACTACTAAAAACCCAATTGCCTACCAAAAAACCTTAGACCAGGGGCCAACTCTCAGTACTATTATCCTTCCTCTACTCACTCAACCTCTATTTTCCTAGTCTCTTTTCTTTACATACTATAATCTATTATTCCATCTATTTAGCCTCTTTGTTCTCATATAAGTAGGAAATGGCCATGATGTAGGCTAAATGTTTAATAGCATGACGGCCCACTGACACCTGGGCCCACCGGGAGTTTTCCTAGTATCCCGATGGGCCAGTCCTACACTGTGACCTGTTGCTACCCCCACCTTATATTTGCTCCATTCTAATTGATGCAGAAGGGGGTTCAAAGAGTGCAATTCTGCTCTTAACGCTACCAGGGACTCCCACTATCCCTAATGCTGCAGCACCAATGAAAACGACACTATTGATCAGCATAATGATCTGAGCCGAGCGTTATTTTTGCATGAAGCAATTCATGGATTTATGCATTTAAATGGATATACAATTGCTCAGAACACTATAATAAGTACTTCTGCAATGTACATGAATTATTTTTTGTCGTTTTCAGGATATTAGCCATTTTGAAACTTGACTTGAATTTGAATGAGTGCCACCTGCTGATCCCTTCTCCCAGCTAGCTGACAATTCATTTTTTGTGATGTCTATCTGATTATGAAATGAAAAGTTACTGGGCAATGAAGAGTCAACTGATGTTTCTTTGGTCAGTTCCATGTATTTTTTAGCCAACTGTAGCTAGTGGCTGAAATGACTAGCAGGTGGTGTTGTTTCAAATTCATTATAGCAGATTAAAAACTGCAGATATCCTGAAAGCTACAAAAAAAGTTAAATGATTAGAAGAGCACCCTAAGCAATATTATATTTTTATTTTTATGGTTAACACTTCCTTTAGACTAAACTCCACTCTGATTATGTACAGTTAGCATTAAAAGGGTGGTTCACCTGTAAGTTAACTTAGTATGTTACAGAATGGCCAGTTTTAAGCAAATTTTCAATTAGTCTTCATTATTTATTTATAATAGTTGAATGATTTTCATTCTTCTCTTTCTTTCCAGCTTTCAAATGGGGGTCACTGACCTCATCTAAAAGGTGTTAATTATTAAATGTAAGCTCCAACAAAGACATTTCATAGAAATAAAACTTTATTAGGTATAATTATTTATAATGAACGTCACCATCCTCTTTGATGAATATAATCATCATTTGTTTGCTATTATCTCCTGTGGGAAGATGACTTATTTTGGGAATGATGAGAGAAGATCATTAATATTTTGCTACTCATGGCTGTTGAAATGCGAATGGAAATAATTGCACTTCATCAGAAATTTACCACTTCCATAAGATTTCCATTAGTTCATCAACAATCATTTCAATTTCCTTGACTGCCATTGAAAAAATGTATTATAAATAGGCAACACCAACATCATGAGCACAAACAATCAAGGTGCTATAAAGAAGTAAACCCTGCTTTGATATTTTATAAATCAGGCACTATGGGATTCAGTTTAGAATATCAAACTTGGAATCGAGTAGGGTTCATAGCAATTCAATTGTTTCTCCATTTAACAAAATTTAAAAATGGGTCAAGTTTATAGTTGTACTTTCTATCAACAGCCCTCCTTGCAGTCTGTCTTAGCTCTCCTGTATATAATCTCATGTTATAATCCTTTTATAAGTAGTCATACTGGGGCTAGGCATCCTGGATAACAGGTCCCATACTTTCATTGTACATGTATGGTAACTGCTATCCAGAACGCTCAAGACCTGGGGTTCTCCAGATAACAGATCTTTATGTAATTTGGATCTTCATACCTTAAGTCTACTAGACAATCAAGTAAGCATTAAATAAACCCAATAGGCTGGTTTTGCTTCCAGTAAGGAATAATTATATCTCATTTGGGATCAAGTACAAGCTACTGTTTTATTATTACAGAGAAAAAGGAAATCATTTCTTGATAATAGCAACAGATCCCATACCTATATATAACATGAGAGCAATTAGAGAACACACTGCTAAAAGAAAAGCATATGAAAAATCAATGGCTTTAACTAACATGTCATATGTTTTATTTCCAACATGTATTACTCCAGTTTTGTCAAACTACACATTTGGATTTGGAGGCACTTGTTCTTCAGTCACTAGACATTTTTCATATTTTCCTTTCATAACCCAATTGGAGTTTACAGCACACATTTATACATCTTAAAATATGTCGACTTCAAGCATCAGCACAGATTAGCTTTTGCCCTTGGACTAACATTGGATTGAGGTAGAATGTAAGAGCTTAATATTTACAGACAATTCTAAAATGTTAATAGTTTGTGCCAGTATCCATCAAAGCGATGCCCCATTAAAGTAAAGTTAGTTGAGCGATACTGAACACAGACCCATATGCTGGGGAGACTAAAGGCATCAGTATTCCTGTTTTTATATTCTTTTCAAGCCGTGACATGAGTTAGAGGCTTTGTACAGCTGAAAGGGATCGACATTAAAATTTAACAGTTAAGTTGAATTCTAGCAATGTTATGGATGCCTCTCAAATGGAGCTTCAAAAATAGGAAAGATAAATAACGTTTTCATAATTTAAAAGAAACTAATGCTTTGGCAAAAAAAAGCTCCCAAGAAGAATGAATGCCTGTTTAGCTGGCCCTTGCAGCAAAAGTTTAAAAGCATCAGAGAAATCGTAATGTACACTGTCGGCCAGTTTAACTGTCTCATTTGCATTCAATTAAAATTAAAAAGTCAGTAGAAGCAATACACCTTTCTAAGCCCTGAAAAACAAGAACAGTAAGTTTCATTCTTTGCTGTGTTCTGCAAAAATCACAGATTTCAGTTTTGCTGACTGCTGTCTGTTATTGGAGAGGGATTGCTGTCAGGAAAGTATAACAGTATATGCACAATATGAAGCATCGGGGGAAGACACTTCTACTAAAAAAATACTTTTCTGATTAAATATGACTTGTACTAATTGTAATTATTGGCTATGGGTATTTCATTAAATATACTGAACATATGCTAATTTTACTTTAGCAATTAAAGTTACGTTTTATCTACTCAACAGAGGACTATGACTGATGGTGCAGCATTATTAATGGTCACTCCTCTCTGCTCAATAATTATAATTAGTATACCTGACCTTGCACACCCCCTTTGCTTCTCTTGATGGTTGGTGCTCCCACATATTTTCCTCATGACGTGTACTTATCGATCAGTGTCGGACTGAGATGCCAGGGGCCCACCAGAAAACCTTAGACGAGGGGCCCACCAGAAAACCTTAGACGATGGGCCCACCAGAAAACCTTAGATGAGGGGCCCACCAGAAAACCTTAGATGAGGGGCCCACCAGAAAACCGTAGACAATGGGCCCACCAGAAAACCTTAGATGAGGGGCCCAACTTTTCAAAATATTATTCCTTCTCTCCTCACTTAAACTCTTTATTCTCCTATTCTTTTAGATCTACTTACTATACTCTATTCTTCAATTATTAAGCCTCTTTTTGCACATAAAGAAATAGGGAATGAACATGAAATAGGCCAAATTGTTAGAAGCAAGAGGGCCCACTGACACCTGGGCCCACCGGGAGATTTCCTGGTATCACTGTGGGCCAGTCCAACACTGTTATCGATCCATATATATATACTGTATATACATACATATGCAATGTTCAACCGCACTCCACTCAATTAATACATAACCAAGGTGCTATTCACAAACAATTGTACTTGTAGAATAAGTGCACACAGGAATTTTTTTTTAAATCACATTTTTTGTTTGAAATTTTTTTAAAACAGGCCGATGTAGCTAAATCATGATAATGGTCTTAGACCAAGACTTGTTTCAAACATTTTTCAAATAAAAAAATCAGATTTTTAAAAAAATGTTCCTGGTGTGCACTCGTTCTACATGTATCTCTTTCTCTCTCTCTCTCTCTCTATATATATATATATATATGTCTTGAGAAAGGTCCAGACTCGACCGAAACGTTGACAAATAAACTTCACCTTGGTTGATTCTACTATAAAGTCATTCGGTCCCCATTGGGACCTTTCTCAAGGTACACATACATCTCAAATCACCATTTAAATAGCCTCCACCCCTACTAATTACCATGTGCCAGTGACATCACTAAATAAAGTTAATAAAGTTAATTTCTCTGAAATGTGAGTGGAAGAAATCCACTGGCCTATACAGAGAACCGGCATTAACCCAAATAAGCACCTGTGAGATGAATTGGAAGGCGTGTGTGAACAAGGAATGAAAGTCAGTGCCAACCTCACTAATTCTCTTGCACCTAAATAAAAGCAAGCAACAAATTATAGGTCTTGCTTTGTGAGTTCCTGGGTCTACTCAAAATTGCTGCTTTTGATTGATATTCTGGTTCCTGACTTTGCTGCCTGACTATTCTGACAGCTGCCTGCCCTGACATTTGCCGAAAGCCAAGCATTGGACTTAGTCTGTTTACCTGAATTTTGCTTCCTCCTTGGTTCTGACCTCTACCCCTGAAAAGGGGGATATTACATATATTTTTTACATTTTCCCTAGTTCCATTCCTAGGTAATTTGATGGAAACTGTAGATCTGTGTTTGTACAGTAGTTTTGTAGTTTAGGCGAAAGTGGGGAATGTATAAATATACTATAATACTGCCCATATTTGCCCAGAATGTTGTTGTATTCACGTTATTAACTAAATAAAGATTTTCTTTGATTCATTATTTTATTGAAATATTGAAAATGGAGGAAAGTTGAAGAACAGGAAGAGTAGGTTTACTGCAGGGATCCCCAATCATTTTTACCCATGAGCCACATTTAAATGTAAAAAAAACATTGGAGGGCAACATGAGCATGAAAAAGTTCCCAAGGGAGCAAAATATGGGCTGTGATTGATAACTGGTAACCCGTAAGTGAATTTGTAGCCTACAGGAGGCTCTGTTTGGCAGTACACATGGTTTTTATGCAACTAAAACTTGTCTACAAGAAGCACCTGCTTTGAGGCCACTGGGACCAACATCCAACTGGTTGGGGATCACTGTTTTACAGCATAAAATATTGTTTCTATAACTGGAGAACTCACTTGGAATCCTGCTGAGATCCATACAAACCATTTTCTTGTAAGTCTTCACATCTACTTCCACACAGATTCACATTAGTTGCAATGTGCATAGCCACAAAGCATGCGCTTGTACTAAGACCTGAGGACGTTAGAGAACATTTGCTTTACATCTTATAAAGTGCTGCAGCATGGGGCTAATGTGCATGACATTGATCAATAAGAGGACTGTGTTGCTTTTGCATATGTCTGTGTTAGAAGGAGCTCAACAGATTTTATGTTTGCCTATGCACTTTAAAGTGCTCTGAGCAAGGACTAAATCCAACAATGGATTTGCCAATAAATGTATAAAGTAATGAGAAATGGGAACAGAATAATAACCAAGAAGGCTAAAAAATGAAGAACCGTGTATTAACATATTCCCGTTATCATTTAATGGTGTCCTTAGGCCTATCGTGAGTGAGAAACTCCGTGTTTCTTAATAAAGTCTTTATAGAAATGCAATATGCAGGCAAAATTGAAAGCCATAAAGGGAATATAGCAATATCCAACAGTGAGGATGTTAATAGGGTAGCATTTTATAGTATATACAAACAGATGAGAATATCAATAGAATGTGGCAAACACTATAGCATATACTACATTCAAAGAAATTATATAATATAATAATAGGAGTTTGTTTCAGAACACTATAATAATGTGCTGTCTCTTATACTTATAAACTTTTTTCTTTGCAAAAAGAGTACTTTATGAGCAATATGTTCAATATTAGCTCTGCAACATTGTCCATATATACTTGATGTTCCAGGGAGATTCCAGATTGGGGCCTCCATGATTTGCAATGATTATACAAGACAAGACACATGAGACTTCATCTTGCTAGCTGCATAGAAAATAACAGCAGGGCTGGACTGGCCTGCTTGGATACTAGGCAATCTGAGGTGTGTGACTGAACTTGCAAATGAGCTTCTGGTGGTGTAGTCAGCAAAGTTATCTACCTCCCATGCCCAAGACTTCCTCCTTAACCCGCAGTTGCAGGAGTTGGACCTAGCTGGATGTCATAGCCTGTTACATTCATACATGCTTCTGGGCACAGTTACCATCAACAACCCACATACCACTCATAAGAAATGCTTTAGCAGGGGCTAATGGGGTGCAAAAGAGAGGGCCAACTAAAAAACATAGGGAAGAGAAAGCAATACAAAAGAAAAAAATTAAAGGGTTAGCAAGTACAGAGAAAAACGAAGATGAGAATTGAAGGTAAGATTAAATTAAGAAAAGTATAGCTCATGTGTTATGTACAAGAAGGAGGCTAAAACACAGTAGAAAGTTAATGAAGGACATTAAAAAGTCAGAAAGCCAGAATGAAGACAGAGAACAAGAGACAGAAGATGGCTGCAGAGAAAGAATAAAATTATTTTAAAAAAAAAAAGGAAAAGGGAATGTGATTGAAATGGGGTAGTTTGTAGGCCTTGTTTCCAGGGATGTCTAGTGAGTTCCCAATGTAGGTATGTGTCTGAAACTTTGAGTATGTAATGAAGATTTATCTGCTGGTTTGCAGGCTGCAGCCATAAATTAAATAATGTATGTTTAAAAAAAATAAGTAGTCAGCAGCGTAGAGAATTTGCTTAGCCATAATAAGGTTCCTAACCTGAAGAAGCATATTATAGTTGACGTTATGTAGTAGTTAAATATGTATTAAAAAAAATACAAAAAGTACCTTGAGTAGCCATCAAAAAAATCTCACAGCAAGCCAGTCACCATTTGTGTATAAACTTATATATATATATATTGTGTCACCACCATTGGAGAGCAGTGAGTGAGCCTATTTTAAAGCTGAATATGTAATTAACCCAGGGCTAAAACACCTAAACCACTTCCATTTGGTGAGCATCTACATGTGGAATAATTGATGACCTAAAAAGCTAATTAGAGAGCTTCAATAGATGCATAATCTAAATGTGATAGAATTAAGCTTAATAGCACTTAAAGGATCAAGCCATTTGTCTATAGCCTAAAATGGCAAGGCTATTTCTTCTTAAAGAAACATCAAAAAATTAAATTGTTTGAAAGTAATATAAATATAATGCAGTGTTGCCCTGCACTGGTAAAACTGCAGTGTTTGCTTCACAAGCACTACTATTGTTTATATAAATATGCTGCTGTGTAGAAATGGGGGCAGCCATTCAAAGGAGCAGCAGATAAGCTCTGTAGAACATAATGTTATCTGTTATCCATTACTTACTGCCATATAGCCGTTTTTCAATTTTCACCATTGCTACTTAGCAGCTTGTTTATGTGAACTATAGTAGTGTTTCTGAAGCAAACCGATTTTAACAGTGCAAGGCAAGACTATGGGGCAAATTTACTATTATTCACCCAAAATCCTTCGAATCTATTCGAAATTCAATAAGCATTCGAATATCAAATGCTTATTGAATAGCTTTAGGATATCATTTTGCTCAATATTCGATTTCTCGATGAATTCATACGATCGGATACCGATCGTTCGATTTCACGAAAAATCCTTCTTCGAGTCTCCGAAAAATTTGTACGATTCGACCGATCAAATCGTTCGATCGAACGAATGGTATTCGAGCAGGACTTAGCAAAAGATGCCTATGAGGGATTCCCATAGGCTTCTATTGGTATTCGGTAGGTTCAATCTAGCGAAGTAGGCATTTGAAGGATTTTAAAATTTTAATTCCTTAGATCATCGAATGATCAAATGATCGAATATTCGATCATTCGATCTATTCGATAATTAGGGATGTCGTGGACTGTTCGCCGGCGAACTTGTTCGCGCGAACATCAACTGTTCGCGC
>CM044431.1:195569848-195591633 GCA_024363595.1 Xenopus borealis | reverse complement strand
ATTATACTAAAAGTTAACTCAAAGGTGAACAACCCCTTTAAGGTATGGAGATCCAAATTATTAAAAAAAATACATTACAAGTAAAAGTTCCATACCTGTACCTGCATAAAACATGGTCTCAATTCTGAAATAACAATGTCCAAAGAGATTATATTGTTTATGTGTAGATCTGCACTTACTAAGAACCTGTCCAGCCCCTCCACCAGAAACAGTATTTGATAAATAGGTTCATTTGCAGGCATGATGTATGATGTGACTGCCATATACTGTCTTTATTCTGCTCTGTACAACAGTGAGTCATTTTGTCTTCTATTCCTGGGCTTTATGTCTAAATGTCAGCAGAAGTTTGTCTTTCATCAATTGAAGGTCTGGGCAAAAGAAAGTACCACAAAAAGGAATACAATAGTAAGATATTGTACTTTGATGTTCATCACAACAAACAATAGGAATTTGCTTAGCTATTAGTTTCTTTATGACTCACGAAAAAAAAATGTTCGACTGTGGGTATAGAGTGTTCAGTTTTAATTTCTCTTGAGAATCAACTGTTTAATTCAAATTCCATTTTACAGAAAGAATAAATGAAACAGCCGATGAAACAATAGATAGAAACAATAGAATTCAGCCTGTGTGTTTGTCACATCTGTCTAGTGGGAATTGGGATATTATCAGGAATTCATCAGGCTAGTTGTCAATAAACATGTACAATGCCTAAATGACAATCGCAAAGTTGTCAAAGTACTGTAAGAAAATGAAACTCAATACAAAAAAAAAAAAAAAAAAAAAAAAAAAAAAAAAAAAAAAATATATATATATATATACATCAAGGGGCAGATCTATTAAGGGTCGACTTGAAATCCGAATTCAAAAAGACCAACCGAAATTAATAGGTCCATATTTGATAGACTACAAAGACAATATTATGTTTCATTTCTGGTGACAGTGTCACTTTAAGTGAGTAAATGTTAAAGTTCAGTTCACTACTATTGTGTAGTTATTTAATGCTATTTTAAGTATTTGGAACAGGTATATCCAACTTCCAGTGTTCCAAGCTGTTATGAATAAAATTTACAGTTACAGTTGGGAAAGTCTGGTTCAAGTATAGATGGAATATATAAAGTTGGTATACATCACTTTTCTCTGCGAGACCAGGAAACAACCTAACCTTTCCAATCAGACTTTTTTTTTTTTAGTCATTGCTCTGGTTTTTGCCTTAGATCTGGTGAAATAACTAAAGTTACCAAGCTCTCCTCAGTGCACAATCATTTAGGGTGAGGTCACACGGGCAAATTCAGGGAGATTAAGTCACCTGGCCACTAATTGCCTCTTTTTCTGGGCGACAATCTTCCCAAACTGCTTTCCCATCTGCTACAATAAAAATAAAAAGTCGCCAGCGCTAAAGCATACGCTTCGTTTTCCAAAGTCGCCCGAAGTTTCCTCCTTAGGCAACTTCGGGTGACTTCAGAAAACGAAGAGCTGTATGTGCTTTAGCAATGGCAACATTTTACTGTAGCGGACGGGAAGACCTGGGAAGGCAGTTCGGGGAGATGGTTGCCCAGAAGAAAAGGCGATTGGTCACCAGGCGACTAAATCTCCTCGAATCTGCCCATGTAACCTTACCCTTTAAATACCTCCAAATATTTATTTATGTGGAGTATACATCAAACGATTCCGGGACCTCGCGCTCACTTTGTCACTGATGTACTATATCACTGAAGAAGGGGATGTGAAGCCCCGGAAATGTTTGATCTGTACTCCACACAAATAAATATTTGGAGGTACTTTGGGTGCACCGCATTGAGTTGTTTGAGTACATGCCCTTCTGTTTCTCCAATTCTGATTGCTGAGTCACTTCACTATAGGAAGATTAGCGCTGCGAAATATGTTGGCGCTATATAAATACATGGTAATAATAAAGATAACACAACAAGGAATTTCAGAAAATTGTGATTGTATATAACCCTAATCTAATTCACAATAATTTAAGGCGCAAGCAAAACCTCATCATTGATTTTGTGCACATTTAATAAAACTGTACATAATTCAGGATCCCAAAACCCTTAGGCCTCACAACAGCTATAGGATTTGTTGTCCTGTGCATGAATTCTGTATGCAAGCCTGGGTAATGCAACACCATTCATTTGACAGCTAATTCCTCATGCTGACGGTTTCCCTGTGGTTCAAGTTCCACTTCTACAGACACGCACACTGTGGAGTTACCACTTAATGACTTGCAGATGAATAATGTCCCTTGGCTGGATTATTGTTGACAACACAGTGACATTGAGGGTTTATAGTTACTTGATAATTGCATATCAAAGCCCCTCCACCAACACTGTTAGCATACACAAGTGACAGTTGGCGCTGACCTATTACAAGGGCTATTGTAAACGTATACTAATTTCTTACAGGTGACCATTGTAAATGTATGGAAACAGCTTGGTGAAGAATAACTAGAGAAAAACATGAGATGTTGAAGCTATGCTACCCGACTGAGACAATATATCAGTGGACATCTTTTAGTCAACACATGAATAATCTGGATGCGTCATTAGGGGCAGATTTACTAAGGTTTGAATGGTAAATTAGAATTAGAATTTTCGAGTCGGTTTTTTGGTCATTTTTTTTTTTAATGAGTTTTGAGTTTAAAACCACAAGGCAAATTGGAAATTCGAATCTGAGATTTATCATCCCCATACCCTGGAAGTAACTCAAATGATATAAGTTGCCAAATAAAACCTGCCAAGTTCATGTAGAAGTCAACAGTAGACCTCCCTGGAACCATTTGAAAAGGTTAACAGCCTGCTTGATGTTTGAGTTTTTTTCAGAGGGTTCTGGCCAAAAACTTGAATTGAGAACTAGAATCAATCAATGAATAGATTCATTTGAGTTTTTGGATTGAAACGAGAAACAAGTTTTTTCTTAAAAAAGATACAATTTGAGTTTCGAGGTCGTTGGAGTTCATTAAAAAAAAAACGTTAACATTCAAACCACCCAATACTCAATAAAAAGTTGAAAGATTCACACACAAATTGCAAGACTAATTGCTCAGGTTGCAGGGCACAGGCATCTAGAGAACAGGATACTCTGAAGAAGCAGCTGATGTAGGTATCAGTGAGAAGAACACTGACCAAAGCATTCTTATATAAATAATAAAAAAGTGGATTAGTCATACCCACCTACTCATATCACTTCAGTGTGCCTCCTTTACTTCTTCTTTGTTTCTATTTACCAGTTATACAACATACACACTTTCTGTGTTTTCTGCTTGTAGATTCATTTCCCAGTTACATTTCCAGTAAGTGTGGCAGAGAAACTCTACTAGAAAGCCTTCTAATAGAAGCTTGCCAAAAACCTGCTAAAGCTACTTCCAAGAAGTTAAACAAAATAATCATTGAACACTCATTTGTTCAGTAAGGTGACTTTTCCCAAGGATTATTTACCATGGGTGCTGGGTAGCTTCATGCTTGGCCCAATGCTGAATCATCAGTCTTTACCTGATAAGTGTTTTAGGGTGTATATAAGGGAATCTTCAGCAATAAAGGCTGAAGGATGGATCAGGCTAGGCAAGGGATCAGGTACACAAATTGCTTGTAATACAATATTGTAGAACTTTCCTTCCTAAATAATAAGCCCAATAGCAGCTTGAGGAAATGCTGATGGTTGGCCTGAAACGTCGTTGTATTTCTGTCTGAAAGCCCTTTTGCCAATAAAGGCTTTTTAAGAAAAATTCTTCATTGTATGGTGCTGTCAATTTCTACATTTTGGACCTGCAATCTGGGCACAGGTGGCTACCTAGGACGTGCACCTAGCAACGCTATAATCCGTGAGTGAGTGCTGACTCTTATTTCTCTTGTATAAGCGCAATAGCCAATCTTGTAACTTTGTTGAATATATTTGCAAGACCAAGACTGTGCACATGCTCAGTGTGATCTGGGCTGCTTAGGGATCGTCATAAATTATCAAAACAGCACAAGTCAAATAATATCTGCTAGATGCCAATAAAGCAAGACTGATTAATAATCAGAATATACAAACTGCACTGGGTCCTGTGTTGTCATGTAATCTAATGTGGATTTTATAGTTTTTGTATTGTTTGATACAAACTTTCTCCAACTCTGCAGAACCAGTGGCTGCAGCAAAATAATCCTCCAAATAGAATCCCAGTTTATCTATTTAAATCTGGCTCCACGATCTTTGTCCCTGCAGCTGGAGTTGGAAACAGTAAAGGGGATGTAAAGGCAAAAATATAATCCAATACAAATCTCTACACAGTCGCTGACTGCTCTACAGGGAAACAAACAAAGCTGCTGGAGTTGTGAAAGGCTAGGAAGTAAGGCGGGGGCTCCCCCTGCTGTTCAGAGGTATGATTGTTTCCTTGCAGAGCAGTTAGGGACTGTCTGACAATTCCTATCCACAGCAGTAAATGAAGGGAGAATTTCTCTGTATACAGTCAGGTTTCTTAGAAAAAAATGGTACAAATATTTTTGGAGATATATATTTGAGATATAGTTTCTTGCTTTTCCATGCCCTTTAAGCTTTTCTCTAAAAAAAGGATCAAGGTTTAAATGCTCTGAGGCAACCAGCTGAATGACACAGGCATCAGAGTGGCAAAATTATAGACCAAATGGCTTCTGACATTACAAATGTTTTGCTTTTTTGGGGGCAAGGAGAGCTTCCAGCAAATGTATTCATATTTTTTTAAACATGATTAACACTTATGTCTGAAAATGATTAATTTCTATAGCACCAACATATTTATATAAACATATATATATATATATATATATATATATATATATATATATATATATATATATATATATATATATATATATATATATATATATATATATATGTGTGTGTGTGTGTAACATACAATTAACATATGGTGTTAACATACATCACGATCAATACTGGGACAAAAGGTGAGGAAGACCCTGTGAAGAAGGAGCTTACACTCTAAAGAGAAGGGAATGACACACAAGGTGTGGGAGTGGGCAAGATCAGAGTTAAGTGGGTGAGAGATGTGGTACTATATGTGGTATTCTATTTGGTAGTAGGAGTGAGGGTAGGCTTCTCTAGATAAGTGCGTTTTAAGAGATTTTTTGAAAGCTGAAAGGTTGGGAGAAAGTCGGACAGACTAGACCAGTGGTCCCCAACCAGTAGCTTGCGAGCAACATGTTGCTCTCCAACCCCTTGGATGTTGCTCCCAGTGGCCTCAAAGCAGGAGCTTATTTTTTAATTTCTGGCTTGGAGGCAAGATTTGGTTGCACAAACCCCTGATGTACTGCCAAACAGAGGCTCCTGTAGGCTGCCAGTCCATATAGGGGCTACCAAATAGCCAATCACTTATTTGACATGACCATGGACTTTTTCATGCTTGTGTTGCTCTCCAACTCTTTTTTACATTTAAATGTGGCTCACGAGTAAAAAAAGTTTGGGGACCCCTGGACTAGACAGAGTTTCAGAGGAGGGGTGCAGCCCTTGCAAAGTCTTGAATGCGAGCATGTGAGGAGGTAATGAGAGAAGAGTTGAGTAGCAGGTCAGTAGAGGAGTGTAGTAAGCAGTTGGATGAGTATATAGAGATGAGTTCAGAGATGTAGGGTGGGCAGAGTTATGAAGTGCTTTGAATGTCAGGGTCATTCATTTGAATTTAATTCTGAAGGGCCGTGGAAGCCAGTGCAGGGATTGGCAGAATGGCATGGCAGAGAAGGAGCGGTTGCTGAGGTGTATAAGCCTAGCAGCAGTGTTCATTATGGACTGGCGAGGTGGGAAGGCCAATTAAAAGAGAATTACAATAGTCTAGATGTGATATGACAAGAGAGGGAATAAGAATTTTGGCAGAATCTTGGGTGATAAATGATCGTATTTTGGATATGTTCCTTAGGTGGAAGTGACATGACTTAATAAGTGACTGGATGTAAGGAGTGAATGACAGGGCAGAATGTAGGATAACTCCAAGGCAACAGGCCTGAGGAGACAGGGTGATAGTGAAATTGTCAGCTATGATGGATACTTCTGGGTTGTTACCGGTGTAAGTCGGAGGAAAGAGAACCATTTCCATTTGGAGAGTTTTAATTTAAGGTAGCGTTGTCACATCCAAGTAGAGATAGCGGACAGGCAGGAGGAGATGCGAGTTAGGATTGAGATCAGGAGAGGAGAGATAGATCTGAGTATCGTCAGCGTAGAGGTGGTAGTGGAAACCCTCCGAGCTGATTAATTTGCAGAGGGAGGAAGTATAGAGGGAGAATAATAAGGGTCCCAGGACAGAGCCTTGAGGAACTCCAACAGAAAGAGGTAGGGGAGAAGATGCTACTCCGCTGTTGGAGATACTGAAGGAACAATTGTTGAGGTAAGAAGAGAACCAGCACAGGGCTGTGTCACGAAGGCCAAGTGAATGGAGGGACTGGAGGAGTAGAGGGTGATCTACAGTGTCAAATGCAGCTGAGAGATCAAGCAGTATTAGCAGTGAGAATTTTGTGTTGGCTTTTAGCCAGATCAGGGCAGTTTCAGTGGAGTGTTGTGTTTTAAAACCAGATTGTAGGTGGTCCAGTAGATTATTGTCAGAGAGGAATGAGGTTAGGTTGTAGACTAGGTGCTCAAGTAGTTTACAGATGAAAGGTAGCAGAGAGATAGGTCGGAGGTTGCCAAGATTGGAGGGATTATTAATACGTAGTGATATAATGTCCCTAATCTGACAGTCCTTGACAAGGTACCTGTACAAGGTACCTATTTTTGTTTACTGAGATATTCTCTATAATGAAATATGGTTCTGAGTAGGAAACTGTTTGCTTTGTTGTCACCATGTGTGGTATTAAATGAGACTTTGCTGGATAACATAGGCTAGTGGGGATTCAGAAGGGAAACTCAGCAATAGAAGAAAATCTAATTAAAATAGCAGGCTTCGATAAGTAATAAAGTATTGGAATAAAAGGATTGATGGACAAGGGTGGTGTTTTTCAGAAAAGGCTGTTTTTTTTTATTTTGATTCCCTGTCGGTGGAGCAGCTTATCTCCAAATTGTTTGCTTTGGCATTATAAAGAGATAGGAAGTTGGTTGAAAGAGTGATCTGGGAACAATGCCTTTTATTATGTTGTTGCTTCTGTGCCCTGAATGGCTCTCTGGAAATGAGGAATGAAATATTTCATAGTTCCATAGTTACATAGTTAAATTGGGTTGAAAAACGACAGAGTCCATCAAGTTCAACCCCTCCAAATTAAAAACCCAGCATACATACACACACACACATCTCCACTCTTTCAAACACAAACCATATATGCCCATAGCTATACTAACTGTAGAGTTTAGTATCAAAATAGCCTTTGATATTACGTCTGTCCAAAAAATCATCCAAACTCCTCTTAAAAGCATCAACAGAATGAGCCATCACAACATCACCCGGCAGTGCATTCCACAACCTCACCGTCCTGACTGTGAAGAACCACCTACGCTGCTTCAAATGAAAGTCCTTTTCTTCTAGTCTGAAGGGGTGGCCTCTGGTGCGGTGATCCTCTTTATGGGTAAAAAGGTCCCCTGGTATTTGTCTATAATGTCCTCTAATGTATTTGTAAAGTGTAATCATGTCCCCTCACAAGCGCCTTTTTTCCAGAGAAAACAACCCCAACCTTGACAGTCTGTCCTCATAATTTATGTCTTCCATTCCTCTAACCTGTTTAGTTGCACGTCTCTGCACTCTCTCCAGCTCATTTACATCGCTTCTAAGGACTGGAGTCCAAAACTGCACTGCATACTCCAGATAAGGTCTTTCTAGGGATCTATAAAGAGGTATAATTATGTTTTCATCCCTTGAGTTTATGCTCTTTTTATGCAGGACAGAACTCTATTTGCTTTAGTAGCTACAGAATGACACTGCCCAGAATTAGACAACTTATTATCTATAAAAACCCCAAGATCCTTCTCACTTAAGGAAACTCCCAACACACTGCCATTTAGTGTATAACTTGCATTTATATTATTTTGCCATGACAGAAGGAACAAACGGAATATATGAGTGACTTTCAAATCAATCTTCAATATCATGTACTACACAATTGCAAAAGAAAACCACATAATTGTGCAAGAAAGTCAAGTGCAATGAAAAACACCATTGTTCCAATCCTGTTGTTACATAGTTAAATTGAGTTGAAAAAAGACAGAGTCCATCAAGTTCAACCCCATCAAATTCAAAACCCAGCATACATACACACACACACACACACACATCTCCACTCTTTCAAACACAAACCATATACCTGTATGCCCATGGCTATACTAACTGTAGAGTTTAGTATCAAAATAGCCTTTGATATTATGTCTGTCCAAAAAATCATCCAAACCCCTCTTAAAAGCATCAACAGAATGAGCCATCACAACATCACCCGGCAGTGCATTCCACAACCTCACTGTCCTGACTGTGAAGAACCACCTACGCTGCTTCAAATGAAAGTCCTTTTCTTCTAGTCTGAAGGGGTGGCCTCTGGTGCGGTGATCCTCTTTATGGGTAAAAAGGTCCCCTGCACTGCTCAGTAGCCTAACTACTTACTAGTGGGCCCGGGACCCCCTGTTGGGCCCTAACCCCTATGAATCCTTCTCTGCCCCTGTAATCACACCCACACCCCTGGTAGTTACGTCACTTGCATTTCTCTACTTTTGGGGAACAAGTAGGAAACAGAGCTGTTTTGGGGGTACACGGTAGTGCAGTTTGGGAGGCTAGTCATTCCAGCAGCTGCAAAATGATTTCATTCTTAGTGATGAGCGAATCTGTTCGGTTTCGCTTTGCTGAAAAATTTGCAAGACTGCAAAAAATTTGCAAAACGCATTGAAATCTATGGGCGCTTTTACATGCAACAAATCTTTACGCGTGCAACAATTTTTCTCACTCTAAATGCATTAAAGTCAATGGACGTCTTTTCTTATGGCGACTTTTTGTCCTAATGCATTAACGTCAATGGGCATTTTTTATTATGGCAACTTTTTCTCCAAATGCATTAAGGTCAATGGGCGTTTTTATTTTTTCAACAGTTTTGACCATAAAAGAAAAAATCAAATTTCGCATTCGAATATTCAGTTGGACACTTGATAAACCTGCCCCTCAGTGTCGGACTGGGGGATACAGGCCCATTGCGCTGCTGCATATAGGGCCCGCAAAAACACCTGTCTCAGAGCCCTGACCCCCTCCCCTCTGCCAACTGCACAGGCCCACCCCCCCTCTGTTGGTGTCCTGTGAAATAGTGATATGTGGGTGATTTCCCAAACCCGCACCCAACCCTAACCTGCCCTATCTTATATCTTGCCTCGACAAAGGGTCGAGGCAAGAGACACACATCTGCCCCTCCCAGTTATGCCAAATATTGTACTGTATACGTGGGGGTGACCATAGGTCTTTGGGCTCTGTAAGCAGCACAGAGGCCTTCAACAATTCAAGCAGAGAAGACGGCAAAGGATCAGATGCATTTGAAGAAAGCTTGACTGTGCCAATATGTATCTGCCCCACTTATCTTTCTTCCTGTAAGTGTGTTGTGCATAATTTCAATAAGGGGGATGATTTAGTGATGTACACTGTACACTGCGTTACCAGTATTTCAGTACAGATAGGTGACACATAACTCTCTGTGTATAATAGAGTAACAACATGGAAACAGATTTTTTTTTTATTATTAACAGAAGTGGAGTGAAAGCCTGACCAAAATGCAAGAACAAACAGCAAGTATCTCTGACTCCAATAACGAATCTCCTTCTGTCTATTTGGCAGTCTCCCAAATACTCCTGTCACTTGCAGTTCTGTGTATTGAGAAGACAGATAGCATACATTCTCACACATACAGGGATGCTGGGAGTAGCCGGAACCCTAGTTACACTGGTAATTATGGTTTATACATTTCAAGGAGACCGAGGGGAAGTGGACGGAGAAAGGGGCTTTCCAGCAAACTTTTTTTTTCTTTTTTTTAAACGCATCAGTTAATAGTGCTGCTCCAGTAGACTTCTGCACTGAAATCCATTTCTCAAAAGAGCAAACAGATTTGTTTTTATATTCAGTTTTGAAATCTGACATGGGGCTAGCCATTTTGTCAATTTCCCAGCTGCCCCTGGTCATGTGACTTGTGCCAGCACTTTAGGAGGGAACTGTTTTCTGGCAGTCTGTTGTTTTTCCTTCTCAATGTAACTGAATAGTACGCAGTGGGACATGGGTTTTTACTATTGAGTGCTGTTCTTAGATCTACCAGGCAGCTGCTATCATGTGTTAGGGAGCTGTTATCTGGTTACCTTCTCATTGTTCTGTTGTTAGGCTGCTGGGTGGGGGGGGAAGGGAGGGGGTGAAATCACTCCAACTTGCAGTACAGCAGTAAAGAGTGATTGAAGTTTATCAGAGCACAAGTCACATGACCGGGGCAGCTGGGAAATTATGTCTAGCCCCATGTCAGATTTCAAAATGAAATATAAAAAAATCTGTTTGCTCTTTTGAGAAATGGATTTAAATGCAGAATTCTTCTGTAACAGCACTATTAACTGATGCATTTTGGAAAAAAAATGTTTTCCCCATGACAGGATCCCTTTAAAGGGAAAGGTAACCTCAAAATAAAAACTTGCCTCATAAAACAAACAATTCTGAGTAACTTTCCATTTTACATTTATTAAAAATGTTCAATACATTTCAAGTGATTTGTAAATGTAATTGCTATTGAAAGCAGCATTAGATTAACTCCTGGGTGTTACTTTTTAAACAATGTTACAAACATCTTAGTTCAGGTCTGTTAATCAGCTGCCTTGTCTTACATTGTCTCAACTTTCTACGCCACCAGGGCAGAGAATAGAAAGGGGCAGACACTGCTTTCAATAAAATAACCTACACAAATAACTTTGTAATGAATGTATCTTGCAAAGTTGCTTAGAACTATCTTTTTTAGGTAAACAATGTTTTTTGGGTTTATGTTCCCTTTAATATATACCATATGTTGTTACTGTGGCCATCAGATTGGTTTATTCTGCAATCATACAAAGCATAGGTATTGCATCAAAGTACTGAGCAGGTCCACACTGAGAGTTAAAATAGACCCTGGCATTTCAGGTACACAATGCCCACACAGAGGCCCAAACAGCCCCCACCAGCCACTAAATACTATGGGACCCTATAGCAGCCCCTCGGGCATTTGCCAGAAACCACAAATTGCCAGTCCGGGCCTGGTAATGAGTCTCTCCTCATACAACTAAGATTTGTCCTTTTTACATTTGTAATCTATAGACTAGGGTTTGGTTAGGGTAAAAGATACTGTATTTGAATCAAAAAGAAACAAAAGCACACTCCACTGCAACAGCAAAAAAATGAAAGTTTCTTTTATTTAGGTGAGATTCCAGAAAATGTTTCGGGGACAAGCCCCTTCATAAAGTGCATTTTGGAGTGTGCCTTTGTTTCTTTTTTATTCCCATATAAGAAGGCTTTCTGTTAACAGCAGGGCCTACATTGAGCACCTCCCATCATCACAAAGACATTGTTCTGTTGTTAAAGATAGCAAGGAGTCGTAGTTTTGTCTAAAAGATACTGTAATTCAATCTGCTGCAATATCTGACAAAGACATTAAGCAGAATATACTGTATATCATTAGATGTTAGTCATTTAGGGTTGCCCCCGGTCAGCATTGAGGTTACAAATTCACCAAAAATGTGCTTGCTTTGTAATCAAATCACTAGTCGTTCCTTGCTTGGCCTGTCTCAGAATTAGCTACGATCCCTTCTCTCTGTTACCTCTCTATCCCACAGACACATCTATAACCCTGCCTACTCCTCAAAATTCTGCCCAATGTGCCTCCACTGTCATAGTTCAGCACCCGATCTCCCCCATCATGGTCCAGCTTTTCTCTGCTGGACTTTATTGCACCTGAGAAATGTGGCAACCCCTATGCCCTATTATCCTTTCTGTACTCAGCACTGATATGTTACATGGCACTTTAAAAAGATACTGACTCCATAAATATTTGATTGACAGCTGATATTTTTGTAAATGAGCTTACAACAGCTTTAATAAAAACAATATATATTGGATTTCATGTTTAATTTGAAAATGACTTTTACTATACAGATTTTTGTGTCTGGGTGACATGTCCACTTTAATGTCAGTAACTAGTGATGGGCAAATCTATCTCGTTTTACTTAGCCGAAAAATTTGCGAATTTCCAGCAAAATTCACGAATTAGCAAAAAATTTGTGAAACGAGTCGCGTCGTTTTTGGCGTTTTTCGTGTCTCGTTTTTGTTTTTGCCCATCACTATCAGTAACAGCACTAGAAAATAAGTTGGCGCCATAGAAATACATGTTAATAAAGAATGATGTTAGAAATGCTGTATTTTGTATACTAAATATAAACATGAACTTACTGCACCAGTGCTGACATCTTGTAATGTTGTTAAACATCTTTGCAAGATCAATACTACGCACATGCTCAGTGTGGTCTTCAGTTGGGGGGAGGTTAAGCTTAGGAATTGTCATATATTATTAAAACAGCACAAGTCAAATAATATCTGCCATAGAAGCCAATACAGCAAGACTGATTAATAATCAGAATATACAGACTGCACTGGGTCTACGGATACAAATCGCTACACAGGTGCCAGCTGCTTTACAGGGAAACAAACAAAGCTGCTCGAGTTCTGGGAAGTAAGGAGTGGGGCTCCCCCCGGACATCTGAAAGTATGACCATTACCCTGCAGAACAGTTGACGTTTCCCATCTGCAGCTGTCAGAGCAAGTAAAACGAAGGGGGAATTTTACAGCATACAGTCAGGTTTATTATAAAAACAGTACACATTTTTTAACTACAGTATATTGAAGACAGATTTCTTTTTCATTAAAGAATGTAAAAATGGGATTTTTTTTTGCCTTCCCATCCCCTTTAAAATGTGTTCATTGTCCACATCCATCACTGCCCAGCATCATACAATCTATGCTTCTTATCACACGAGTCACTGCACCAGGGACTGAAGTGTTTCGTACAGTATAAACCTAAATTAAGGTGTTATTATTATTATTATTATTACAAAAGGGAATCTTTAACTGGTTTTATAATTATTTTATAGTTCTTGACATAAAGTTGCTTTGTGTGGGTGTTTCCTTAATCCAAATGCTAACAACTCAGTCACGCTGTGTGCCGCATATGCTCAAATGCCCAAACTGCTCACTCATACTGGAATCTGCCAGTGGGGCCAAGGGAAATCTGTCAGTGACTCACAGCATGAGTGTGTTGGTTAAAAATGTTTGGTTGAAGAACTCACAAATATTCCAGAAAGGATGTTTGTGGACGTTTTATATCACAAGGGACTGATTACCCAACTAGGCCAAAAGGCACCCATACACTGACCAATCATATATGATATCCAACCAAACAGCAGATACTGTATAAGGGGGGCATAGATGGTATTATCCCTTTTACTTTGTTCTATTTTTCCGACAGCCAGAATGATATTATAACTAGAGGGAGTAAAGAGGAACTGTGACTCCTATTCATCTGGCTATTTATTACAATACTTTCTCAATATATGGGCCTGCTACTGTCTTAGGGACTGTATGTATATATATATATATATATATATTTATATATATATACTCCCTTTCCCCTTTAATTAACCTGTCTGATGTGTGACAGGTGACAGTTCCTTTCCAATTAAATGCACTGCTCCATAGGATAATGTGGCTTGCACTAGCACACTGCCTTTATATACTAATCATTTTCAAGAATAGTGGGTGCGTAGGCCAAATGCCAAATAACTCACAATTAAATCCCACAATCTATATAAAACACCAGTAAGAAATAAAGAATTATTATTTGTGAAGCATTTTTATGAAGCAATCACTACGGTTCAGTGCGTTTTTCTAAAACAATGTCATTCATCTTGCTGGAAGAAATCTATTGGTAACACATTTTTACTCCTTGACAAAGGTTCTTAAAATATAAAACAGAACATTTTATGCCTTTATTCTCAGTGCATAATTGAAGACTTCAATTTCTATTTCTTTCCTAGGTAAAAAACATTTCCAAATACAAAAATGAAACCTTTTTCTCATAGTATAGACTCAGCATAACATTCTCAGGGTTTGTTTATTTAAGCCGCAGACTAAAGTGTAAACAAGTGCCCACTAGTGCTCATTTGGACAGGACATTGATGTGCTCTGTATTCAAAATCTTAAGGTGTAAGGTGAATGGTGCAGTGCTGTCATAAAGCCCAGTACTCAATGGGGCTCCCCCCCCCACATTAGTTCAATAAATAGGGCTTGTGCTGAACATACTTTTTGCCTCTTTTTTTTAATTAGGATATATATTTATATATATATATATATATGTATATATATAGTGAACAAACAAGCCGAATTCAACAAGGAATTCATTTTGAAATATAAAAGTGAAGTTTTATTCTCAACGTTTCAGCTCCTTAACTGGGGCCGTCTTCAGGAGAAGACGGTCCCAGTTAAGGAGCCGAAACGTTGAGAATAAAACTTCACTTTTATATAAGACGGCCCCAGTTAAGGAGCCAAAACGTTCAGAATAAAACTTCACTTTTATATTTCAAAATGAAGTCCTTGGAGTGTGGCTTGTTTGTTCACTGCATACTAATGTGTTGACCAGCACCCAGGCAGCTGTGGATTGTTAAGAGTACACCAGCTAAGCAGATTATATATATATATATACAGTATATATATAAAGCATGTATTGGACAGCACCACTTGCCAATTAGCTGCCTTGCAGCTGCCCTTGTGCACGTGTAATGAATATGTAAAGCAAAAAAAGAGAACAGCACCAAGGGTCTTTGCAAAAACTTGTATTAGGAAAGCGTATGCACAACCGACGTATCGGTCCCCATTGGGACCTTTTTCAAAAAAAAAGAAAAAGGTCCGAAACGTCGGTTGTGCATACGCTTTCCTAATATATACATATATATATATATGATTAAGTCAGTATTTCACTGCCCTCACTGGTACCAGTCAAAGCTGGGGCTGGTACTGATTTAAAGAGAGTGTACTTTCTGGTGAATTTGTAATTCCCTGTTACTCCTCTTCCAGTCTATCCCAATCCTCACTACCAGAACTTCCCCTACACATCACGACCGCACTAGATCTGCTCCCTCAACTTTGCTGCCCTCCTTTATGTCACCAAATGGTAGTACCACATCATGGTGCTACCCCCTCTCCTCAATTCTGCTAAAAGATGGCAACCCTATTTCTTTCCTGTTCTTATGAGCAAGGTAAAAACAAATCACCATTCCACTGAAAAGCCCTCTGTATAAACGAAACCCTCTCTTGCGCCAGCTGCAGTCTAAGATAAGATAAGCAGGTCATTATACAGAGGCTTCTCAGTAGGCTGATTGCTTTATTTATTTAATGCAAGTAATTACGTAACAGCTTACACATTTCTAAAATAAATAGGTATTGTGGTAAAGTGGGTTATGATGCGTTAAACAATCACAACACATGTTAACATGATTCACAAAAGAAGTGAGACATTTCAGTGAATTATATCTTTTTCATTAGTTCATTAAAATCTAAGAATTGTTTTGTACTATTGTCTAACAATTAATACATGCTATAACATAACTCAGTGCCACATATAGAGCGCTAGAATAGCCCCACACCAATATTGACCTGCATCACTATTGAAGAAACCATGAAAAAGTGTGAACTCTCCAAATCTAAATGTGTGAATAGCTTGCAGCTGCTCGGTATCTTGTTCATCAGCATTGTGCTTAGGATTGAAGGGATCCTTGGTAGAATGCACCCCTGGGTAAATATGACTTGGCAACATCTGTCACTGCCCACCTACCTCAACAACTACTCATTTTCCCTTCTCCATGCTATTTGCCTAATTACACAATCAATACAACATAAATGTGTTAAATTCATGTTGGGAAAAAAAGTGACACATGAAACTTCAGCCTGGGGGTATAATGATTCTGAAATAGAAACGCTTTTTTCTCAGCACGCAGGATTTCTGTCTAATGGAGAGACAGGGGTGAAAGAACTGAGCTGTGCATATCAAGACATTTTGGTGAGCACTGGCCGTATACTAGAAATAAACCAGTGAATGTTTTGTTGATATTGCTTGTTCATCTTTAATAGTGTTTGTTTTTTTCTACCTTCTCCTCAACCTCTGGGCCTTAATAAAGGATATGCTCTCGGCATCACTTCTCAATCACTATGACTAAAAGCCTTTGTACTCGACAGTTGAATCTTGACTGTTAAATCCTTATTAAAATGTCTATTAATACTCCTGTTTGTGCTCTTCCAGTCAAGAGATATGCAGGTCAGGAACGTTCTCTGCACACAACCAGCAAAGGCTCTGCTAGAATATGAATAGGAGAGGGCCTGAATAGAAAGTAATAATAAAATGTAGCAGTAACAATGTATTTGTAGCCTTTCAGAGCTGTTTAAATAGGGTCAGTGACCCCCATTTGAAAACTGGAGAGAGGGTCAGAAGTAAAAGGCAATAAATTAATTAAAAAACTATGCAAAATAAATAATGAAGACCATTGAAAAGTTGCTTGGCCATTCTATAACATACTAAAAGTTAACTTTAAGTCTTGCAGTGAATTAATGCTCTTGTCTGCGAGTGCAGAGTGAGTGCAAAGTGTTTATTATAAATGTCAAGGATAAGATCCATATCATAATATGGTTGCCTTACTTTGCAATTAATTAGAGCTGAGAAGTTGCTCAGTGTGACATTGGCCTACAGGAAATGTATAAAGTAATGCTGACTAGCTTCCATGGAAATCAAAAGAAAGGCATCAATATTACTTTAAAATTTATAAGTGAACCTTCTTCCATAAACAGTGGTGTAGGAATGGTGTGTCAGGCTCCTCTGAAAAAAAATCTTTGGAGGGGCCCGGTCCTCCCTCCACCTGCTGTCCCAACTGCCCCTCACAAAAATTAGGTAAGAGAGCGACCAGGTTGGGGGGATTTCTTAAAAATATAGAGCAGGGGCCCCCAACCTCAAACCTGCTTTGAGGCCACTGGGAGCAGCATCTATAGGGTTGGTGAGCAACACGTAGAGGAAGCAGACCCCTCTATCCAGGCTCACCAGTAAGTGTATTTGATTTGTGTTTTTTAAAGAAAGAAATTGAAATAGAAAACAAAGTCAGCATTAAAGGGGTTGTTCACCTTCCAAACACTTTTTTCTGTTCAGTTGTTTTCAAATTGTTCCCCAGAAAATAAAGATTTTTTACAATTACTTTCCATTATTCTTTTACTGTTTTTCCAAAATCTAAGTTTAAAGTTGAATGTTGGTGTCTCTGGTGTTTGAGTCTGGCAGCTCAGCAATTCAGGTGCAGGCTTTAAACTGATACAGTTTTGCAACATTTAGTTGATACATTTCACAGCAGCATCTCTGGAGTATTAGCAACTATTGTATCAATTCTAACAGCTGCCTGTAATGAAACCCAGAGATTCTGCTCAGCAGGGACAAAGATAAGAAACGTATCCATTAAATGTATCAGAACAGTTGGGGGGTCAGAAACCCCCCCCTCCCAGAGCTGCTTTAGAAGGTGAAGAATTACACTTTACACTTCAATATTAGAAAAACAGTTACAAATAGAAAATAGACAGTAATTAGAAAAAGTCGTTATTTCTGGCGATCTATCTGAAAACAACTAGTTGTTTGAAGGTGAACAACCCCTTTAATATATGCAATATATGTACTCATGCATGAGTCTTTTGGAATGACTAATAAAGTTCCATATCACCACCGGTCCCTTGTTCTATCTTGCAGGTTTAGTTTTGCTTATTCTAGAACATCTCACGTGCTATAGATCTGAAACTTTGCACAAGCTCTCAATCATCCTGAGTCAATGCAATAACTTTATACTGTACTGTCTAAGGATGAAAATCATAAAATAATCCTTACCTCTTGCAAGGGTACATTTAGCCTTAAATAAAGACTATCTATGCAGTTTTCCTGTGAGTGTGATCAGATCTAAAAAAGGGATTTGATGTTTTTTAATGGAAGGATGAATACACAATACAATTATAAAGCAGAAGCTACAATGGCCAGTCCATAACCATTAAAGTTCTAAATAAAACCCTTTATATCCCAGATGCTGAAATCCATATTCCAGTACACAGAGCATATTAACACAGCGCTTCAACTTTGCAAAAGTTCTAAATGCAGCACAGAACTATTGATGCTCTAAATCAGGAATTGGAAACCAAGGCATTTGTAGCCCAGTCTGCTTAGGGTCTCCAAACACAAAATATGACATAATTAAAGACACACTGGGTTATGTGATACAAATATATCACACGAAGCAGTCAACTGTTAAATATAAATACAGCCATCTGATGAGAAATATCTATTTTGATATTGTGCTAGATCATTCATAATGAAACTTTGCCGCTACAACTACTGGAGTCCAGCTCCACTTGCAAAAAAGACCTTGTGCTCTTATAGTCTCCTGGTGCAAAGTGCCGGGGGGGGGGGGGCAACATTAAGTTTGGAATGAGTTACAAAGGGTTCTTTTCTTAGAAGCAAAACGTGCAGATTGTACCCATCTTTGCACATTTAATCCTGAGGAATCTCCACAGGCAGTGTCAGATTGGTGGGTCTGAGGGCCACTGGGCTTCCAAAAGAGGGGCCCCCACCCCACTCGGGCTTCCAACATGGGGGCCGCCACGGACCCTTTGGGCCCCCAGCCACAACCCCCTTCAAGGTCCCCCCCACTCCATTGCAACCCCCCTCCTGGCCCCTCTGACCCAGCTCTGGGCCCCCAGTGTTGGAGCAACCCCCCCTCATGGCACCCTGCACTGCTGTGTGTACCTGTTCCCTCAGTCAGGTCCAGGAGGGGGGAAATCAGGAGACAACGCGGGCAGTGTTGGGGTATGGGTCTGGGTCAGTGGAGCCTACAATGACTAGGTTTTTACCCGGTTTCCCACCAGCCCAGTCCGACCCTGGCCACAGGTCTTTGCATTTCAACATGGAACTCAGAGACCTATATTCCCTCCTCCACCAATGAATACAGCACTGCCTGAGTTCAGCGGTGCAGTATTCATGATGGAACAATAGAGAAAGAGCATAGGCATCCCCCATCCAGCCCTTCTTGTAACTTGCTCCTCATTCAGATGGGCCGATTAGGGATTTCTGGTGACACAGGCCACAGTGGAGCTCACCACCAGGCTTGTCAGTGCAGTTTGTAGCCAGACCCAAGTGTGATTTAAATAAGTGCACCTTAGATAGATGAAGAAAGAAAAGCCTATTTACTCATATTTGTATTCTGAAAGGCAATGGTGTACTACTTACATTCCGAACACACAAACATTTTCCCTTCACAGGAAGTTCTGACAGATGTCTCTAGGATTAAGAAACGTCCCTCCTGGATTAATTCAGTAAAAAGGGAGTCTCCTGAGCTCAAAGAAAGGTTATAGTTATTTCTTCTCTTGATCTGTAAAGGCAACACCATGACATATGGCCCTAACATTACTGCTGGAACACTTTCTTATAAGCACATTCACCCCATACACAGACTCATTTCTAGCTGTTTACAAAGCCTTCCCATATATGCCAGTAAAATTGCAAAAAAATGGCCAATAAGCATTCTATTAATTCCATATATGCGATTAAGATCAGTGTATAGATTGAAAGCATTGCATTACACTTGCACAAACAGAATGCCAGCAGCAAAGTTTTCTTCTTTCCTTCTGCTTTCTCTCTCATCCAAGATGGCTGTGTGTTCCACAGTGGAATGCACGGAACTTCACAAACAGCAGTAGAGCAGCAGTGCAATGCCCCCCCCCCCCCCAAATCAGTGGGCCTTGGGTAGGTGCTGCAAGGTAGGAAAATCACTGGCACAACAAGGATAATGCTAGCAGGGAAGACCCTTGCTGGTTTATTGCCAATGGGGGTAGGTGCCCCATTGGCCCTATGATTAAAGTGGTTTATGATTATTGCATAGTGTTCTCTCATTCAGGTGTGTTTACATGCATTTAAAACCCCATTCCCCATGTACTTAAAGTGGACCCTTCACCCCAATAAAATATTCAAAATCCTATTTTATCACATTAGTCAAGCAAAATGAACATTAATTACACTATATAAATTATTTTATTCTTGTGTCCTTCAGTCTGGGAATTCATAATTATAGCAAGCAGGCAGGAGCCATTTTGTTATTAAGGCAAGTCTTGCATCATCTCAGAATCTTGTTTGTGCACCAGAATGGGGGACCCAATGTCTATCCCCATGTCCTGGCTACATAATTAAATGGTTAAGCGAACTGGGGGAATGTGTGGGGAGCAGTGGCATCTAGGAAGTGCTGAATGGAAAGTGAAAGTAATTGTCTGCCACGCCTCTATGCCTAAGGCATAGAGGAGTGGCAGACAATATTTGATTGACAGCTGGAATGCTTTAATAAAAATTTGAAACTGGATTTCATGTTTAATTTGAAAAGGACTTTTATTATACAGATGTTTGTGTCTGGGTGACGGGTCCACTTTAATTACTTGCATGTATTGCCTTGTTGTTAACGTACCTCCTGCTGCTCAGCCATATTCTATCCAGTATTTTGCTTTCTCACCGCTTGCATTAAAACCTCGGTTCTGCTGTAAACTCAACAAGTCACGCCATAGACACATGACCCCAGGGTCCCAAAGGGAAGTACAAATGTTGGCATATAGCATGACCCCTTTTCCAGTTAACTTTGTCTATTAACTCTTAAATAGAAAAAATATTTCCAGAAAGAAAGAATTGCTTTCATTATTCCCCAATGATACCAATAACTATTAACAGTCAGGAGAGCACATATTCCCAACAAACATCAATAAATGATTTAAATCATTATGGTGAGCTGTCAAACACTGTACATGTCAATCTGCTAATCATCATGAGAAAACCTCCTCCTGAGGATAAATAGGTCATAAAATTGTCCAAGTGAAATACCTTTTACTAGAACCAATAAATATGACTAAGCTCAGCCAACTGCTACTCCTAGGATCAATAATGGAATGATCAGTGTCCTGCATCTCTTTGGCTTGTGGACATCCAATTACTGCCAGGACTTAAAGGATCCTTTTGTTTGTAGTGAAGATGGCTTAAAAGAGAGAGTTATACCCTTTACTGTGGTTCCTCTGCGATTATTATCTCATAAGATGTTCAAGTAAAAACTATTGAGGGGGAACGGTCATACTGTTTGTCAGGGTAGAGACACGCGGGCAGATTCGGGGAGATTTAGTCGCATGTTCTTCTGGGCGACATTCTCCCCAAACTGCCTTTTGCGTGTCTTTTCTTCCGCTATAATGAAAAGTCGCCTACGCTAAGAACACGTAGTGCTCCGCTTTTCGCAATCACCTGAAGTTTCCTCGTGAGGCTTGGGCGAGTTCGGAAAACAAAGTGCCGTGTGTGCTTAGCGCAGGTGACTTTTCATTATAGCGAAGGCAGTTCTACCCTAATCTGTCCGTTTGTCACTACCCTCATATTGACATAGTAAAATCTCTCCAATAGTAGAGACCAGATGTTCATGAAATAGGTCTGCTATATCTCTCAGCATTCTCCTTAGTTTGTGGGTGTTTTTGATATTTTGGGGGTGGGGGACTGGAACAGTTACAGGGGCCATTAAGGTGAGTTTGCTGGATATTTGGAAACAGTAATTCTTTGACCTGATAGATACAGCAACTTGCACATCACTTGGGTTGAGATTGGGGCATTTATTTGTTGCTCTGGAATGACTGATACAAAAGACTTTCCTCTAAGCTAAGGGGGTTCCTGAGCCATTACTGTGTTAGTAATGGGGGTCAGTGGTAGTAATGGGGGGGGTGTTAGTAATGGGGG
>CM044431.1:195530523-195550179 GCA_024363595.1 Xenopus borealis | reverse complement strand
AAATTGGATTATTAAAATAGCTTTTACACACACTCCAGTGCTCCGCTTTTTGATATTTTTAATACTGCACCCAGGCACAGTTGATTACTGTAACGAGAGTGCTGGCTCCATGGAGGACTATATATATATATATATTTTTTTTTTTTTATGGTAAGTTTAGGTAATCCATTTATATCACGCACACAGAATTCCTGAAGCATCAGAGTGACATACCTCCAAGAGCTACTGAATTGTTCACGCTCCACTGTTTTGTCATCCAACTTTTAAAACACAACAAATATCCAACCTTGGAATAAAAGTCTAAATTAAATCATACAAACAAGTTGGTCGTTTGGGAAGCGCTGAGCCATTTATAGCAGAGAAGTGCACACTACAGTTTGGCCCAATACAAAATGATAGACTAAGTACAAGGGGTCTTTGGGTTCAAATCAAAGTTGGGATCCGTTAATGCTGGTGCACACAAGCATTAGGCTTCAGCTGTGGCCATGTCAGGAAGGCCTGCATGGGAGAAATAAGGTACATTGGCAACTAGTGATGGGTGAATCTGTACCATTAAAATTTGCTGAAAAATTTGCAAATTTAAAGCAAATGCATTGAAGTCAAAATAATTTAACGCGAGCAACAATTTTTATTTGGTCCGAATGCATTAAAGTCAATGGGTATCCAAATAATTTTGACGCACAACAATTTTGAAGCGTGACAATTTTTTCGTAGTTCCACAAATGAATTTGCTTGTGGCAAAAAGCGGAGATTTGTGTCTGGTGAATTTATTCGATTTTCACTATTGGCGACAATACGATTACACATCCTTAGTTACAGAGTTGCTGTATACCCAGAGGCTCATAGCAGTTTTCTGTGTACAGACAGTGTGCCTAGTAACTCAGGAGGTTCTTTATACACAGGGCAAGTATCTAAGGGCTTAGGAGGAGTCTGGGGGTATATTTATCAAAGATTGAAGTTAAGAGTGAAGTTCCGCCACTAGAGGAAAATTCCGCCACTCTCCATTCATTTCTATGGGATTTTGAAAGGCCTCTTTATCAATGGGTGAAGTAACTCTTTCCATTGGCGTCTCCTTCCTCATGATTCCTAACTGAAGCAGCCTTTCTCCTTATAAACTTTTTTCTGAGAGACAGTCCATGGTACTGGTATAGCATTGCTTACAAGTAGTACAGACAGAGGTGCCATATGATTTATGAGAATCTAGATTCCATATTAATATTCACAATTTCTGACATATGGGAATGCTTCTGCAAAATTCATAATAATCAATTTGAGCCATAGATGGATCAAAATGAGTCAAGTTAGTGCAAAACAAGCTGCTCCGACATCAGTAACCAGAACCACCTGCATCTTTGCCTGCATGCAGCAGGGTTATTGGATGCAGAAGAATAACTGCAGTTCTTTTCCACTGGACACAGGCAGAAATACTGGTGATCAATGGGCCTGTCTGCTCTTATGGTCTGGCCTCCTCCCAGTCTCCCAGCCTGGCAGCACAAGTAACCACTGCTGGGGCTCTGTGTCTGCTCCAGTAGCATTTCCCATGTATTTGTATTGGCTGTATTGTGCCTCAATGGAAATGGAAGCAGGAGATTGTAACTGATGCATAAAAAGCCATTCAATTACTCCTGCACATTTGGTGAATCAGATCCAGTTGCAGTGACATTTTTCAGTGTCTCAGTTTGTGTCATTTCCAGCACTTGGGCCAATACCCAAAACTGTGTTTTTTCTGCAGGCTGAGAATCCACTCCTAGGCTTCTTGATGTCCCTGCATGGATACATTACATCTGCCCAGGTGCAGGCACAGGGGTGTAAAGGTATTTAGATGCAGGCACATCCAAGAAGCATAGGAGCAGTTCTAAGCCTTTGTTTCTAGTGGCCGAGATCCGCTACATCTGGCTTTAGACTTAACATCGAAATCACATTTGCATGTGATTCTTTAGGTGCAACTTTTTTGTTTACTGTAAACAAACAGTTGAACAAGCTCATTAAAGGGAACAGTAACACCAAAAACATGAACATGCTTTAAAGTATTTAAAATATAATGTACCGTTCCATGCACTGGTAAAATCTGTTGGCTTACTATTTTGTGAATATAAACAAGCTTCTGTGTAGCAATGACGGCAATAAAAACAGGGCTACGGGCATAGTAGTTTTATTTGCTAGCTGCTGTGTAACCTGAGCCTTTTCACTTTTGAATGGCTGCCCCCATGGTTACACAGCAGCTCATTATATCAACTATAGTACTGCTTCTGAAGCAAACACACCAGTTGTACCAGTGCAGGGCAACAGTAAATGCTTTAAAACACTTTAAATTTTGTTGGTTACCGTTCCGTTAAACTGTGGTTGCTAGGGTCCCCTACCATAGCAACAATGCAGTGGTTTCAATTGAACATAAAAGGAGAGAGCTTGGAAAGAAGGTAAGTACAATACTTATTTATCCATTGTATGAATAAGCTTTCTGATTGCCTAGCAGCACTCACTCCAGCAACTAAAAAGCATATTAGATTACAGGACATCAATAACAATAGGCAATAATGTTAAATTTAAGTAATGTTTGAGGCTGCCATCATAGGGATCCACAGGAAGGGGCAATGGAGGGCACATGTCCCCCCTGGAGTTTCCCCTTTCAAACAGGACAAAATCAAGTGGCTCAGATCCCTATAATAGTGTTTAAAGGAGAACTAAATCCTTCCATAAACCTCAACCTAACTCCAGGTCACCATCACACCTTCAAGCTCCCTCCCTCGAACATTTATTCCATTGAACAGTGTCCCTATGTCTGAACCAGCTATAAACATGCACAGTTGCGCAGTGGAGCTCACATTTTCTTCCACTTTGGACCCTCTGCCACTTTGATGATTTGGAGCTTGCAGGAACATGCATGGTTGCAACTCCTGCAGACTTAGGTGCCTATTTATCATGCTGTGTAAAAAAACAGAAAACAAATATAAGACATAACACCGGGAATTGCAGTGTAAAATACAGTGTACTTATCAAGCTCTTTATTGATTTTAGTTGATTGTGCAACTGTGAGTAAAAATCCGGTGTAAACAGAAGCAGCCGCTTGGAAATGCTATGTATAAGTATGGCATTCAGCCATTGTTTTATTCTGCTTTTTTCCCCATGCAAATTATTTTTCAGGCCCCCAAAATATCTATAGATTGATCTGTTTTACCAATATTTATTGAAATTGTACATAAATTAGGGCCTCATGGGGCCCCTATACCTTCTGGGGCCCCCTGCAGCCGCTGGGTCTGCTTCCTCTATAGTTACGCCCCTGATTACAGGTGGTGTATAGTTGTGTAAAATAATGGTATCAAATCAGAGATTGAGCAACGTAAAATAAAACACACACACCTAGGTAGAGGATCTGTTATGGGAGAAGATGGCGGATCTCCTAGGGACTATTGTCAGTGTATTAGAAATCATGAGGAGAGAACTTTAAGGGGAGAGGTAGGGAGACCAGAGGAGGGGGACTGAGGTTTGGGGCAGGGTTTATGTCTCTCTGCAACACAAGCACCTGAGGAAGGATCTCTTGATCCGAAACATGTAGTGCAACTTTAGTAATAAAGAATCACTGTTTGGTCGCAACGGTTCTCCGGAGTAATTTCTATCGGATTTATGTCTCTGCGCATCTACAGCAGGGGTGCCCAAAAGGTAAATTTGGATCTACCAGTAGACCTTTAGCCGGTTGATCAGTAGATCTCAAGATCAGACAAACAGCTTGACTAAGGTACCCTCCTGTTTCATTCTTTTAATTCAGATATTTATTACATTATGGATGCACAATAAATAGTTGTTTGTTAAATAGAGCAATATAAATGCTCTAATAACTCCATATAATATTTAAGTCACATTTTCCATGAAATAGAATACTAACAATGTTTTTATGGATGTAGAACATTATGGGACAACAACAGTAAAAGTAGATTTGGAATTAGTATTAGTGTGGGCACTCCTGATCTGCACCAAGGCCAACGTAGACCATCAGTTTGGCTGATTCCCAACCTGAGACTATCTGCAGCCAGTTCTATTCCTGTTTGCCAGCCCTACTTCTAAAGTCCAGGGATCCCCAACCTATTGAACCCGTGAGCAAAATTCAGAAGTAAAAGGAGTTGGCGAGCAACACTATCATGATAAATGTTCTTGGGGTGCCAAATATGTGCTGTGATTGGCCATTTGTTAGCACCTATATGGATTGTCAACCTACATTAAGGCTCTGTTTGACAGTACACCTGGTTTTTATACAATTAAAACTTGCCTCCAAGCCTGGAATTAAAAAATAAGCACCTGCTTTGGGGCCACTGAGAGCAACATCCAAAGGGTTGGAGAGCAACATGTTGCTCATGAGCTACTGGTTGGGGATCACTCCCAATCATTTCTCAGTATACACATTTATATGATATGGATGTAGCCATCAACTATATTGCTATATAAGCAGATGCCCTTTAACCTGGTCATATACAATGAGCTGCCCATGAAGCAGTCAAACAAGATGAACATAACCCTCCCTGATCTGGTATTCCAAGTGGTTTTAATTTCAATTGCAAAAATTACAACTCCCATCATCCTCGGCAAGCAGAAGCAGCTCAGTGAGAAGGCTAAAATACACTACTCATTGATTTAGGTATGTCTCTGTTTAATAACCAAGCCAGCTTGGGAGATTCATGACCTTGTTCTCTAGGAAGCACAAATTAGAATATAAACTTTACAGGTTAGATATTCACTGAGCCTGATAAATCTCGGGAGCAGCATAGTGTAAGAGCAATAATATGACTTTCCTCCTGATGATAAGTAGAATATGTCTGAGAAATACCATAGATACTTAGAACAGCTATAAACCAACTGCAGGAGAGAAAATGAATATATGGTTAGTATGACTATAGGCTCTTTATACAATGACAGGTCTGACAGGCTGCACAACAAATAAGGAATACATTATTAACTAGCGACAGGCAGCTTCTGAATGGGAAACCAAATAACTTCTGCCTTTAGCATTCCAGTAGCCTAGAGACGGCAATAAACACAAGGCGGGTACTAGACAAGGAGGGGAGTGTGATGCCATGAGGAGAGTTCTCTGTCTATGGGACAGACATATGCAACAGAGCAGGGGGGAGCACAGAGACGGGGCAGCTTTTAGTTTGGGTGGATCGTTATTTCAGCCACAAAGTGGGTCTCATTGCCAACACCCTGTCCTTTATCTTCCTTAGTCGGGTCCTAAGTGGAGTTTGTGCAAGAGATGATCATGTTTGGTTACTTTGTTTACCTGTGAGCCATGTTTCTAGGATATGAGGCTGTGCTGTGGCCAGAGGCTAAATCAGAGCTGGGTGCAAGCCACACTCATTGGATGAAGGTAAGAAAAGAGTTTCCTAGTAAGAGATCTCGTGCAAAATATTAGATTAATTTGCTTCATCTCCAGTCTCACTGGTTACTTCTATATTTAACATTTGCAGGGTCTCACACATATAAGGATCTCTGGAGGCAATAAGGTTCACGGCAAAACATACTTTGGAGGAAATGTAAGTATATGTTTTCAAATAGTTTTCTACGCAGTGATTAAAAAAAAAACACAAAAAAGTCAAATGAACGTTATCTTTCAATTATATTTGGGTATCCTAAACTAATATACCTGATACCATAAGCACAATTACAAACTACTATACTAACTCAGTTACAGTGCTTTCCCAAAGACTACTATACCTGCTATCTCACAGCCACAGTCCCTTCCCAGAGACTATTATCCCCATTCCTACTATAGGCACCATCTCTCCCTACAATACCTGCTATCCCCACCCACAATTTCTTCAAATAGACTATTATCCCACTGCTACTATAGGCACCATCTCTCCATACTATACCTGTTATCCCACAACCACAGTCTCTTCCCAATGACTGTTATCCCACTGTTACTATTGGCACAATCTTCCCCTGATATACCTGCTTTCCCCACCCAAGGTTCCTTCAAATAGACTATTATCCCACTGCTACTACAGGCACTCTCTCTCTCCCTACTATACCTGCTATCACCAATCACAGTCCCTTCACAGAGACTATTATCAGCATTCCTACTATAGGCACCATCTTTCCCTACAAAACCTGCTAGCCGCAGTCCCTTCCCAGAGACTATTATCCCACTACTACTATGGGCACCATCTCTCCCTACTATACCTGCTATCCACACCCACAGTTCCTTCAAATAGACTGTTATCCCACTGCTACTATAGGCACCATCTCTCCCTACTATACCTGTTATCCCACAACCACAGTCTCTTCCCAGTGACTATTATCCCACTGTTACTATAGGTACCATCTCTCCCTACTATACCTGCTATTTCACAGGCACACCCTCTGTATCTGCTGCATAAGACTGTTCCTAAAACCGGCCTGCATGTAATATCTTGAAGGAATTATTTTGTCTAACATCAGTACAACACTAGGGACCATCCACTAAATGTTTTTTTATGTAAAATTTTGCTTGTGTGTGTTTGTGCGTGTGTGTTGTGGTGTTTATACAAATGGCCTGCAGGTGGCATACATAGGACTTTCTGTACAACTTTTTGAATCAAATACTGCAAAATGTGACTTTTACATTGTGAATAAAGGTACTGCTATACTTGGAAGGGATCTCTTTGCTGCATTAAACCTACAATTAGTTGATGGTCTTATTACTACAGCACCAGTGCCTGCCACACAGCCTGTGTCTAAAATTTCACCACAAAGCAACACATCATTGGGCTGTGCAAAGAACTTTGTACATAAGTTGAGATCGGATGAAAAACCAGTACATAACTACAGAGCAACATGCCATGCAACAACCCAATCATCTCCAGCTGAATTATTACATGGCAGACATGCGCACTAAGTTACATGTTGCAGACGTCAAACTTCCACCAAAGACTATTCCTACAAAATCATCTACTGCTGACATTGTGAAACATAACCAAGCAAAATGCAAGGCTTATACTGACAGAAAACGTGGTGCAAGAGAAGTGCACTTTCAGCCTGGATCTTTAGTCAGAATTAAGAAACCAGGAATACTGAAACAAGGACAATCTAAATTTACTACACCACTTGAAGTGAGACGCCAGCGAGGACCATCCACATATGAACTGTCTGATGGACGCATATGGAATGCAAGTCGTCTTGCTCCTGCTAGATATGACTTTGGAGATCTTCCATTTGATGAAGGACCTTTTCCTACTCCTAATGCCAACTGCAATAGGGCAGAGGAAAGTGAACCTATAAGGCATACTGAGAGAATCAAGAAACTACCTGCATGGACCAAGAACTATGTCATGTAAAGAATGTATATATTGTTTTAAGATACATACGGTTTAATTGTTACTGTTTATATGTTTGTCTAAATGCTTTCTACTATAGGGGGAATATGTGGTGTTTATACAAATGGCCTGCAGGTGGCACTGTGCACACATAAGACTTTCTGTACAACTTGAAAGTGAAAGTAAGACTTACTGCTGTTATGTGATGACTGCATGAACCTGCTAATAAAGCATTGTTATACTCTCCTAATCCTCGGCTACCAAACACAACGTGTGTGTGTAGTGGACTTCTCTGAGAGCAAGAGTCCACTGTAACCTGTGTTGTACTGGCAGCAGTCAGTGGATGTCCAAAACAGCAAGCTGTGGATCAATGTTTTATTTTGCTGAGGGCCCTGAGCAACCAGAACATGGGTCTGTTGGGAATTGTAGTTCCCAGCAAGGCCCAGAGTGCAACAAATCCTATCATGCATTGACTGTTCTGACTTCCTGTATTTTTTATCTGATTCTTTCTGCTTTTCTTAGTTAATATTAAATGTAGCTATTGCTATCCTGGGTGACCTAAGCTGCATTGGCATTTACAGATTATAGAACTAGGCACAGCTGAACAATGCAGTGGTGGGGGTATTATGAATTTTACTTCCTGATAACATTTAAAAGAACTCAGTCAGAACTTACCTAAAACTGTTGAAGCCATACTGTATGATATTCTCTTTATTCTATTAATTTATTGGGTTTTCTTTTCAGATATAACTAAAGCAGCGCTGAGGAAAATGTCTAGAGAAAATTCTGTACAGTTAGCTCCCTATGGCGATAGGTAAGTGTTGCACTAATAATGAGTTAGTGTTATGCTGCCCTATAGAAAAATGTAAATATATAACACAGGCTCTTCAATAATCTACTCTGGGGATAGTGGAATGCATTGTCTGATGCACTGATCAATAAGAGATGTATCCGAAGTGTGCAATATATTATTGTGTTTCCACTCTCTTTTCATTTGTGAAAGAATTGTTTTTAATTGGCCCTATATGTATGGCTTGGCAAGGAAATTAATAGAATGGTAAAGTACTGGTGTTACCCAGAAAATACAATATGCAAAATGATAGCAAACAGGCCTAAATGCTCTGCTTAGATGTTTTACAAATCTATTTAATTCTTTCATTGTTTCAAGTAGCATTCAATAGAATCCAATTAGGTAAAATTATTTGTTTCAACTAGATCTAACATAGCTGAAAAGCAGAGTTGTATAGAAAAATGAGTAAGAATCGGACTACAGGCAGTCCCTGGGTTACATACCAGATAGGGACTGTAGGTCTGTTCTTTAACTGAATTTGTATGTAAGTTGAAACATATACATGTACTTATTAAATGCAACTTAAGCAGATGTCTGTCTTCATATAGTATTTATTTTTATCTTTCTGTTCGTATTTATTTTTACCTGTCTGTGCTCTACAGTGGACAACACGCACCAGATGGGATTAGGACAATTGGTTTATTAAAGCTAAATGCTGAGTAAAGTTTTGTGATAGCCCCATCCATAAGTGTGAGTTGTATATAAGTCGGGTGTATGTAACTTGAGGACTCCCTGTATCTCCATAAGTCCTGTCACCATTGACACCCTGTATTCATCAACAATTTCTTGTGCCTATTTGTCTCTCTCCATCTTGGATTCTACTCACAATAAGACATTGCATTGAGTTTATATTGCCTACCCAAGTGGTGTCTACCTTACATCTAAGAACTGGTTCAGACTCTGGTACAGACCAGGAGAAATGGAATCTATGGAAGCCATCCTTTCTGTGATTCAGAGCTTTCTGGATAATGGGTTTCCGGATAACGGATCCCATACTTGTACAGCATTTTCAGCCTTATTCATTGTTAGGCTTTAGCCCTCCTTTAACGGACTCCTAACAAAACTGACTAACCTAGCAATTAGATTGCACGCTCCACTGGCGCTGTGACTGACTGAACAAGGCCTAGAAAGACCCAATTAGCACAAGTTGGAGCGATATAAATATAGAAAATAAGATTAAAAAAATTAAGTTGGATGTTAATGTTAACAAGTAAATGTATTATCTTTAGTTTTTAATTACACTACGATCTAAAGGATGGGCAGAATCAGACAGGGCACCCATTTAGAGATCCATAAATTCTGCATGTAATAAGCAGCTCTGCATGTTAGAAAGTTGTTGGAAGAAGCCCTGTCGGTTGACGGAAATCAATTTTACTTGGACATATTGTTCCTGGGAGCCTTCTTAATTGCTTTGTTATGTCTTTTGCAATCATTGCACATTAGAAGCTAATTGCAAACCTGTTTGTGGTTTGAAGCTTTCTCTACATTCCTTAGAGTGGTTATGAGTAATGGTTGGAGTGTTTGCTGTTGCTAGCCATGAGGCCTAAACATTTATCTGATAAGGGCTTGAAGGGGAAGTAAACAGCTCACTTAAACTTCAAGCTTAAAGGAAAAGTCATCTTCATGTTCAATCTGCTTATTTAAAAAAGATCTTTCACACAGCATAAAATGCACCAAGGGTATATTTTATAAATTGATGCATTTTATAACCTGTGGGCTGTGGCTTTACTCTATAATATAAAGCTACTGGCAAAGAAAAGATACTGTATCCCATAGCATTGTGGCATAACTTCAAGGTGTGGTTCACCTTTTACTTAATTGTTGGTATGTAAAAGAGTGGTCAGTTCCTAGCAATTTATTGGTCTTGGTTATATTTTATAGTATTTGAGTTATTTTCCTTGTTTTGCTTTCTGCTTTTGCCTCTTTACAGCTTTCAAATGGGGGGGGGGGTGTCACTAACCCTAATCTAAAAAACAAATGCTCTGTAAGGCAACACATTTATTGTTTTTACTACTTTTTATTATTCATCTTTCTATTCAGACCATCTCCTATTCATATTGTATTCTCATATTCAAATCAGTGCATGGTTACTAGGGTAATACAGCCCATACCATTGCAACCAGGTTATTGAAATCAATATATTAATTTAGGTTGAACAAAGACAAAGGTCCATCAAGTTCAGAATTTTAAGTCTATATATAACCTGGCTAACTACTAGTAGATTCAGAGGTAGACAGTTTCCTATCCATGTCCAAACGACTTCATTAAGCCCAACAGACCTTGGTTTAGAAAGCAGTTGTTTGTGGGGCACGTTATCAAACGCTTTAGCAAAATCCAAATAGATCCCATCTACTGCCCCCCCCACTGTCCAGAATTTTACTTACCTCATCATAAAAAGCAATCAAAATTGTCTGACATGACCTATCCTTCATAAAGCCATGCTGATTGCTGCTCATAATGCCAATCACTAGGACAAACTTTTGAACGTGATCCCTTAAAAAGCCTTTAATGTGAAGCAACCAGTTACCAGGGGTAACTTTAAGAGCAAATTTCCATTTTTTAACACGGAAATTCTGCGTTGCTAGTGCAGCAAATGCAATAGTTCTCACTACACTAGCGATGAACCTGCTCTTTATCTCTGACTGGAATCATTATTTAAAAAAGCTACACTCTCAACCCACATCTTTTTACTATTAATAACAATTATTAATAACTATTAATAATTTTCTATTAAAAAACTTCTTGGGGTGAGTCTTAGCCACTGCCACAATGCACTCCTCATTTCCAATCTTTGCCTTCCGGATTTATTGTAGTGTCTATTTTTGTTAAATGCAGCTTCTGTTCCCACACACTTGTAGTTTTTAAATGCATTTCTCTTCATTCCTATTGTTTTATTTTCTTCTACATTAAGCCACAAAGGGTGGTTCTTGGTGCTTCTACATTTCTCTTTTAAGGGAATAAATTTAAATTACAACCATTGCTATTCTGTGTTTTTAGCAGAAAACGTAATGCCCCAATCTATGCTCTGAAGGGCAGCCCTTAAGGAGCTAAAATTAGCTTTTCTGAAATTCATGTTTTTTGTTGCCCCAGTATATATTTGTTTTTTGCACCAGACATTAAATGATATAACATTATGGTCACTATTACCCAGGGGTTCAATGACTTGCACATTTGCTATAAGTTCTGGGTCATTTGAGATCACTAGATCCAGAAAAGCATTTTTTCTGGTAGGCTCCTCAACAACCTGTGCCATAAAATTGTCATGCAACAAGTTTATAAACTTATTCCAATGAACTGATCTGGCAGTACAATTGCTCCAGTCAATATGTGGGTAATTAAAATCCCATTATCATTACTTTACCCAAACTAGCAGCATTTTCTATTTGCATCAGGAGCTTAAGCCTCCTCCTCCTCCTCACTTACATTAGGGCAGGGGTGTCCAAACTGCGGTCCCAGGGCCAAATGCGGCCCAGGATGGATATGAATGTGGCCCAGCTTCAAACGTTCAGTTCTCGAAAAAACTTCATGTTGCAAAGGATATAGGAGGAGGGGGACTCTGCCCATTGCCCAGTTAGTAATAATAATATAATAATAAGTCTAGTTAATGTCCAGGTGTCCCATCGTCCAGTCTATAGCTCCATCTGGTTATCCAACTAGTATAGTTTTTTGTGTATTTTCTTTACTTTTACAAATCAAAAGTGTTTGTGTATTTCATGTGTGGCCCCCAGACAATTTTTCTTCTTCCAACTTTTCGAAGCCAAAAGTTTGGACACCCCTGCATTAGGGGGTCTACGGCATTCCCCTACAATTAATTTGCTGGACTATTTACAATCTGCTTTTAAATCCTGCCTAAGAAACAGACATATTCATCCTCCCTTTCTATTTCCTCTGTCCTCCAAAACAAAGTATAGCTGCTGGTATTAACTGCCCACTATAAACTGGAGAGCTGTTGACTAAAAATATAAATGACTCAAAAACCCAAATAATAAAAAATGAAGACCAATTGCAAATTGTCTCAGAATATTGCTCTCTACATCATGCTAAAAGTTTACTCAAAGGGGAACAACCCCTTTAAGTCAATGTGGCCTCACTGCAATGAAAATGCCGGAAATTGAAAGAAAACTAAACATCACTTTATAATGTACAGGAAACCTTAGCAACAAATTCCATGTGTGGTAGCCCCCAGCTGTTCCCCTGATATCTACAAAAAATCCATCTTCTTCAAAATGTGACAAATATTTACATTCCTGTCTACTACAGCTGTGCTTTATACAATACTGCAACTTTAACAAATGTGTTTTAGTAACTGTCTGCCCATAAATTAGATGTGCTAATGAAATGCATAAATGAATGTTATCAGGAGTTTGGGCTTAGTAATTATTTCTCATTAAATCCAGACTGGTATATATTCCTTTCAGAAGTTACTGTAATACATGATGTCCTTTGTTACAGAGGACAATCTTTCCTTCCAGCCATACACATGAATCGGGTGGATGTACTAGAAGGCAGGCTGTCTAACCAGGAGAAGACCACCAGCACCTTACTAGATCAGGCCTTCAAGATAAAAGAGGACGTTTCATCTTTGCGGGGGATCCATGGAAGCCATTGGGATACAGTGGCCCAAAAGCTGCTAGAAAACCACATGCAGACAATTACACAGATAGTCAAACAGCTTAGTAAAGATATTGAGGTAATAACCATGACTTGTTTTAGATGCACTGAAATGAATATCATTGAGAGCAATCACTGATTTGTAATGCTAAAAGGGAAAGGGATTTTCTATAGAGGATGACTGAACTTTGTGTGTTACTGAATGTGCTGGCTATGTAGCACCCAGACTGGAAAAAAAACAGACCAGAGATTAAATTGTGCGTGATTAAAATGTTAGTTCTAAAGAGGAAAGCTGAACAGTATGTTTCATTTCAGAATAAAATTAACTATAATGTTTTCACATCATTTCAAAGTAGGCATTTATATACAGGCATGGGATCCGTTATCTGAAAAACCTTCATCCAGAAAGCTCCAAATTATGGAAAGGCCGTCTCCCATAGACTTCATTCTATTCAAATAATCCAAATTGTTAAAAAAAAATAGTTTTTGTACTTGATCCAGACTAACATATAATGAATCATTATTGGAAGCAAAACTAGCCTGTTGGGTTTATTTTAATATTTACAGGATTTTCTGGTTGACTTGGAGGCAGATTTACTAGGGATCAAATTATGAAGTGAAAAAAGTTTGAAATTCGACCATCAAATATTTTTTTAAAGGGCTTTATCGATCGAAAATTTACCTATTTCAAACTAATAGGTCAGTTCTCGATCGAATAAAAATCACTTGAATCGTTGTAGAACATCATTCGAATCGTTCGATCAAATCATTCGAATCAAACGATTCGCACAATTTTGCGCAATATCATTTGACTCATTCAAAAAAATTTCAGGACAGGTTCTAGGAGGCCCCCATAGGCTAAAATGGCAATTTGGCAGCTTTAAGGTGGCGAAGTATTGAATTCAAAGTATTTTAAAAGGCCAGCACTTTGAAAAATCAACTTTTTGAATTTTTTCAATTTGAATCGAATTTTGGCCTATTCGATTGTTAAAGTAGCCCAAAATTACTGCGAAATTCGCATTTTTAAATTCGCATTTTATTCTAATATTCACGTCGACCCTAAGTAAATGTGCCCCTTAAAGTATGAAGATACAAATTAAGGGCTAATGCCTTTTGGACAGCCATTTTTTGCAATTTGTTCGAATAGCTACTATAAGCTTTATTTCCCTTTGTACAAGTACAAGTATGGGATCTGTTATCCAAAAAACCATTATCCAGAAAGCTCAGAAATATGGAAAGGCCATCACCCATAAACCCCATTTTCTTTTTTCTCTGTAATAATAAAACCATAGCTTGTACTTGATGCAAACTAAGACATAATGGATCCTTATTGGAAGCATTACTGGGCCTATTTAATGTTTACATGATTTTCTAGTAGACTTAAGGAAAGAAGATCTAAATTACGGAAAGATCTGTTATCCAGAAAACCCCAGGCCAGAGCATTCTAGTCCCTTGCTGGCAGCCTGTTTACTCAATAAACAAGGAAGGCCCATTTCACCATTAATGCTTCCTGTTTTTGAATTTATGCCCATGATATGTTAAAAGGCTTTGGCTCATGTTACAAGATATTCTGTCTTATTCCGTCTCCTTATTTCAGCACAGTGAGCAATAATAATACTCCTTGTAGAGCAATTGCCTGAATTCATTTGTCTAGTACAGAAACCTATCACGTTTCATTTTTGGGGAGGCAATACGGAGGATATTAGGACAGAGCAATAATGATCAGCATTACAGGTATGGGACCTGTTATCCAGACTGCTCAGTCTAAAGAAAATCATGTAATAGTTAAATAAGCCCAATAGGCTGGTTTTGCTTTCAATAAGGAAGGAAGGATGGGATCAAGTAGAAGGCACTGTTTTACTATTACAAAGAAAAAGAAAATAATGTTGAGAATTTTGACTAATTGTGGATTATTTATATAAAATGGAGTCTGTGGGAGATGGCGCACTGTAATCTGGTGACTTTCTGGATAAAGGGTTTGTGGATAACAAATCCCATACCTGTACAACATAAAAAATATAGTTACCTTTTTGCATTTATTTGGACTGTTGTAGACTTTGGAGAATGAAATCCGTGACAGAGATCAAGTGAGCACGGGAACAAGTTTCGCCGTTCAGAATTTGGACAAGAGACACCTTTACGGCATCGGTGATCTGCGAGGTCGAGTGGCCAGGTTAGAATTAATAGAATCATTTTTCGCAGCTTTCTTTTTATTGAATATAACATAAAAGTTTATCACCATAAGCAGACATTATGTTGTTCAGTACGTTTGTATAGCAGAGGATTGATTAACATGGTAGTAGTCAGTTTAACGTGTTATTATTCCCTGCTGTCGCTGTAGTTTTGGCATAGACAAGTGTAAAATGAATATAGGGAAGTTTAAGAGCGGGAGGAGATGTAGAGGATTAAAGAGTATAGTTTAAAAAAATAGAGTGAAGTAGAATATTTGCACTGTATGTATTCATTTGAGGTGTTTCACAATGGATTTTTAGATAGTGATCCTTAAATTTTGGGTCTACAAGTCCCATTTGGACCGGGTTTTTTCAAAATTTGAGTCTAGCTGTCATGTATTCCATATTTCTCTTTCTTGAGATGACATCTGGTAGTGTTGGGGGATTGAGGTCTTTCCAATGTTTTGTGATGGATAGTCGGGCTGCAGTTAATATACAGTTTGTTAGCCTTTGTTCCGAGGGTGTATTAATTACAATTGGTTTACCCACAGGTGTGTTTGAAATATCTAGGTCTATTGGGTGTATACAATCATTTTTAATATTACAACCTTTAATATTTTTATTTGAAATGTACTCTTTTAATCTTGACAGTTCCCCCTTTATCAGCTCTGCAAGTACTTTTGGAATCCTTCACCTGTTTACTATTATTCCAAGTATTAGGGTAGAACTCCACGGTGCACATCAAGACAACACGTCGCCATGCGATAAAAGGCTGCGTCTTCATCCAACAGTTGGATAAATGTAGTTCTCAGTGGTGTAACTACTCGATGGTGGGCCCTGGTGCAGGATTGGACCCGGGCCCCCCCTATCAGGCTCTCCCCCTATGAATTGCACATTGGAGTTCTCCTAGCCTCTCCGGTGGGCCCTGGTGCAATTGCACCCCCTGCTCCCCTGGTAGTTACGCCACTGGTAGTTCTTACCTACAATTTCTCATTCACTTCCTGTATTTTCAAGACATCCGAGACGTCACATGCGTTCCATCGCATGGTGATGTGTCGGCTCGTTGAGCACCGTAGAGTTCTACCGTTAGGAGAAGCGAGTGGCTTCAGCATCACCAGCAACAATGCTTGGGTGCAGTGGGGGAGGGGGTTGCTAAACCAGTTCTGAGATTACGTTGCACCTGGCCTGTGCTTTGTGCCTGTTCTTTCTAAAGAGAAAAGTTGCACATTTCAGAATAACATTAGCTATAATGTTTTCATATCATTTCAAAGTAGGCATTTATATACAGGCATGGGATGAGTTATCTGAAAAACCTTCATCCCGAAAGCTCCAAATTATGGAAAGGCCTTCTCCCATAGACTTCACTCTATTCAAATAATCCAAATTGTTAAAAAAAATTTCTGTAATAATAAAACAGTAGTTTGTACTTAATCCAGACTTAGATATAATTAATTATTATTGGAAGCAAAACTAGCCTGTTGGGTTTATTTAATGTTTACAGAATTTTCTGGTAGACTCGGGGGCAGATTTACTAGGGGTCAAATTTTGAAGTGAAAAAAACGGCGAAATTCGACCATCGAAGAAGGGCTTTATTGATCGAAAATGGACCTATTTCGAGCGTATCGGTCAGTTTTCAATCGAATAAAAATCATTTGAATCGTTTGATCGCATAATTTGAATCGTTTGAGTGAATCATTCGAACGATTTTGCGCAAAATCATTCGATTTAGAAAAAATTTCAGGACAAACATTTTGGATAACAGGTCCCAAATAGTTTTGGTAACGTACAGTAGCTTCTAGTTCCTAAGAGTTCCAAAAGTGGGACAGATGGAAAATGACCTAGGAGTACTTACAAATAATAAACCCATCTGTGACAAGTAATGCCAGTCAGCATCACAACAAGGGCCAGCATGGCATTGTCCTTTATTAAAAAGGACAGAGATTGACAGGAGTGGAAGCTATCTTCCCTTTTTACAAAGCAAATAACTCAGTAATGGCCATATTGGGATTTTAAAAATTGGAGAAAAGTTCCTGAAGGGAGACTGTACATAAATACGTGTTTAGGGGATCATACAATCAACTTTTTTTCTGTCTTATTCATCTGTAGATCTGTAGAACTTAAAAACACAGAAGCATCCTTTTAATGTTAGAAGAAAATAGTTTTTTGTAAACAGCTAGTTAATTAATGTTAAACGGATATTAAAAAACACATTTATCCATGGAGTTATCTAGTTGGAGTCAGGAAAGAGTTTTCTTTTTCCTTCTATGGCAAATTGAATCATTTTAAAAGGGTTTTTTCACCTTCCTCTGGATAAATAGTTGGGTAGGATTTTCTAGAGCAAAAAGGCTGAAGTTAACATATTTCTTTTTACAAGTCTATATTAATGTGCAAAATAGAACACACCATGTACATCATTAGGGGGCGCATACAAAGGTAGTTTGATAGTGGGATGTATCTGTATATCAATCATAACTGTGATTGTAACTTAAATTAATTAGCTCTATGAAGATAATGTTTGAGGTTTCAGGAGTTATGGGAATGTGTGTGAATTTGTGCAGCTTATATCTCTGTGAAGCACTAATGAATGACAAAGTGCTCATTTTTCACTTAGATAATCATTAGAGGAGCACCAAGTGAGCCCTGTGATTTACTAGAGTACAGCAGAAATTTGATAAAGAGGCAGGCAAATAGATTCACTTACATGGACATTTATTGGGGTTATAAAGGGAAATTAATAACAAGTGCTTTTGTAGAGGTAATTTGTGTTCTGATGTGTGCAACATCACATCATCTTTTATTTTTATTGCCTTGTGTTTAATGTATAGGAGTGATGCAATGTAGGCAGAGTCGACTTTAGTGCTGGTGGTGGGATCTTGTTATTTGCGGTGTCCCTTCAGCTCTTCTTGCACTAAATCTCATAGCTGTTAGCTGTGATTTATCTGAAAAGCTGGACATCACTCATATAAACTGTTACACGGTCCTTTCCCAAAGAATATTAGCCCAACAGCTGTGATTTATCTGAAAAGCTGGACATCACTCATATAAACTGTTACACGGTCCTTTCCCAAAGAATATTAGCCCACTGTTACTATAGGCACCATCTCTCCCTACTATACCTGCTCTCCCACAGTCACACTCCCTTCCCAGAGACTATTATCCTACTGTTACTATAAACACAATCTCTTCCCAGAGATTATTATCCTACTGTTACTTCAGACACCGTCTCTTCCTACCTGCTATCCTGCAGCCACACAGTCCCTTCCCAGATACTATTATCCCACTGTTACTATAGGCACCATCTCTACCTACGATACCTGCTATCCCACAGCCACACTGTCCTTTCCCAGATACTATTTACCCCACTGCTACTATAGACACCATCTCTCCCTACTATACCACAGCCACACAGCCCCTTCCCAGAGACTATTATCCCGCTGTTACTATAGGCACCATCTCTACCTACGATACCTGCTATGCTACAGCCACACGTTCCTTTCCCAAATACTATTTACCCCACTGCTACTATAGGCACCATCTCTCCCTACTATACCCCAGTCACAGTCCCTTCCCAGAGATTATTGTCCTACTGATACTATAGCACAATCTCTTCCCAGAGATTTTAAGCCCACTATTAATATAGACACCATCTCTCCATACTATACCTGCTACCCCACAGTCACAGTCCCTTCCCAGAGATTATTATTCCACTGCTACTATCTACTACCTCCCAGGAAAGGTAATGTGGGATTTGGCAAACAGGTATACAGCAGTAAATGTATACAATCTTTTCACTAAGCATATTTATTTTGACATTGCTATAATTTCAGATGTGATGCCAGCATTGCAAAACTCTCTGGGGATTTGGCTACTACAAAGCATGAACTTCAGGCACAGGAGAAAGAGATTCGGAGAATAAACGCTTCACTGGAATCACATATGAAGGAAGCAGATTTTAAGGTGTGTGTTGGTTAGGGAGGCTGACTATAGCAATATAATGATTTACTGACATTAATATGCAAGGCCAATTCTACAACATACAGAATAGTTTATATTCATCATCAGGTCAAATACCAGACAGGCTGCTATAAGGTGCCATAGACTTGGGCATGTGGGGAGCTGTGTTTACATGAAATGTTAGGGTCTGTTTTGAATCTCAGTTTGGACATGATTCTCTGGCTGGCAGGAGAGTCTTCAATCTAACCTTATCAGTGAGTAGTGCATAAAGTATTTTTAAATATCAGTTTATAATACTAGCTAATTACTGTACATGACCATACACCCCCAGTTCAGCTACACAACAGTGGGGGTCATTTAGCAAAAGTGGGCAAATTTGTCCATGGGTAGGAACCCAATGACAACCAACATATTGCTGCATGCATTGGTCTACCTGCTGCTGGCTGAAGAAACTCAATCACTGATTGATTGCTATTGATCACTGCCCAGGAGTAATTCTTTCCAGTGTTGATAATTGATTCTGCGTGTTTCTAAGTTCATTTATGGTTAGAACTATTGAGACATTCTTCCAGTTTGTAACTCACTATGTAACATGATTTCTTTGGTAGCCATCGCCCTGCTTCTAGTTTCCCGAATTATAAAGTATCTTCCTATTCGTGCCTTCTCCTTTTCCTGTTCCAATCTCTTATTCCAACCACTGCCTGAATGCTAGGGTAAATAAGACCTGAAATGCCAAACTGAAGAACCGCCGAACAAAAAGATAAAAAAAAAAAAAAAATGAAGACCAATC
>CM044431.1:195506410-195528694 GCA_024363595.1 Xenopus borealis | reverse complement strand
GGGGGGGGGGGGGAGTTGGTTAGCGTTTTCCCATGACAATATCCCTTTAAGTTAGCTTTTAGTATGTTATAGAATGACTAACACAATGCCACTTGGACTTCATTTTTACTTTTCATAGAGCTTTGCCTTTTTTTTCTGACTTTTTACAGCTTTCAAATGGGGACCCCATCTATAAAAAAATTTCTGTAAGGCTACACATTTTTTGTCACTGTTGCTTTTTATTACTCACATTTCTATTCAGGCTTCTACTATTCATATTCCAGTCTCTTATTCAAATCAATACATGGCTGCTAAGGTAATGTGGGCCCTAGCAACCAGACTGCTAATATTGCAAACTGGAGAGAACTGGAGAATATCACTCCCTACATCATACTAAAAGTTCATTTATAGGTGAACAGTCCCTTTCAGTAGCAAAGAGAAGACCAATGTCTTATTAATAACCTTGGATTTGAAATGAAAAGTTCAACAGGCAGTTGTAAACACTTTTAGGCCTATAGTGTAAATGGGTTTCTTTAATCTCAAGTACTTTCATGATAAATACAGATGATATATAAGCAGTCATTTCAGGTATGAAATCAGTTATACCCAATTGTTTTGCCATAAGTCCAGGACAGATATCCTCTCTGCCCTTCTCTAAATCCACCCCCAACAATATTTCTCTAGTTTGCAGTTTGCACATATAAATTGAATGAGAGAGGACAAGGCATGAAATTCCACATTATTTCACGCATGAATACAGGCAGGCAATGCACTGATACGGAGTGTTCCCAAGTAGGAGGATGATTCACCGAGATATAAAGGCAGGGAGGATATAGCATAGCTCTCTCACAGCAAACTACCACTAATTACTTATTCCATATGCCAAGAATAGACAGACATACGTTTGCAATTAAAAAAAAAAAATAGCCTTGTGTATCAATCCTTTCACAATAATTGTGCCCACTCGTTCGTATACGCAGAGCAGAGAAAAAAAGATGCCAATCGTAACGAGTCCCCCCATAGTGAACTGAGCTCCATTTCTGTTGCAGGTCCCTTCACCTCTTGCTTCCTTTGCTCTAATTGAATGGATCCTTTCTCAGTAACACTGAAGGTTCTGAATAAATAACTAGGCTTTAATAGTAGCCATCTGGACGAGGCTGGAACACCACAACAAAAGCAAATTAGTGTTGTTACACATGCGTGTCCATGCTGTCACCTGGCTTTATATTTATAGTAAAGGGGAACAACTTACCTATTATAAATTAATAGAATATTCAAACTTGCAGAATTCCAAGGTGACTCCTAAAATCTTTATACATTAAGGCAGGGTACAGCACTTCTTCTAATACACAGAAATGTAGTCATGGAACATCATATAGTTCAAAATACAGGTATGGCACCTATTGTCCAGAATGCTCGGGACCTGGGGTTTTCCAGATCTTTCCGTAGTTTGGATCTTCATATCTTAAAGAGATACTGACACCTGAAATTAAACACTTTTTTACATCTATAATAATATTGGCTTTGAAAGCTACTTCTAACTTTGCCATAAAGTATTTGCATGATGCTTTTACATTACCTGTCTGATCCCCCATGTTCCTGTATGAGGGGGCTGCCATATTTGTGCAGCAGGAGTCCGTTAGCATCAGAAACTGTAACTAACAGGCTGAGATGGGACAGTCAGGTTGGCAAAGTCAGAGAGTCAGGCTTAGGAACTTCAACTAACAGTTATATACAAAATCAAACCTCTCAGCAAAAAATTATCAACATGACCTATAGGTAACATTAGGGGGCAAATTTACTATTATTCACCAAAATTTGCTCAATCCTACTTGAAATTCGATAAGCATTCGACCATCTAATGCTTATCGAATTGTTTTAGGCTATCATTTCGCTCAATATTCGATTCCTCGATGAATTTGTACGATCGGATACTGATAGTTCGATTTTACGAAAAAAAATCAACAAATTAGTACGATTCGAACAATCGAACGAACCATTCGATTGTACGAATGGTATTCGAGCAGGTCTCAGAAGCCTATGGGGAGCTTCCCATAGGCTTCTATTGCAATTCGGTAGGTTCAATCTGGCGAAGTAGGCAGTCGAATAACTTTAAAATTTTTATTCCTTCGATCATCGAATGATCGAATTATCGAATAGCCAATCATTCGATCTATTCGATAATTCGGTATTCGATGATCGAAGTGGCCAAATTAGAATATCCGAATATACGAAAAATTCGTACGATCGAACAACGATGTGAATTTCGTAAATCTGCCCCATAATGTACATTCATATGTTTAAAATTCATTTTTTAGTGTCAGTGTCACTTTAAGTCTACTAGGAAATCATGTAAACATTAGAAAAAACCCAATAGGCTGATTCTGCTTCCAATAAGGATTAAAAAAAAGGACTATACATATAGACATATAAGAACTATGAGTGACACACTATTGTCTCAGGTGAACAGTACATTGTCCAAAAAAGGGTCAGTAACCCTGAGAAATTGAAATTTTAAATAATTGCATTTAAAATAACACGAACAGCCAACATAGTTTTGTGGTTCCCATAGGGACCTTTTTCAATATGTATATATACCCATACATTGTATTGAGAGGAGAATGCTCCAGGTTTCTTTGCTGGGTTGTGAACACCTGTGTAGATAAGTGAATTTGTTGCAAATTTCCACGTTTTGTGGCTAACAAAACTGCTGCAAAAATTGGCTGGTGACAAATAATCATGCGCCCATTGACTTCAATGCAATAGATGTGCATGAAATTGTTGCCGGCGTCAATTTTTACTGAATTGAAACGGGACAAATTCGTCCATCACTCGTGTAAATAACTCGTTCTATTGGTCCATCTCTATACCCACAATTATCACACTACAATTTTAATGGCGCCATTCTGTTTGAGCACAGCTTGGATGATTTCTTGGACAGACATAATATCAAAGGCTATTGTGATACTAAACTCTATAGTTAGTATCATCATAAATTGCAAGGGGTGGCTTGGTTTTATGTTGCTTTGACAGCTGTCATATATATCTTTATTTTGGATAAATTCTCATATGCAACAGCCCTAGAAATGTTATTAAAACAAAAGCCTTTTACTGACCCACCACCAACCATTTAATCTTTAATCATGATCAGTTTCTGAGCTGGGGAGTAGCATCTGAGGATCCTGGGATCAGTATCTCAACAGCTGAGGAGCAATGGGCTGGGCATCCCTGTTTGTTGATATAACACCTAGGGGAATTTCTCAGCTGTGTCTCTTTATATGTCACTCGCTAACACTGTGTATATACCTTGGATTGTAAAATCTCTTTCAGCTTGTACAATTTCTGGCTCAGGCCACTGCTGAGTAAGTGGTGCATGGTTAATGTGAGAGCGGATGAACTGGCTCAACTCACTGTTCCCTGCTGAATTTTTATTAGGTAATGCAGCTATTAGGAAAGATGGAAGCTTCCATTTCTGAGCAAAGCAACAAAGTAAAATCTGCACAGGGGGAGCAACATCACGAGATCCAGCTTCTAGATTTCAAGTACGTGTTTTAATTACATTAACACAGCCCAGTCCAGAAAAAAATTGCCTAAGCCTAATGAGTAGGCTGGCATGGAGCAAGATGCTGATTCAATACAGAATACAGAATTAGAGCATTGGAGTGGTTTGTCTGTTTGATATCTGCAGTCTTCTCTTGTATTGAATGGGGGGAAAAAAGAATTTATGCTGAGTTTGCATATCAATTCTAAATATTGCAAGGTCAAACGATAACCATTGAAAGGTACTGGTTTTGTGGAATGCATGTGGGTGGAAGTGACTTCATATGCATGCATGTTGCAGAGTGACATCACATTCACAGACATCACATGCATGTGCAGATTGGCGCTCACAGGCCCTCCAGTACCTAGGGCAGCACCAGACCTAAATACACCAGTGCCCACTTGTTAGTACTGGAGGGATCAGCACCCTCCTCAGTGATTCCCATGAAACAATTACTGCCACACAGGGCAAGTATCCTGTAACGTATTATATGGATACTGTAATGGGAAAACTGACATGTGGCTAGACATATTGCCAGTTTCCCAGCTGCCCCCAGTCATGTGACTTATCCTCTGATAAACTTCAGCCACAATTTATTGCTGCACTGCAAGTTGGAGTGATATCAACCCCTCCCCCCCCCAGCAGTATAACAACAGAACAATGGGAAGGTATCTAGATAACAGCTCCCTAACACAAGATAACCTGGTAGATGGTAGATCTAAAAACAGCACTCAGTAGTAAAATCCAGGTCCCACTCAGTTACATTGAGTAGGAGAAACACCAGCCTGCCAGAAAATAGTTCCCTCCTGGCTCTTTCTGAAAGCACATGACCAAGCAAAATGACCTGAGATGGCTGCCTACACACCAATATTACCAATAAAAAAATACACTTGCTGGTTCAGGAATTTAATTTTATCTTGTAGTGTGAATGATTTGCAGTGTAAACAGTGTAATTTAGAAATAAAAACTACACCTAAAAAAAAATAATGACGGAATCCCTTTAAACTTGCAAGGGTTCTAGGCTAGTGCCACATTTATAAAATACAGGCCTAGAAATAGCCAATCCTCCTCTGCCTGCGCTGACAAGCACTATGCCAGACTGGGTACAGAACACAAGAAAATGCATTTATATAGTTGAAATCTGTTTCAAGTGTCTGCGCCTGTGTGGACACAGTACCTGGAATTGTTCAGCTGTTTCTCTGCCTGCATATAAACTGTCACATGTAGCATGGCATGCTGCTAATTGTTTTTTGCCATTTGCTCCTACAACTGTGTCCGTCGCATTATGTTGTGCTGCCTTTACTCCTAGTATAACAGGATATAATACACAAGAGCCATAAATACGCTGTAAATTATATCTTTATAAACAGTGCTTAGTGATGTCATCAGTTATTATCAGAGCTTAGTGATGTCATTTCTGTCATATGACTCACTGAAACTTGTGTATTATAATAAATAAAGTACCCCCTGTTGCAAAATAAGAGGATATTAGAAGTCGACTTGAAGTTCAATGACCTGTATAAAAACACTGCCTTCGGCCTCAAGTTTTTATATGGTCATGGGACTCCTCTGTAATTTATAATATCCTTATATTTTACAAGAGGGGCTACTTTATTCACTATATCTTAAACTACCACTGTGCCCTGGGTCTTGCACTGGACCCATAGAGTGAAGCAATACCAGCTATGGGCAGGGGAGCAACCAATAAATCACTGGGCTCAAGCAAAGTGGGCCATGTTTGGCTCATTACTAGCAGCTACACATTCAGTGATACAGTAGCTTCTACTGATGTGGATTACTGGCTCAGAGGGCTACAAAGACTGTGTAATTACTGCTTGTTTTATGGTTTATATTAAGCACCCAAGTACTGAAATTTGAAAATTGAGGACTTTACATATGGGACAGCCAACACTGTTGAGTATCAGGACTAGGTTCTCTTATTTCAAAACAGTTTGCAAATTTTAATCAAAAGGCTCTAGTGCTTAAACACTAAAGAATCATTAGAGAGCTTCAAGAATGAGAAAATACATGGCTAATGAAATTGACTCAGTACAAAGTTGATCCAGGGACTAGCCAATTAACTAGTCTAATTGCCATCATGGAATCTAGAAATTATTTTCCCCTCTGTGGCAAATTGGAGAAGCTTTAGAAGGGTTATTTGCCTTCATCTGAATCAACTGGAAGTTAGGCAGTTTTCATTTAAAGTGTTGAACTTGATTCAACTACTTACTATGTTTCTAAAGCAAGGAATAATAATGAAAAAAAAGAAGTAAAGTCAAGTCTACTAGTGATGTCTTACTATGTGTGCTGGCAGCACTGCTGGGTCTCCTGGAATGGACAAACTAATATTTGACAGAACTGATGTATTTTGTAAAGAGCTCATGATCTCTATGGACTTATATTTTATAGATATTCCTCATTATCCTTTATTTATATACAGAGCATTTCACATTTCACCATTTACATCTGTCCCAGATCTAGTACAGATATATATATATATATATATATATATATATATATATATATATATATATATATATATACATGTATGGAACATGTTATCCAGAATGCTTGGGATTTGTGGGTTTCCAGATGACAGATCTTTCTTTAATTTGGATATTCAGACTGTAGGGACCTATAGGATTGATATGCCCCTATAGAGTTAAATCCCTACCCTTTTACTTTCCTTAGTTACTAGGCAGAACCTATGTCTCCATTTATATATTTACACCACTAGTTATTGAAGAGGTGTAATTACCAATTCCTGCCACACTGCCTTATAATGAGTGTAGGGAGTGGCCTCTTCCTCTTTGGCTGCTGGTGTCCTTAGCATCTGGATGGGCCCCATTGAGCCTGGGTACAACAAGACCCAGTAAAGCCACCTACCCTAAAGAGATCTGCACTTTAAGAGATCAAGACCAGGGAACCCTGTGAATGAGGTTAGCCAGTACAGGGTAGTTTATTTAAGACTCTCTAGGAGAGTGAGATAGTCAGCTTAGGTAGCAAGAGCAACTGTGTGCTCCATCAATGATCAAGTAGCAGGGAGTAGCTTCCCACAAGGCTTCCCAGTATGCCTCTAGTGAAGGGACCCCAGCGTACATGGTGTTAGGATAGACTACTTCTCTCTAACCACTCCACTAGAAGGGATCTGGACCACTTAAAGGTGTATTGCCTCAGGGAATTGATGTACACTTGACTACTATGCCTTATGGGAGTCTCTACATTGCTGTATCATCCTTATCTACCTACCCTCATCTGTGACTTGTTATACCATCCTCATATGTGAGTAAACCTGGGGTAATTTCTCTTGTACAAATAAACTGTTATCTTTTGGTTTCATCATAAGAATCTCCTGGCATCCATCGTTTCCTATTTTTATTAGCAATATAGCCTGAGAGTTGTAGTTATACTACACCATCTGCTGGAAACTTCCACTTAGCGGAGGCCCTGATCCTGAAGTTTAAGTCCAATGTTACCCATGCTCCTTAACTATACTACTTAACTGTAGGGTTTTTTGAATTTAGGGTTGAATTCTACTTTAAGTCTACCAGAAAATCATGTAAACATTAAAGGATGAAACAAAAGTCAATAATCCCTTGCTGCAATGCATATGGTATAACCCCCTGCTCTGCTGTGCATGCATAAATGCAGTGCAATGAATCCAGAATAGATCACTGAAGGACACTTACCTGAACTGAAGGCATTATTCATATTTTGACGGACCTTGAAAATGCAAAAATAAACACATTTAAAAGCACAAAATACACTTACACTAAGGGATACATTTGCACCAAAGTGAGGCTTCACAGAGATGAAGCACTATGCCCGAGGGGATGCCCCTGGTTTTTGTACTTTGAAAAGTGGTCTTAAAAAATAGACTCTAATTTGCATCCATATTGGTACATGCGTTCACAGTTATGTTGGAACTTTTGAAAAGCACACTGTTTTGTGGGGGAAAAAACAAGATGATTTTGACCCTGAATTTGCACTTTAAATGAGCTCCATTAAATATACAGGTTTATTTTCAGCATTTTTCACGTTTTAGCATTGGTTCTTATTAACGCTACTTTTAGTTGATGATACCTAAAACAATGTTATTTATTCTTAGGCTTGGCGGGTTGCTCAATGATATACAAGTACAAATTCAAAATCACCGCAGATGGACAGAATCCCAAATACAAAAAACATCCCAAGAGCAGGCTCACAGCTTAGAGCAGCTCCTCAGTGCCATTCAGCAGAAAATGGTAAGCACTATTGACAATGGAAATACCGATACATGGTAGAACCCACATACCTATTAGAATCTAGTCCCTTCTCCATCAAATCTGTAGTCTTCTGCTTTAGCCATCAGGATCTTCAGGGTAACCAGGAACAGATTAGGCTCAGATCTTGCAGAAAGAATGTTGGAATAAAGAAAATGTTACCACAAAGTGAGAGATATGATTATTTCTGGGAACGATGCCAGTGGTTGTAACTCTTCATATCTGCCCTCAAGTTATTATATCCTCAGCCCATTAATTCTACACACTGTGCTGTAATTGTAAAACCAGCATTCACTGTAACTACCATTACCTTAATAAGCACTTAGTAATTCCACTGAACACAAGTGGTTTGTATGGGAAAGTAAAATAATACTCTTCATATCAATGCAAGTTAATCCCTCGTCATACCTAAAGTAGCCAACAGCATCAACTGATGCTTCACTTTCCAAGATCCCTGGGCACTTCACTGCTATGTGCACTTTAACAATCCTGTATTCACCTTCATTGTAACTTTGAAGTGCAAATAGGAAATTCATATACAACATGGTTCAAGCAAGTACAGTATCACAAATGAAGTGCCCCCTCCTCCCGCAATGTTTCAGTGTTTAATTAGAATTCCCCACACACAGGATGTATCAGAGAAGAGGCTGCAGGACAATCTCCATCACCTTACAATAAAAGTGGAAAACACAGCCGAGACGCAAAGGATTGAGGCTAAGCTGAGCAAACTGAAACATGCCGAGGACAAAATCAATGCAAGAATTAATAAAATTGAAGCGGAAGTCTGGGATGAGGTGGAAAATATAAAGAGTGAATACAGAGCAGGTAGGCCAGTTACAAAACACAACACATCATTCATTCATTTTTCTAAGAAACTGTAGCTTGGCATGAAAACAAAACAGTTGCACAAAATAATTATTCTTTGGGCGGCAGCATTTCTACAGGGGTGAAGGCTGCCATAATTGCTTAGTTTGGCAGAGATTTTAGCCAAATATTCAGATTACTAAGGTTATTTTTCAGTGGTGATTTATATAAAATATAAAATACAAATTCCCTGCATGCTCTTAGGGGGGTTATTTAGCCAAGACTGAGTTGTGATTTCATAAAATAATCAAGTTTTCGAGGGTAGTTTCAGTAAAACTTTTCACAATTGTAGGGTAAAGACTCAAACTTCCTTTCCAATATGCTCCAGAGCAGGGGTGTCCAAACCTGGCCCTCCAGCTGTTAAGGAACTACAAGTCCCACAATGCATTTGCCTGACTATGGCTGTCAGACTCCTTCATTGCATTGTGGGACTTGTAGTTCCTTAACAGCTGGAGGGCCAAGTTTGGACACCCCTGCTCCAGAGGGATTAACGAGGATTGCGTGTCCCCACGATCATGCAAGGCTCCTCAGCTGCAGAATACACCACATGAGAAAAAGGATGGCACACCATCTCTTGAAGTAAAAATAACTGTTTATTCAACTATTAAAAAGTAGATAGCTGGAGTGCATAACATGCCTAACGTGTTTCAGGAACACCCCTTAATTATATCTTTAAATGAGATGGCTGTGAGTTACCCTTTTTTACTCTCTATAACATCTAAAGGACAAGTTACAAAATACATTTAAAACCTAGTATCAGAAAACCAAATCAAAAATTTAGTCACAGAGGGAGCCCCCAACAACATCAGGGTTGGACTGGCCCGACGGGACCCAGGCAAAAAAACCTGGTGGGCCCCCAACCCTCATAGGCCCCCGCCAGGCCAGACACCCTCTCCCGATATTCAGATTCAAAATTTTCAACGCTGTGCAGGGCCATCTGTGCAAGCGCCATTCGTGCATGCACGCCGAGCGGTGTCTTCATGCATGCACACCAATTGGAGCATCACAGTAGGAGGGAGGGGGGCCCCGGACAGCAGTCCCAGTGGGCCCCGGGCACCCCAGTCTGACCCTGAATGACATCATCATTAGTAAAAGTGATTAATAATTATCTGTATATCAATGCCTGTTTAATTTGAATATCCAGAACACTTCCCTGGGTTCTAATGACTTAAAAGTACAAATTATAGAGAAAGCCGTGACCCTGGGTCAAATTCAACAGGCATTGATATATAATTATTAAACACTTTTACGGATGATGATGATGTCTGTTAGGGTTCCCTCTGTCACTAAATTTTTGATTTGGTTTTCTGGTACTAGTTTTTAAATGTATTGTGTATCCTGTCCTATAGATGGCCTGTAATTGAATGTATAAGGGTAGAGTCACACAATGCTATTTGCGGGAGATTAGTTGCCCTGCGACAAATCGATTTTCCTCACATGACTAATCTCCTCGAACTGACTCCCTGCTGACTAGAATCTAAATCAACGGTGGGATGAGCTAGGCATCTTATGTACTCCAGCTATCTACTTTTTAATGGTTAAATAAAGTTATTTTTACTCCAAGAGGCGTTGTGCCATTGTTTTTCTCGTGTGTTGTAGTTTCACTAACAACTAAAAATTTTTGGCGTAAAAAAAAAAAAAAAAATTTTTCAAGCTTTATTATGCCCTGAAGCTGGAAATAACTCAAATCCAAAAATACTCCAGCTAAAACTTGTTGAGGTTGTGTAGAAGTCATTGACAGAGGTCCCTTGCACCTTTTGAAGATGTTTGTAGCCTATATGATGTTCGGTTTTCTTTTGGTATTTTCACTCGATAAAGTCAAGCAGTTCGAGTACTTTTACGCCCCAATTTGAGTGTTCGAGTTTTACACCCTGATTGCACTGGTTTGAGAATTTTACATTTGAGTTTTTCATAAATAAGCAAACATTCAAGTTGAGTTTATTCAATGTATAAAAAAACCTTACACGCAGGTAGGTCAGTTCAGGGGCGATCCTAGTGATATCCCCTCCTGAGGTGGCCTTCAATATGCCACCCCCCCTTCCCCACAGCGCTCACTTCTTCAGCACCGAAGAGGGGTAGGGGGGGTCCACGGCGCAAGTGCGCGCTCTGCACTAGAAGAGCCGAATTTCCAGATTTGAAAAACGTAAATTCGGCTCTTAGTTACCAGGAGCGGCTTTTTTGCTGCCCCAGGTAACCAGAGGGGCGCTGCCACCTGAGTCAAGTGTCTCAACTCGCCCCATTGGCGGAGCGCCCCAGGGTCAGTTTATATCCAACTAATCTATCTCACTAAACAGCCCTAGGCTGTGTATACAGTGCACAAAATGAGTCAAAACTAGAGATATACCAAATCCCAGATTTGGCCAAACCCTAACCCATAGCAACCAATAGGATATTAAACGGGTGACCAGTAAATTCTACCTGATGATTGATAGCTATGGGTTACTGCTCCTGGGCAAACGTAGTGCCTTTTTTTTTACATAACCCTTTATGTGTTTCAATAAACCTTACCTGAAATGGTTTATATTATTGGACTGAACAATTCAATGTATTGGAAAATGTACGGAGAATGCCTTTGCTGAGGAACAAATCATGGCAGCTTTCATTCTTCTATCTAAATACAATTATGCAGTTATACTCTGAGTAAGTTCTGAGGTTAACAACAGATTTTGACATAAGAAGACGTTGGCCATCGAATTTAAACTTTATTACGGCTGTAATATCTTACAAACATTTCTTCTTGTCCGATTTAGGATTTCAGTCAATTCAAGAGTCTCTAAATTCTCTTCAACAAATACAAGAGACAAAGGTGACCCTGGAAACCAAGAAAGTCCATAGAGACATCAAGCAATTGCGGCGCAATATTGTAGAATTAAAGGATATGTAAGATTTACCTCGACATCCTATGACTAATCCACGAGACGGCTTGTTTTTCTATACTTGTATCTCTCCAATGTGATGGCTTTAAACGAGCAGGTTGGACAACTCTCTCTAAATTCTCTGTGGTGTGAAGAATTGAAAATTATAGATTGAACTTCCAAAATAATGACTGGGAATTAGAGGGCAGAACATGTCCAGTATTAGAGCTTTCTCGCTCACACTTTACAGTAACACAAAAACATATTTATGAATTGCATCAAGCCATTCAAATAAATATTCAGTAGCAATTTTTTTTTAATCTGTTCAAACCCATTTACTGATGTTGGCCAAGTAGGACAGTAACCCATGGCAACCAATTACATTGTTTCAGTAAATGAGCCCAGAATGGATCTCGTAATGTGAAAAGTAGCACTGTCTGTTTCATGCAATTTTATATGCTTTAAAGAGAATTATTTGGAATAAAATATCTGTATATAATAATATAATGTATATCTGTATATAATAATAACATAATGATTAAGCTTATTCATCCACAGCCTAAAAACATCCGATGCCCTACACATTTAGCAGTTTCATAATAAGTAGAATCTGTGCATGGCATTTCTTAATGAGTAGCAGAAAGGTTCCCCATCTAAGATGCTTAGAATATATCTTTTTGCCTGATCCCGGAACTGTCTTTTGCTCCTCTTCACTTTTGCATGCAAATAAAATGCAGAGGTAAAATAAAATATAGTTAAATAATAGAAGAGAAAAGATTGCAGGTAGAGAAAGAGAGAAGAGATAGAGGTGTTAAACAGATAAAGAAGGTGGAGTCGTCAGAGAGGGTAACAGAGAAAAAGAGAGAAGAAAACAGGGGAAATAAAAAGAGAAAATGAAGGTATTAATCAGCAGCAGGTTACAGAATAGTGAGAGAATTATATATATGAAATAATATAGGTAATATAGAATATGATGGGGTTGTGCTATGCTATGAAACAATACACAGGCAGAAGCTGGATTGAGATAAAAGAAAGTTCACATGCACAATTTTCGTTTTGGGATCCTTACAGGTTACATAATTGGGTAAATCTATGCCTACTCGGCATTAAACTGTGCATTTTAAGGAAATATGGTTTTGCCTTAAAGTGGGTGAAACCAGAAAGTATTGGCGCAAGGTTTAATATAATGGGTGTGGCTTATGGTTGTGGGAGGGACTTCTTGTAGCATGCTGCGCTACAAACACACACAGAGCATCCACTTGTTTCACAATTCAAGCACTGTGTACAAGTATGGAATCCAAAAACCCAAATACAGAATGCTTCATAAAATACGAATGGGGGCGTCTCCTGTGGACTCTTAACCAAATAGTACATGTTTTTTACCTCAGCAATAATAAAATTGTATCTTGTACTTGATAAGATATAATTAATCCTTATTGGAAGCAAAGCCTCCGCCAGGGAAAACGCATTTACGCTAGCGATGTCTAATTTGCATACAGCGCGAATTTCAAAGTATAATAGAAGTATATGTTACAGCCACTACACAAGCCCAGGAAACCTTTAATAAATTATATAAAGTTGTCCTATTGCCCTACATGTGCCCCCTGTATAGTTGTGTTGCCATATGTTAGGAAATGTAGGGGGGAAGGAAGGTAACCCCCAAAAAAAGTTCTCTCTTTTTCACACTATCACCCTACAGGTAAAAGACGCATAGTTTTTTTGGGACATAAGGGTGCAAATTGCGCAAATCTATCTACTTCACTAGCGAATTTTCGCAAGGGGCACGGTTAGTAAATTGCTAGATGCTTCTAATGAATTTGCACCAAAGTACATAAAAAAGGTATTCCATAGGCATAATAAACTAGTGTGCATTCATTAAAGGCATCCTAAAGTGTAGATTAGCTGAATATTGCACAAACATAATCTCATCACAGTATGAGTTAGCCCATTCACTCAAGCCTCCCGACTTACTGACAAGTCCATAATGTGTCTTATCCCATGGGAGGACTCACTCCTGAGGTTTCTATGAACATAAATTGCATTATAGCATTAGCTAAAAGTAAGTATGGATTGCACTAATGGGTTCCATGATCTATTTATTTATTTAATGGGATACGTATATAGCCCCAGCATTGTACAGCACAACAGCTTGGCCCCTAATAGCCACCACATTCTCATACTGGGAAGGCTAAGTCCAGTGCATATTGCTGGCAGACATATGCCCGCAAACATATGAAGAAAGGAAATCAGAGTATGATACAAAATGTTTTAATTTTAGTTAGCGATTAAGCAGACACAGCTAATCCCAAATTCAGTTTCATACAAATTTTTATCAGCTAAGTAGTACAGGTATGGGATCTGTTATCCAGAAACTCATAATCTGGAAAGCTCAGATTTAAGGGATGGCCATCTGCCATAGACTGCATTTTATCCAAATGATTTCCTTTTTCTCTGTAATAATAAAACAGTATCATCCGAAGGTGCGTGTGAACCAGCGCAGCGGCGCTAAACCGAAGAAATCTGGAAGCTGAATCTCTTAGTGAAATCTGGCTTTATTAGGCAAACATAGCTTGGGTGGCAATATAAGGTGCATGCAGTCTACGCGTTTCGTGCCCTAACTCGTGGCACTTCCTCAGGACTCAGATTCAGCTTTCCAGCTTCCGTTGCGCTGGTTCACACGCACCTTCGGATGATTACGATGACTGGGAGCCACGAACCAGTCTGACCTTTGCAGGCAGCTACTGGAGGGAAGCTACGTGCAAATGCACACAAGAGAGGTGAGCTCCGCTATTTTCCTCCCTTTTTTTCAACAATAATAAAACAGTACCTTGTACTTGATCCAAACTGAGATATAGAAAAATCAGCCTATTGGGTTTATTTAATTTTACATGATTTCCTAGTATACTTAAGGTATGACGATCCAAATTACAGCAAGATCCATTATCCAGAAAACACCAGGTCCCATGCATTGTGGATACAGGGGGCAAATTCACTAAGGTCCGAAAAGTCGCTAGCGTTTGCTTCGCCAGCGCAAATTCACTAAAGTGCGAATTTACGCTCAGGTCGGCGAACAGTAGCGTAGTTGCGCTAGTGTTACTTCGCTAGGCAAAGTGTTGTTACGCTAGCAAAGCCTATTTTGCATACGGCGGGAACTTTAAGTTATAATAGAAGTATATGTTACAGCCACTACACAAGCCCAGGTAACCTTTAATAAATTAAATAAAGTTGTCCTATTGCCCTGCATGTGCCCCCTGTATAGTTGTGTTGCCATATGTTAGGAAATGTAGGGGGGAAGGAGAGTAAACCCCCAAAAAAATTGCGATCTTATTTCAGACTATCACCCTCCTATACTAAAATACATTGGCGATTTTTTGGGACTTAGAAAAAATGTAACATTTTTTTTTTCAACCGCCTATCTATTGTACTGAACTTCGGCTAGTCTGACCAGGTGAAGTAACCTCTAGCTAGCGTAAGTGCTAACGTTCAGGAAAATGTTCATCTTAGTGAATTTGCGAAATTATGATCCTTCGTCAGTGCGCAACTTCGCACCCTTACGCCAGGCGAAGTTGCGCACTGACGAAGGATCATAAAAGTCTATCTACTTCGCTAGCGAAAATTCACCAGAGTCCGTGTTAGTGAATTTGCGAAGTTGTAAAATGACGTCACGCTGACGAATTAGCACTAGCGTTAGACGCTTCACGCTTTAGTGAATCTGCCCCCAGGTGTCATACCTGTACCTTTTATCCTATTTGCGTCACTACAAATGCAGATGAGTTGGAGCAAAGGTTTGTCCATGAACTTTGTTTTTATGCAACCAGTCCAAATGTATAGATGTACTAAAGAGCAAGTATTATTTCTTCAACAATATACAGTGCCAGGTGGAAATACATAAGTTGCTGTTTGTAGTGTAAGTTATTGTGTTATAATGTCTTGCTTTAAAGTGAATAGGTTTATGAGTTAAAAAAAAAAAGATTATGTGAAAGAGTTGATGAGTTGTTGATGAAAGTATTCCCCCATAAGGACTAATAATTCCAATAATGTACGCACATATATGCATGTGTGAATATCAAAGCATGATTTCATATAAGTGCAACTTTTATTTTCCTTTACTGTTCCTTTTAATTCATAAGAACATGTGTAAAAGAATCTAGTTTGGCTTCAAAGCCAAGCCTCTCCCGATTCTAGGCGACATAAAAACGTGAAGTTATGTTGATTTGATCAGTTGCTTGTACAGATCTGTTATTCTGGTGTCTCCGTGGGCTTTGGCATTATCTAGCAGCACCTGTAGTATCAGAAGAAAACAAAAGCCAATTGATGTTAATGTTCGAGACGAGCATAGAAAAAGATTATAATAATATAAGGACTGATTTGATACAATCTCTTTAAAGGAGAAGGAAAAGGAGAGATCAACTTCCTGCTGCTTTGATTTTCACATTTCCCGGTGTAAATCGCATGCTCTCTACTGCGCATGTGCAGCCCTGAGACGAAGGGAGGAAGTAGAAAGTTGATCACTCTGTGGTGCTCGCTAGAAGAACCCCGGACCGGTGCAGCTGGCTGATAGGAGCACCGGCCTGGGGTATCCGGTAGGTAAAGTAGTCACTTTGGGGTGTCTAACATTTAGCACACCCAACTGTAAAATCCCTTTCCTTCTCCTTTAAGGGTAATGAAACATGATCAGATTGTATTGAAACACTTGGCAATGCTTGCCAGCATGACATTACATATTTCTAATTGTCAAATGCCTAAGAAGCGATTTCAAGCAATTGATATAAGGGCTGGGACAGACAGGGAGATTCCGTCTCCTGACGTTTAATCACAGCGACAATCTCCCCAAACTCCCATCTCCCTGTCTGTCCCAGCCCTAATGGTGAGTGTGGGGCCACTACAATCAGTGCATGTCAATACCATAAAGAGGAATGATCTGAGGAATGATCTCAAAAATTTAAATTTAATATAAGCTTCATCATACTGAAATAATACATTTTCTAAATACAATCAGTTAAAAATTCTGTACCATTGCTGTACCCTTTTCCTCTCTCAGCAACTGTTTCTCCTCATTCTGTCTTCATTCAGGAGTTGGGTGTCAATGAATGATCCATTGATCCATCTATAGAGAGACTGATTTTGCCTACAAGATGTATTAGAGCTCACCAGATATCCTTGTCGCTCTACATGCAGGATTTGTGCAAAAGGCAGATTAGGTTGGATTTTGTTTGTATTGGAATCAGTTATTCGAGTGAACTCTAATTCATCTGCTAGGAAAGGGACCCCCTCCCATAAGATTGGATCATTCATCTGACACCCAACTGCTGCTTGAAGACAGAATAAAGAGAAATAGATGCGGAGAGAGAAATAGTGAATACAAACTTGATTATTTCAAAAACAATGCAGAATTTTTAATTGATTGTGCTTCAGTATGAGGAAGCTTATATTAAACTTAAATTTTTCCCTCTTTAAACAAAGAATGCACAGGCATATGATAACCGACAGCAGTGCAGTGAATAGTTGTCAGCTGGTAAGAGGGAATATCTACAAGCTGCCTAGTACAACATATAAGACTGACAATTAAATTATATTTTAACATTAGGGATACATTGGGAACAATGACAGTCTAAGAACACCTTCTTACCTCCACTAACTGATCATCATTTTTGGCATGCAGATGCCTCAAGAGATACCAGCGGGCAACAAATGCTATAGTGTCGCTGCAGCCACTCTGATATACCACTTTCTCCAGCAGCTGGCGGGTTTTCCTGGGGGTGTTATAAAAGGAAGATAGCATGTTAAGCAGGCTATGGCATGCAATAATATCACTATAATAATGTTACTGGGACAGGAAGTCACTAAAAATATACTGACTACATAGTCCTAACCAAACTGCGGATCATGCTTGTGTACAGTGAGCTGAATACTTACAGTACTGTAGCTGCAAAGTTAATACACAAAATCAGTATAGCCAATATCTTTCATAGAAATTTTCATATTAAACCACCAAGAAGTGAAGCCCTTCTCCACAAGTAGGGGCATCTTTGAAGGTAGTTTCCAAACTCCTGTTTTCCTACATCTGATGAATGTGGGAGTTCTTTAGGTTATCAAAGAGAGTAGAGTTGGCTCTACAGGGCAAGACTCTGCTGTTTTTCTACACCTAAAAGACAAGGGACACTCTTTTGAAGAAAGCAATGTCCAAATCTTGGATAAAGAAGACCGCTGGTTTGAAAGAGGTGTGAAAGAGGCGATTCATGTTAAGGTGGAGAAACCATCCCTGAACAGAGGCGGGGGGCTTTAAACACCACCTGTCTGCTACATACAATGCTGTTCTAGCATCTGTACCCAGGCAGTTTCAGAACTCTTGACACAGGCCCGGACTGGCCATTTGTGGGTTAGGGCAAATGCCAGAGGGGCTGCTATAAGGTCCCATAGAAAGTCAGTATTTAGTGGGCTGGTGGGGGCTGTTTGGGCCTCTATGTGGGCTGATGGGACTCTTGTGTACCTGAAATGCCAGGGCCTATTTTAATTCTCAGTCCAGCCCTGTCTTGACACATCCATTCATGCAACTCTCACAAGTAACACCTGTTTTCTAGGAGTTGCATGACACATTGGTAATCCCATCACAGTAACTACACAGAATCAACACCACTGTGAATTTCAGATGTCACCTCTCTGAAGAGTTACAATGTGCAGATGTGGTTGGATTGTTGGAAGAGTCTATATGCCGAGAACTCCCCTACACCAGTCAGTTGAACTGAAGAAGCTGCTCGGATGAGCAGTGAAACATTTTCATTAAAATATCTCAGCAAGTCCAGTTGCTTTGAGTTACTTTTGATAAAAACACTAGCAACCAGGAAGAAGTTCAGATGTCAGAATGCAATATGAAAAGCAGAGGCCCTGAACAAAAATATAAGCAATATAAAATAATAAAAGGAATAAAATGAAAGCCTTACTTGTGGGTTTTTTTTGGATGCCAGGGTCAGAGACCCTAACAAACAGTCAGCATTTTCAGGAGCTGATTGAAAACCAAACAAAATAAATACTGAGGCCCAAATGAAAAGTTGGCTTTATCAGGGCTGCGCAATATGTTGGCGCTCTAAAAATACTAGATAATAATATTAATTGACCCATCTATAAAATATGAAAAGTTAAAGATGAACGTCTCCTTTAAAAATCAGTAAAACTAAAAATAATCATTAATTTGATTTGACATGCGACATGCACAGTGCTGATTTCTTTATATTGTATCGGCTCCTTCACAGCAGATGTCTGTTATCTGCACATATTCACCTCAAGCTCATTATTTTTAATGACAATCTAAATAATCCATGACCTGGGCCAGAAAGCCATACAAAATGAAAGTAAGTGCATTTTAAATCGACAATACTATGCGGTACAGAACTAATGCAAGATGCATCTCTCTCAATATTCTAGCGCATCAGTTGCACCAAAGAGCATAAAAGATAATAATACATGAATGCATTGATACTATATAGTGTGCATTTCCTTTATTTGTTCTAGGAGACCGGGCCCCCTCCTCTACTTGGCGTGTCATTCCCACAGTCCTTCTGTGTAGACTTTCATCCGTACACATCATGACATGGCCAAAAAAGGCATTGACGTTATTCCCTATGGGGCAGATTTACTAAAAAAAACTTCGACCCTCAAAGTTTTTTTTAAAGGGCTGTTTCGATCGAAAATGGACCTATTTCGATTGAATAGGTCCATTTTCGAGGGAATAGTTTGATTCGATCGAATGATTCTCCTCAAAATCCTTCGAATTCTTGGAAATTTACAGGTTCTAGGAGGTCCCCCATAGGCTAAAATGGCAATTCGGCAGCTTTAAGCTGGCTAATATTCAAGTCGAAGGATTTTTAAAGGGCCAGAAATTTGAATTTTCAAATTTTTTCAATTTGAACCGAATTTTGGGCAATTTGATAGTCTATGTAGGCCACAAAATTTTATTCAAATTTTCACTTTGACCCTTAGTAAATCTGCGCCTAAGAGTGCTGTCCTCCAAGCAGCCCTCAAGGATTCTACCTACCAGATTTTGACAGTTTGCCTCCCTCACCATAATCTAGTTCTTTTAAAGGAGAACTAAACCCTACAATGAATATGGCTAAAAACACAATTTTTTATATACTGAACTTATTGCACCAGCCAAAAGTTTCAGCTTGTCAATAGCAGCAATGATCCAGGACTTCAAACTTGTCACAGGGGGTCACCATCTTGGAAAGTGTCTGTGACACTCACATGCTCAGTAGGCTCTGAGCAGCGGTTGAGAAGCTAATCTTAGGGGTTGTCACTAATTATCCAGCAGAAAATGAGGCTGGCCTGTAATTTAAGCTGATTCTACAAGGCTGACATTTTGATGCCAGTTGCACTGGTTTCTGTGCTGCCATGTAGTAATTATCTGTATTAATGACTAATCAGCCTTAAATTGTGACATATCTATTCTATGTGTACTGTATATTGTGAGTGGGTCCCTAAGCTCAGTAAGTGACAGCAGCACAGAGCATGTGAATCAGCAGAAAAGAAGATGGGGAGCTACTGGGGCATCTTTGGAGACACAGATCTTTACTGCTAAAGGGTTGGCTTGGGCTGGTACAGAAACCCAAAACATAATGTACAACATTTCTATCCTACTTCTTTAGGTAAGCTTTAGTGCTCCTTTAATTAAAGCCAGAAATTTAACCTATAGCATTGGGTATGAACGAGAAAATTGTTCAGCTGTATTTAAATGTTTACTGAATATTTTTACCAGACTGTGTAATTCTAATTGGGGTCATATATCACTTCAAAACCCCCAGAACTATTAGGCTGTTTGTAACATGCAAAATAAGTTGGCAGAATGGTTTCTTAACTGATGCTGCAGTACCGTGGTGCCAAGCAAACTCATTATCTGATACATGGCCCCCCACTGTACAAATAAACATGACAAATGCAGAAAGGAAGCCTAAGAGTCTGTCACCTAAACCTTCCACCCAGATTAATTCGCACTTGAGCAAACATATATCTGGGAAACCTGGATACGATGATTTACAGCATTGCAATTCTATAAATTTAATCCTGTACATTTACTTCTTAAAAAAAGGTACACAATTTCTGCTAGGTTAAGAGGGGGTCTAATTAAACACACACATATGTTTTGCCATTTTCCTGCTTACCGTGAGCCTTTTGTACTGAACTGGAGAATTCCCTGAAGTAGAACTGCTAGAGGACAAAATGTCATTTTTAGCACCTCACTAGTAGCCTCCTGCAAAAGTGCTGGCCAGCGACTATCAGGAATCTTTGCCTGCAATAAAAGGTAAAAATACATTCTATTAGTACTTTTTTAAATGAAAGTTTTGTTTTTTATTTTCCTATATTACAGATATTTATTGTATTTATGAATGGATGGGTGGGAAGGAAAGAGCCAGATAGAAGTAGAGGCTTACAAAACTGTATTCATTCTATAGCAATCCAAGAGTACCAACACTGGATGCAGTGAAAACCCAAATACAAATGGATGACAATTATAATAAACAAAAATTGATTATAATTGGTGCTTAATGATGCAAGACTTTTATAGGGTCATGGTAGTCCCCGGTGCCCTATAACATCCCTATATTTTACAATAGGAAGGACATAATTCACTATATAAACCATACAACAACCCACAATTAACAGGTAGGAACAAATATAATCTGCAGGTCAGTTACTTACCATGCAAACCTTGAGTGCAAGGAGGGCCAATCGCAGCAGGCTGGAGAGTTTCCCATTCCAGTTACCTTGCTGTGATGCCAGCTGTAAACTTTTCCTGTAGCACATCTCTGCATCCATCATCATCCCCAAGGACTGATACACCTCAGCGAGCCACTGCAATTAAAGTTTCAAGTTAAGTTTGGCATCTCCCTAAGCAAATGCACGGTTGGTGGCAGCAGCATTATTACTCAGCATCGTTAATCCAATGAACTGCAAACGACAGAAATGCAATAGCTCACAGAATAAATAAACCCACATCCTGGCACGACAACCAGCTTACAGATATACAGTATCGCACTGATCTGATGCTAGAGGTGCCAAAACAATAATGTTATATTGTATACAGCTTTATGAGGCCATTTTATTCCCTGTGGTGCTAAGATAATGGGTCTTATTTCTTTTTCAAAAATAGGGCAAGACTCAAAGTTTCTTTGTACTTTAAAGAAGTACCTCCAGAGGTGCACCTTTTTTAATTCCGAGATTGCAGTTTTTGAGCAGACTTCCTTCACCATGGCAGGCTGCCTCTAATAGTCACCTTCCTTAACTTATAGATTGTATTTCTTTAACAGAAGTCATCAGAGAGCAATGTGTGCTGTATACTGCAAGACTGCCCCAGTGATAACAGAAATACGTTGGTCTATACTGCACCAATATTGCTATAGCAAAACTTGTTTCTGAAGACATCCTCTCAAAGGGGAACTATCATGAAAATTTTAATTTTATATAAGCTTCAGCACACTGAAATAAAAAGTTTTCTAAATATAACCAATTAAAAACTCGGTACCATTTCTGAAATAATCAAGTATATCTTCATGATCACTCTCTCAGCATCTATTTCTCTTTATTCTCCCTTCTTGCAACAGTTGGGTGTCAGATATTCATTGACTCATTGACAGATGCCTAGAAGGTGTATTAGAGCTCACTTTATTAAAATCACCAAACTGGCAGGAAAAAGAAGCCCTGGCAAAAGTATCAAAGCAGCCCATGTACTCCTGCGCATGCAAAGCAAGATATATATATATATATATATATATACACAATATAGAGGTGA
>CM044431.1:195487758-195505073 GCA_024363595.1 Xenopus borealis | reverse complement strand
ATATCTCACCCTAGTTTCTATCACAACTATTCTATCTGATGGATTAGTGACCCTATACTTTATATTCAAAATTTTCCTTTGTGTGCCGCCAGCACAGACCATGTACCCTGGCAGATAAGAGGACTATAATTACCTTGTGTTCACAGGGCCAAAGTGTGACAAACTTGAAGAGACTAGTCTGTCTCATGCAATTAATGCTACATATCACAGTGTTCCATATACAGACTGAAGTGACTGTTCTGAGCATGGATCCTTCTGTTGCCAACATACCTATCAAAAGCATAAGGGATTGGGTATATCTATCTATATCTATTACCGTACTACCTGAAGTTGGTCAGAATTCCTGGTTCCAGTACTGGCATGAGCACTAACAAATGCAGGCATCGGTTTAGCTGTGGCTGACTATTATGGACAGCTCATTTACATTTCTAAAGTGATTAGCTCATTTACATATTAAATACATACCTAATTTGCATTTTTAGGTGAGCAGCCCATTTACATTTTAAAGCAAGTGGCCCATCGGGCATTAGCCCGAAATCACAGATTGCCAGTCCGGGCCTGGGCTACGGGAGGGGTTTTGCACCGAAAGGGTTTCCTTCTCTTTTAAGTTTGTAGCAGAATCAGTTATTTGAGTGAGCTCTAATACATCTGCTAGGAAAGGAAGCCCCCCCTATAAGAAATAACTGCTGCATGAAGAGAGAATGAAGAGAAACCGTTGCTGAGAGAGGGATAGAGAACATAAACGATTATTTCAGAAACAGTACAGAATATTTAATTGATTGTATTTAGAAAGTTTCTTATTTCAGTATGATGAAGCTTATATTAATATATATATATTAATTTGGCCAAGGGGGAAGGTGGAATAATTGGGGAATGCCAAAAGTTAGATTCCCCCCCCCCGTGATTGTATTCAATGATAGCCAGCGAACATCATAGAGCGATCTTCATGCACTGTAGAGTGAAAAGTTGAACTTTAACTTAAAGGGGTGGTTCACCTTTAAGGTAACTTTTATTATGTTATACAACGGCCAATTCTAAGCAACTTTTCAATTGGTTTTCATTATTTATTATTTATAGTTTTATAGTTATTTGTCTTTTTCTTCTGGTTCTTTGCAGCTTTCAAATGGGCGTCGCCGTCCCCCTTCTAAAAAAACAAATGCTCTGTAAGGCTACAAATGTATTGTTATTGCCACATTTTTATTGCTGATCCTTCTATTCAGACTCTCTCCTATTTATATTCCAGTTTCTTATTCAAATCAGTGCATGGTTGCTAGTGTAATTCGGGCCCTAGTTACCAGATTGCTTAAAATTCAAATTGAAGAGCTGCTGAATAAAAAGATAAATATCTCAAAAACCACAAATAATAAAAAATGAAAACCAATTGCAAATTGTCTCAGAATATCACTCTCTGCATCATACTAAAAGTTATCTCAAAGGTGAACAACCCCTTTAACTAAAGAAGTAGCTAGAAATGTTTTACATTATGTTTGTGCTTCTGTACCAGCCCAAAACAACCACAGCCCTTTAGCAGTAAAGATCTGTGTCTTCAAAGATGCACCAGTCGATCCCCATCTTCTTTTCTGCTGATTCACTGATTCACATGCTCTGTGCTGCTGTCACTCACTGAAGCTTACGGAGCGATGCACAATATACTGAATATGTACAAAATAAATTTCACAGTATAAGGCAGATTATTGGTAAACGGCAGCACAGAAACCAGTGCAATTAGCATCAGAATTTAATAATGGTGACCCCCTCTGTGACAAGTTTGAAATCCTGGATCATTGCTGCTGTTGAGAAGCTGAAACTTTATGCTGCTGCAATAAGTTCAGTATATAAAATGTGCCATGCTTAGCCATATTCATTTTTAGGGCTTAAATCTCCTTCAATAGGAGAGGGGCAATTAACATTTATTTCATATATACTTTTGAATTCAGCAACTGTTAGTGAATTCCCCCGAAGAGTGTGTAGCACACAAAGTGTCAGCTATATATGTAATTAAATGTCCTTGCGGACTATTATACGTGGGACAGACCAGTCGCACTGTAAGAGAGCGACTTAGAGAACACAAGTCAGCCATTCGGACTAAAAAAATAGAGCAAGCAGTTGCATCTCACTTTATAGAAAAGGGACATGGAGTACAGAAATTAAGATATCAAATTGTAGACCATGTTCCAAAATTACGTAGAGGTGGAGACCGGATAAAAATGTTGCTAAAAAAGGAAGCCATGTGGATTAGGAGATTGGAGACCCTTACCCCCTTTGGCCTAAACAGGGAATATGATTTACAAAAAATTTTCCGTGTATAATTGTTTTTAATATATGGTTTTTAATATACTTTTTATTAATGGGTTTTTACAGAATCGCCAGAATCTACAATTCGTGTGAGATTAAGAAACCTGACACTCTGTAATGTTATGTAAGATTGTAATCAGATAATCAACCCTGTGTTTTAAGTGTGTGACAAATATATTGCAACAAAGTATATATATGGTTAAGACCAGTAGATGGCGTAAGACTTTTGCCTATAAAAGGAAATGTAATTGTAACAGTTATTTCAGCTTGAGAAAGGGCCATAATAGGCCTGAAACGTTGCTATGTCCAGATTGTTACTACATGTAACTAAATAAAGACTTTTTACTCTAAAGAAGACCAGTGCTGTGCTTAAAACCTTTTTCACGGATGTAAATGGTGATGGCCATTAATTGCACCTGCATTGGCGTTTCCCTAAATTGAAGTCAACTGGAGCTGAACTGAACAAGTGTATCAGTATATAAAATGTGCCATGCTTAGCCATATTCATTTTTAGGGCTTAAATCTCCTTCAATGGGAGAGGGGCAATTAACATATATTTCATATATACTTTTGAATTCAGCAACTGTAAGTGAATTCCCCCGAAGAGTGTGTAGCACACAAAGTGTCAGCTATAGGTTTATGCCCACACTACATAATGCTGTGCTTATCAACTTTGCTGACTTGTGGCGTGGGCTGGGAGATGCATCAATGCACACAGTTTTCACAGCTGTTTCTACACAGATCATTTTATTCATTTAAAACCTGAAAACCTCTTCTATTCACATTATAAAGAAGCCACCTGGACACTGCTGGACTTATACCACAGTTCATTGTTTCCAAAACTTTTGCAAATGTTTGTAAAATAATTTGCTAATTAAAAATAAAATTGCAATGACTGGCACAGTCCATGCTCATATAAACCTATAAGCAAATGTAGTTAGTTCTACGGCATTAAAAAATCCCTTCAGCACAGAAGATATTACTGCTTGATAACAAATTTGAGATATTCTACAATATTTTTACCATGTATTTATAAAGTGGCAGCAGAAGAGTTTGTACGTTAAACATACATATTACACAGGAACACTGACCAATACTGGAGATAAAGAGGGTGCTGTTCAGTAGAGCTTTATTTTTTCTACAGTGATTGTTTCTAAGCTAGGAAATACAGCTAATATCCAATGCTGTCAATTAGGGATCACTCTGCAACTCTGAACTATGCATCCCGGAATGATCCCTGGCTGACAGCATCTTCCATAGGCAGATATGTTCCTATTAATAATAACTGAAAGAAGCTGCAGGCAAAGAATGACACCCAAATAGCTTAGGTTTTACTAAGTTATTTTACTGCTTCCCTGCATTGTGTTACTAATCCGTCTCCCTTACAGGGAAGCTGTGGATGGGGTTAGGTCAGCATATCAGTACTTACATGCCAGGCATTGTGTGAAGTGAAATTAGACAAGACTGTTTTCTTGATTTCTTCTAGAACATGTTCAGAAATCTGGGCTTGGGACTGGAGCTGTTTGCACTGAATTTGTCTTAAAAGCAAAAAGAAGGGTGTCTGGTCTGGACAGTTTTGAATGCTCTGCAAAAAGATGTAAACAAAAACATGCTTTATATGTAGTACAGGTATGGGATCCGTTATCCGGAAACCCATTATTCAGAATTATGGAAAGGCTGTCTCCCATAGACTCCATTATAATCAAATAATCCAAATTTTTAAAAATGATTTCCTTTATAATAATAAAACAGTAGCTTGCACTTGATCCAAACTAAAATATAATTCATCTTTACTGTAAGCAAAACCAGTCTATTGGGTTTATTTAAAGTTTACATGATTTTCTAGTAGTCTTAAGGTGTGAAGATCCAAATTACGGAGAGCCCCGTTATCTGGAAAGCCCCAGGTCCCATGCATTCTGTATAATAGGTCCCATACCTGTACTGTGATCATACAAATGGATACCCAAACCCATAAAATGTACCAAATGTTTATCTGTTCTGGTCCCCTTCCAAGAAGAAGAAAACTGCAGAAATGGAAGAGTGTATTTAAGAGATAAATAAGAACACTGAATGTTTACAGAGGCACCACAAAGGTATAAGGGAGGAAAGGACACACAACAGTGGGAATGAAGCACAGTGAGCAGGGTGGAAGGTTTGAAGTTGGCCGAGTTGGTTTGTACACTAAATAATGAAAGAACAAAAAAAATTGGCTTGGAAGTTGAGTGGCATGGATGGAGATGCAGAGGAGTGAAAAGTGTGGTAAAAAGTGATGATATATATATATATATATATATACGTACATATCACACAGTGCTGAGTAAATGTGCAAATAAAAGATAAATAATAAATACTGCATTGGTGTTGTGGAGGGAAAGTTTGTACCCACAAGGCCCTTTTCTTTCAAGATGCCCTATCCCCTCTGGGTAACATCTCAAGAGCAGTTCCCCAACAATGTAATGCAGCAGTCTGAGAAGATTTTTTTTTACTCACATGCAGAAAAGGAGATTTTGTGTACTCACCGTTAAATCTCTTTCTCTTCAGTCGCTTGGGGGACACAGGGACAGTGGGGTATAGCTGGTACATCCAGGAGGCAGGACACAACTAATAAAAAACTGGCACCTCCTCCACTGGCTATACCCCCCCGCAGGCAGAGTTTCACTCAGTTTGTAACAAAGCCAAAATGATTCAAATAATCCTTTATAACTTAATAACATGTAGTAATAAAATACAAACAAGTAACATGTTTGATAGAAAAACAGGAGAGCCTCAATCCAGGGCGGGAAGCCCTGTGTCCCCCAATTGACTGAAGAGATTTAATGGTGAGTACACAAAATCTCCTTTTCTCCTAGTCTGCTTGGGGGACACAGGGACAGTAGGGATGTACCCTAAAATTATGGGAGAGTTAGCCCTATGTGGAAACCATCACTGCGCCTTGAAGCACCTTTCTGCCGAATCGAGCGTCAGAAGCTGCAAAGGTGTCGAAATGGTAAAATTTGCAAAGAGAGTGGACCGAAGTCCACGTAGCTGCTTTGCACAGCTATTCTGCCAAGGCCTGATTTCTGAAGGCCCAAGATGTACTCATCCCTCTGGTAGAGTGGGCAGTAATCCTAGCAGTAGCCAATTGGCCTTGTGCCGTGTAGGTTCGTTGAATGGTTTGCTAGATCCAATGGGAATCGGCAGATTTAGCGGCAGATGAACCTTTATGAGGTCCCAAAGGCAGGCTGAGTAGAGCATCAGTCCTAAGGATGTCCTGAACTCTATGAAGATAGAATGTTAGCGCTCTAACAGGACCCAGAAATTGTAGAGCCACCTCATTGGGATTGGATGGTGAAGGACAGAAGGTTGGAACTGTTATAACCTGGTTCAAGTGAAATTCTGAGACCACCGTAGGCAGGAATGAAGGGATGGTTTGGATAACTGCTGTTGTGATGGAAAAACTAAGAAGGGCAGATTACAGGATAATGTGTTGAGTTCAGAAAGCACGTCTTGCTGAGGCAATGGCCAAAGAAAAAAACTGTCTTCCAGGTGAACAGACAATGACGCCAGTGGTTCAAACGGCAGGTGTTGTGGTGCTTGCAATACTAAGGTGAGGTCCCAGAGAGGAGCTGGTGGCCGGATCGGGGGAGCCACATGTACAACCCCCTGCAAAAAGGTTTTAACATCGGGCAATCGTGCCAGGTGCTCCTTACAGAAAAAGCGGAATCTGGGACTTTAGAGAACCAAGAGACAGACCCTTGGATAATACTTCCTGGAGAAACTCTAGGATATTAAGGACTGAGAAGACCTTGAATACAGCATTGTTTCAGTTGCACCATGGACGGTAAATTGACCATACTTGATGGTATGTCTTGGCTGAAACTGGCTTTCTGACAGTGCGCATTGCGTGCTACAGCTTTGGAAAACCCCTTTTGAGTCAGGATTTGCATCTCGAGAGCCATGCTGTCAAATTCAGATGTGATGGATTTGGATGTTGGATTGGACCTTGCAATAGAAGGTCCGGCAGAGGAGGTAGCATCCAGGGTTCTACTGCTGACCAACTGATGAGGTCTGTGAACCAGGACCGTCGAGGCCACCTTGGTGCTATGAGAATGAGAGGTGTGTGCTGCGTTTGTAGACGTCTGATTATCCTTGGGAGAAGTGGCAGAGGTGGAAAGGCATACGCTTAGATGAAAACGGCCAGGCTGCCATGAGAGTCGACGTCAAAGGCTAGCGGATCTCTTTACCGAGCTAGAAAAGCTTCCACTTTTTGATTGTGTCGAGTTGCTAGGAGGTCCACTTCTGTGTTATCTCGTGGAACACTTTGTCATTAGAGAGCACTTGCCTGGGTCTTTGGAATGTCTGCTTCCCAGTTGAGGAGCCCTGGAATGTAGATGGCTGAAAGCATGGTCTGATGGCTTTCTGCCCATTGGAAAATGAGCTTGACCTCGTTTAAGACCCCTCTGCTTCTCGTGCCCCCTTGGTGGTTGATGAAAGAAACGGTCATGGCACTGTCTGTCTGAATCTTCGCCGCCTCATCTATCAGATCTCTTGGCGAATGAAGAAGTCCTAGATGGATTGCTCCAATCTCTAGAAGATTGAACCAGAATTTCTTTTCCTCTGAATTCCAGAGTCCCTGTGCTGGCTTTCCCTGGAAGGCAGCTGCCCAACCAGACAGACTTGAGTCTGTAGTGAGTACTCGCCAGTGTGGGTCTCCTAGCTATCTGCCTACTGTCAGCTGGTTGGTCTTCAGCCACAAAAGCAGGAATACCCTCATCTGGTGACATAGTGAAGTTGTGATGATCCCTGCTACAAGAGATCTGTCCATGTTCCATTGGAGCTCTTGAAGATGGAATTGAGCAAATGGAACTGCCTCGATGGTGGCGACCATGACTCCCAGCATCTTCACGCAAAATTTGAAAGTGTGTTGTCGTTTCTGCAAAAGCAATCTTACTGGAAATCTGAGGTGAAGTGCCTTTTCCCGAGGAAAAGAGATTCTCTGTGTCTCCCGAATGGGAGACTTGTAAATTGGACATGATGATTTTGAAAGGCAAGTCTCAAATATCTGTGATGGTGATGGAAAGTGGGAACCTGCAGATAAGCGTGCATTATGTCCGGGGAAATTAGAAAGTGAGTCACTGCTGCAATGACAGACCTGAGAGACTCCATTTTGAATGGTTTGAATAATAACCTTTGAAACAGTCTAATTGGGGCATGGGAGTGAGAACCTTTGAGAGAAGGAGATTGGAAGACCTTTTGGAGGGCTGCACACTTGTCTGGCTCTGATGGAATTCTGGACATGAAAAGGCAATTAGGAGAAGGAGACAAAAACTCTAGATGATAACTTCGAGTCACCACATCGTGCATCCAGAACGAGTGTGAGCCAAGCGTCACCAAACAGACTTAAACTCCCTTCTATCGGAGATGCGGATGGAGGTGTAATGACACCGTTATGGAAGACTTGTCCCAGGACTTAGGAGTGTGCTCTTTTGTTGTGCCAGACTGGTCTTTGCTTACTTGCGAAGTGCCCCCCGTGCCATGAAAGATTGCCTTGGAGGGGACAACCTAGGGTTTTTCGTTTGGGAGCCGCAAAAAAGAACTTTCCTCTACGAAACATAGGTCGTGCCTTGGGTCATGGTAGGAGGGTGCTCTTTCCCCCTATGGCTTGGCTGATAATCCTTTTCAACTCAGAGGCAAATGGGAGTTTACCCTTGAATGGTATGGAAGTCAAGGACTTGGGATGCCCATTCTGGAGGAGAATGAGGACCCCTGGGTGGAGAGGGGTCCCTGTTCAGAGATGAGGGTTCACCCTGAGCCTGGTCTGCCCGAGGGATAAGGGCCTGTTCAGATTCACGTTCTATAGGCATACATTCGTGCATAATGGGTCCTTGTGCCCAGAAGGCAAACGTTTGCGGCATGTGTGCCATCCCATTTAACAGAAGCAGTTGGCACTGCCCTGGAAAAAAGGTTGTCACTTTGAACCTCAGACATGACAATAGAATAAATCAAGTTGGCTTGTAATTAGGGTAGGGTGGAGGGTCCCTATAAGCCCCTATGCCCAGCTGAACACTAACCTGTAGATGGTAGAGCAGGGAAGGAGGATCAGCAGTTCTGGGTGTGCCCTGCTGGAGCTGAAAAAATCCAGACAGGATACCCCACTGTATGTCTGGAGCTGTAGGCATGATGCTCTGTGCAGACAGAGATGGTCCATCTATTGTAGGAGGTATGGAGCAGTTAAAAAACCCCAGAGCTCGTCTGGACAAAATGGCTGCCGCGGGGGGTTGCAAGCAAATGCTGTGGAACATAGGGAAAATGGCGGCGTGTGACTTGCACATCTGTAATAGAAAAGGCGCCTGGAGTAACTTTGTGCAGGACCACGCACCGCCCCCCTACAGACTCGGAAAAAAAAAACGGGTAAGAGAATAAATGATCTGTGCTGCAGGTGGAAAGAGTGTTTGCAGAGGGAGGGAGAATGAAACTGAAACAGTAAGAGCACAAAGGTGCCCCCTCCTGTGACCTGCCCGTGAACTCTCTGTGCTGCGAGGGAGAGAGCTGCACAATAAAGATCTCCAACCCAAGGGCCCTTAATATAAAAAGGGGAATCTTTGACTTACCCAAGAAAAGCCCTCTGGTCTCAGTCCTCCGGCCAGCTTTCCTTTCTTCCTGTAGATGGAAAAAAGGGTATCAGGCTGGATGGTTTGTGCTCAAGGCAGTCCAAGACCCAGGGACTGGTCCCTCGTAGTGGGGTGTCAGAAATGGACCTCTACTCAGTGTAGAGGGCCTGAACATCCCCAGGTGTCAATCTAGCTGAACACTTTGAATAAAAAAATAAAAGAAACTCTTGCAGAGAAAAAACAAGTCCTATCCTCCTGAGGACACAACTCAAACTGGGTGAAGCTCCATCTGCTGGGGGTATAGCCAGTGGAGGAGGAGACAGTTTTTATTAGTTGTGTCCTGCCTTCTGGATGTACCAGCTATACCCCACTGTCCCTGTGTCCCCCAAGCAGACTAGGAGAAAAAAGCAGATGATGTTACCCATAGCAACTAATCAGCAATTAGATTTCAACAGTAGACCTACAAGTGATGTTTGTCTCCACTCTAATAAGAAGTCCATTGGTGTATACTGTAAATAGGCATCTGAACCCCATACAATGTTGGAGCATATTTGTGTACCCTATATAATGTTTCTGTATATGTTGATATATAAACCTCAAGTAATGCTGCTTTATTAGTTAATCCATACACAATGTATGTGTTCTAGACATGTTGTATTTGGTAGCATCAGACCTATGATAATCCTGTGATGTTGCTGCGTGTCTAGGTACTTCCAAAACAGAGCTTTGCCCTCTGCTGTCAATTGCAGGAAATTGTATTAAAAATCATACAAATATTAACTAATAAACTTATTTAAAAAAAACAAAAAAACAAATTGTGCCTCAGAGCCTAACACGGTACCTTAGTGCACAGAGCTTCAGCTTCTGAAATTCGACCTTGATCATTTAAAGCACAAATTGCCTGACACAAGGTCCAGCTCCCCAGTGTCTGTGTGTAACTAGCAGGAACAGCCTTCGTACCTTCAGCTGTAAGATAACAAGTAGGTCAGCAGAAGCAAATGCAATGAGCATAATAACTAGGAACCGTCCCCTTTTTTGGCATGCTTTATCTGAATGAATCCTTATCAATTTCAAATAAGCTGCACTCAAACTGTGCTACTGTCTGTCTCCTTTCTGCTACTGGTCTTAAATACTCTTGGAAAGCTTTGCCATTTCTCTCATTACTAACCTTCTTCTTCTTTCCTTCTTTATACCTTTCTTTCTTTCTGCTCTTTACCCCAGGATTTCCAGGCTTGAAAAACTTGTTATTATAATGGCAGGTTTTAGCATTTCTCTGCTGGTGTATTGAAACCACTGGGCAAAACGACCCATCTGGGATCATCCTTAATGCGCTATTTGAAAGACAAACTCAAACTCTGGGTATTTTTAAACCAGTGCCCCAACCATACTGTAACCCATCCACTAAGACTGCAAGTTCTCAAACAGTGATGTCCTTCCTTCGCTGTCTCAACACAAAACAGTGATACTTTCCTTTCAAATATGTTTCCCCTCATATCTTGTATTAATGTATTATAAGAAACTATGCATACACAGATTCAAGTGTGATTTTATGAGGCTAAAAAGTGGGCTTTACTTAATGTTCAGTTTAACCCAAAGCTTCTGAGAGTGAATGGATAGGGGTTGTGTCTTTCTTTTTCTATCATTTTTAATGTCATTTATAGTAGGGATTATATCTGTCACTGTACAGTACTTACTCTTGGATTTCACAGAGGCCAGGAAAGTCAGACTCAGGTCAGTTTTCTTATTACTCTTCTTACTAAGATAAGAGGCTGTATTCTCTGCCTCACAAGCAGCCATTAAGCTGGCCCAAACTGCTGGGTTATCTGCAAAGAATTAACAGGATTTCAGAAAGGCGTTACTCTTGATTCAAGATTTAAAAACAAAAAAATTAATTTAGGCTTTCCACACTGAGGCAGTAAAACTGATTGACAATATGTGCATTTACACAAGGGTACATTTACACAGAGTTTTATTTTTTTAGCTCATTCCCTCAGGTTACTGATGTTCAAACAAGATAAAGAAGGTACAAGTGCAGTAATTACAAACGTCAAGGTAGACAAAGAGAAACACTGATGCTACTGTGGTGACAAGCTATAAGCAAAGACAGGTTCATACAACAAGAACATATAAAGGAGTGATGTCATATTTGTGGTCAGTTCCAGCTAATAAGAACAAAGAGTTATGTAGCCCAAACAGCCGCTAAAGCATTTGTAACCAGGAATCACTTCTCTGGTCAAAAGTATAAGAGCACGAAACAGTCATTTCATAAATGCACACCAGAGGGCAGCAATGCTACAAATTAACGACAGTGTTTATGCTTTAAAGTTAGAATTTCTATAAAATGTTAAAGGGATTCTGTCATGATTTTTATGGTGTAGTTTTTATTTATAAATTACACTGTTTACACTGCAAATAATTCACGCTACAAAATAAAATAAAATTTCTGAACCAAGTAGTTTTCTCAGGTCATTTTGCCTGGTCATGTGCTTTCAGAAAGAGCCAGCACTTTAGGATGGAACTGCTTTCTGACAGGCTATAGTTTCTACTACTCAATGTAGCTGAATGTGTCTCAGTGGGACCTAGATTTTTACTGAGTGCTGTTCTTAGATCTACCAGGGATTTGTTATCTTGTGTTAGGGAGCTGCTATCTGGTTACCTTCCCATTTTTCTGTTGTTACGCTGCTGGGGGGGGGGGGGGGGGGGGATGATATCACTCCAACTAGCAGTACAGCAGTAAAGAGTGACTGAATCAGAGCACAAGTTACATGACTAGGGGCAGCTGGGAAAATTACAATATGTCAAGCCCCGTGTCAGATTTAAAAAATGAAATCTAAAAAACTCTGTTTGCTCTTTTGAGAAACGGAGTTCAGCGTAGAATTCCGCTGAAGCAGAACTATTAACTTATGCATTTTGAAAAAAACGTGTTCTCATGACAGTATGCCTTTAAATAAAATCCATCACACTGTGGTCAATTAGTGGTTAGTTTTACACATGCAACAAGGCCCATTCAGCATGCTAGTATATCCCCTGCCTTGCCGACACTGGAAGAAAGATCTGGAATTGGGCCTGATAGACATAACTGCAAGTAATGACTGTAGTACAACAACCAGATAGTTGTCTGATATAAAAAACATTTGTACAATAACATTAGCAGCCCCAGCTACCTGGGAAGAAATGAGCTGCTCTTTGCAAAGTGTTTAGGGCATTTTTCTTGCGATCATCAGTAAGGAGAGCCCCAGCTGCCAGTTCATTTACTGCTGCATATAACAGGGCCTTCTATAAAGAGACAAAATACAGGGTAGTTAAAGCTTCTTGAAACCAAACAGATAAGGGAGTAAATAAAAACATGGTCAAGACAACTGGTGTATACGTACCTTTGAATGGTTAATATTGAGTGTATACGCCACAGTTCCAGCAACTGCTCCACCCTAAAATATAAAGAATAGAGTAACATGCCCTCTGACTGCAGCCAATAATCTATATGAACGGCATAATATGCAAACAAGAATGCTTAAGTTATACAGAATTAATAATGTAGAAGAAAACCAGAAGCTGATTGTGGCCATAATCTGCCACATTAGAGGTTAGGATTTTATATTCATAGCATATAGTTCAGTGCACCTGTATATTTTGCCTCTGCTAAGCCGCCTTTCTTTCTCCGACTCACATTGTTAAATCAGCCATAAGTACCTATGAGCTACCGTGTCGAACAGGAATGTGTCGCTTTTGTATAAAATTCATTGGGCTGCAGTGGATTTAATACATCTGTTTTGCAAATAGCCTTTATTATTTTCATCTTGGAGATTTGATATTTAAATGGATAGTGATAGCTAAAACCACACACAGCATGGCATTTTTACCCCCAAAATGAATCAGTTAATAGTGCTACTCCAGCAGAATTCTACTCTGAAATCCAATTCTCTAAAGAGCAAACAGATTTTTTTATATTCAATTTTTAAATCTGGCAGACATATTTTTAGTTTCCCAGTTTTCCCATGTGATTTGTGCCTGCACTTTAGGATAGAACTACTTTCTGGCAGGCTGTTATTTCTCCTACTTAAAGGGCAAGGAAAGGCAAAGAAATAAAATCCCATTTTTACTTTCTTTAATGAAAAAGAAATCTATCTCCAATATATTTTAATTAAAACATGTGTACCGTTTTTATAAGAAACATAACTGTATTCAGTGAAATTCTCCCTTCATTTAGTGCTGTGGATAGGAATTGTCATATGGTCCCTAACTTCTGGCAGGGAAACAATCATACTTCTGAACAGCAGGGGGATCCCCTGCCTTACTTACCAGCCATGCAGAACTCAAGCAGCTTTGTTTTTTAATAATTTATGATGATCCCTAAGAAGCCCAGCCCACACTGAGCATGTGTATGTAGTCTAGTCTTACAAAGATGTATAACAAGATGACAGCCTCCTGTGGCCAACTTTGAAAGCATAAATCATTTGTTTGATTAGGCTTGTGGTGCAGTAAGTTCATGTTTATGTTTAGTATACAAAATACAGCATTTCTAGCCTTATTCTATTTTAGACTTTCCTTGCCTTTTAGGGTAAGGCCAGACGGGGCGCTTTTGGGGAGATCTGTCGCCTGGCAACTTATCGTCGCGACGTATCTCCCCGAGTAGCTTGGTCGCGCTGCGCACCCGTGACACGTAAAGTCGCCTGGCGAGGCAATTTTGAGCGACTTTTAAAATCGCGCCGCTGAGTGAATAAGCGCAGGCGACTTTACGTGTCGCAGGTGCGCAGCGCGACCAAGCTATTCGGGGAGATACGTCGCGGTGATAAGTCGCCAGGCGACAGATCTCGCCAAAAGCACCCCGTCTGGCCTTTCCCTTAAAGTAACTGAATCAGTCTCAGTGGGACTTGGCTACCAGGGAGCTGTTATCTTGTGTAAGGGAGCGGGGTGATCCGATCGTGGGCCTTAGAGCTCAACGATCGTATCAAAGCTTTTTAGTCCCGTCCGATCGACATCTGGCCGACTTTTCAGGCTGATATCGATCAGTAAAGCCCGTCGGAGGGCCCCGAACACGAGCCAATAAGCTGCCGACTTGGTCTGTCGGCAGCTTTTATCTGTTTCTGTATGGTCACCTTTAGGCTGCTTGGGAGGGGAAGAGAGAGGGGCCATATCACTCCAACTTGCAGTACAGCAGTAAAGAGTGACTAAAGTTTTTCAGAGCACAAGTCACATGACTGGGGGCAGCTTGGAAACGGACATGTCTAGCCCCATGTCAGATTTCAAAACTTAATATAAAAAAAATCTGCTCTTTTAAAAAATAGATTTTAGTGCAGAATTTTGCTAGAGAAGCACTAAGAACTGATTTGTTTTGAAAAATACATCTTTTCCCATGAAAGTATCCCTTTAACTGTCCCTAAACCGTGTCCAGCCCAGTGGTACTTACACCACCCTAAAACAAAAGTTGCCTAAGTAAGGAAAGTCAGTCAGCAGCCTTCAATTCACAATGACAAACAGCATGGATAATATACTTGCAGAAGCACATTTATTTCATAGTAACAATAAGAAAAAAAAGAATAAAACATATCACATATAATTATTAAGCTATTACTACAGGTATGGGACCTGGATTAAGCTATTATGTTATTATTAAGATATTACTACAGGTATGCTTTCTGGATAACAGATCTTTCCGTAATTTGGATTTTCATACCTTATGTCTACTAGAAAATTATTTTAACGTGAATTAAACCCAATAAGGGCGGTTCTGCTTCCAATAAGGATTGATTATATCATAGTTTGGATCAAGTGCAAGATCTGGTTTTATTATTATAGAGAAAAAGGAAATACATTTTGGATTATTTGAATAAAATGGAGTCTATGGGAGAGAGCCTTTCCATAATTCGGAGCTTTCTGGATAACATGTTTCCAGGTAATGGATCCTATACCTGTACCGTTGAGGCCCATTTATCCGAATTTATCTCAATATTTTCTAAAAAAAAAAAAAAAAAAACCTCAAATGGGTTTCTTCAGCTTATTTATTAATACATTTTCCCAAAAATTTTGTTTGGGGGGAAAAAAAATCTGAATTTTTTGGATTTTCCACCTGATTTTTTCCTGAAAACTCCAAAATATTTGTGTTATTGCACAAAACCCAGCACAGATCAAAAGATCTTTGGGACTTCTCCCATTGACTCATATGCAACCTCGGCAGGTCTGAGATGCCCGATTTTCTGATTGAGACTTTTTCCATCCTTGGGGTATAATAATTCCAAGACATGTGTTTCTGGTAAATGCACCTACTGAATATTTTTGTCAGGGTACCGATTGAGATTACAGTGTGGATATTCACTTGACATACTGTATACTTGCCATATGTTACCTGCTGAGAGTAATTGCAATGCTTGCCTCTTACCTTGGCATTTCTAGGGACATGCTGAGGGACCAGCCTTGAGAGGAACGCCCACAGCTCTGGATTTCCAGGGTGACTAAATGAAACACATTAACATGTGGCCTCAAATAAGCTTTCAGAATAGATCAAATGAATCACCTAGTAGTTGCCTATAACCCACTCATTTCTATAACTCTAATTCAATATTTCTTATAGTCTTGCTGTGTCCCGCCTCCTAGTGGTTCAATCTATACCCCATTGTTTCTGTGTCCCCCAAGGAGATGTGAGAGAAATATATCTTAGTAATAATACTATTCTGTCTTATTTACTGCCATGCCAATTGTCTTTGACAAATGTGGACAAAATATGAAGTTGTAGATCTTATTCTGGGATATAAATGAAAAGAACTTTAATAATTCAGGCAATGGAATTAATTTGCTTTACTCCATTACATTTTTATCATACAGAAGCTATCCATCGGCAGCTTTAAGCGCTTTTCATTGGTCGATCACTAGGGCGCTCATTTATCAACACTGGGGCAAATTTGTACCTGGGCATTAAAGGAGAAGGAAAGACTGGAGGCACTTGGGGGTGCCAAACATTAGGCACCCCCAAGTGATTATATCTACCTACCTGAAACCATGGGACGCTGCTCCTATCAGCAGAAATCTGCACTGGCCCAGGGTTATACGAGAGAGCACCACAGAGAGATCTACTTCCATCATCTTCTGTCTCCGCACGGCTGTGCATGCACAGCAGAACGGAAAGCCGAACTTTACCTAAAAAGTCGGCTTTTTTGTTAAACTACACTTTCATTTGTGCGGGGAAACTGAAGACAAAAGAAAGCGGAACTAGATCTCTCCATGTAACCTCGGGCTGGTGCAGATTTCTGCTGATAGGGGCACCAGCCCAGGGTTTCAGGTAGGTAGATACAAACGTTAAGCACCCGCAAGTGCTTAGAGCTTTTTCTTCTCCTTTAACCCCCGTAAACTAAAATTACTGATTGGTTCTTGTGGGTTACTATGCAGATGCAAAGCATTGAAAAATAAGTCTCAGTGAGTGTTTGCATCAACTACACTTGTAGCAATTGGAATATGTTGCTCCTCAGAAGCTATTTCTTATTGTAGTTGCAGTAATTGGATTGTCAGAGCAAGTTGAGTTGATCTGTAATGAACTAGACATGGTAAGAATTACATAGATTCACTGTGATGAGCATGAATGGCCGAGAAGAAGGATTCCATCACCAGAGGCTTAAACTGGTCTAATAAAAATTCAGTTCAATAAGATATAATTTATAAACCTAATAATAATAATAAGCCTAATAATCAAAGGTATGGCAAATTGATTTCTATGCAATTCCATGGAAATACTGACATACCTGTGAATATCTCGGCAAGCTTGCCTCTGTGCAGCCACATTTCTGCCTTGCAGTACATATATGGCAGAAGTAATGAGGCATCTTTCATAATCGTTCTCTTTAATCTTGACATGCTTGAGAAGCTCATTGAGAGCGGCCGCTGCTAGAGTGACATCGTGTTTTGCCAGTCCCAGAGCACACAGCGACTGCAGGCTTTCAATACTTGGCTCCTTTAAAACAGAGCTGGAAGCAGGAAAAACTAAATTTAAGTGGCAGACATCTTACTTTGGGTGCAGCCTTGATTTGTGTGTTCAGTCCTAAGTGTGTGTGTGAGCAACAGGAAAAATGGTTATATCATCATGAAAAGGTTATGTATAAAGCTGATTGGGGCTATAAGTGAGAAAAGGGTTGATGTGACTGTGTGCTAGAGGGAGATTAAATTAGACATGATGAAAGTATGGGATAAGGGCTGTGTGTGTGTGATTTATAACAGCTGTGCATGTGCTTGGGATTTTGGAAAGAAAATGAAAAATTGTGGATGACAAAATATGAAATGTTAACATTGGGATCATAATGACTCAAAAAATCTGTAAGGAAGAAGTGATTTTAATGGCTATATGAGATGCACACAAAGGCCTTTCCCCTCATTGGATACAACAAATGAAATAATATTAATATATAGATACACACATACATATACACAGACACACACATATATATA
>CM044431.1:195447457-195482930 GCA_024363595.1 Xenopus borealis | reverse complement strand
GTCGGCCGGCCACTCCTGGGAAGGTTCACCACTGTTCCATGTTTTTGCCATTTGTGGATGTGGTTCGCGGGAGTCCCAAAGCTTTAGAAATGGCTTTATAACCTTTACCATACTGATAGATCTCAATTACTTTTGTTCTTAGTTATTTTTAACAAAGGGGGCAATCACTTTTTCACACAGGCCCATGTAAATTTGGAGTTTTTTTTCTCCCTTAATAACGTAAACCTTCATTTAAAAACTGCATTTTGTGTTCAATTATGTTATCTTTGACTAATAGTTAACGGTTTTTGATGAACAGAAACATTTAAGTGTGACAAACATGCAAAAGAATAAGAAATCAGGAAGGGGGCAAATAGTTTTTCACACCACTGTATATCAAGCTTGTTTTACAAGTGTTTTGAATGCTGACAAATATATTGGCCTGCCTATGTTTAATATACGTATCAGATAGGTATGGGATTATTTATTCTTAAATCCATTATATAAAAAGCTCTGAATAACAGAAAGACCATCGCTTGGTCACCTTGTTAGGAGAATGATGAAAAGTTTATTTCCCTGTATAATCAACTATGCATAAGTCTAAGAGTCAAATTAGATCTCACCAAAAAAAAAAAAAGCCTCACCCAATTTCTGTTCATTCCTATAGGATTTTCCACTATTTGAAGTACAATTCTAAAAATCTCATGGGAATGAATAGAAGGTGGGTGAGTTTTTTGGTGGTGAATTCTAATTTCACACTGCTAAATCTACCACTAAGAGCAGTACTAAAAGAGAGAGTAGGATTATTCTTGGGAGGAACTTTCATATCTGTTTCTTCACTGGTTCAAAAAAAAGGTCAGGATTTTGATTAAGGATAAGACAAATTTAAGTTTTTGTTTTTTTGAAGCTTGTCGACACACTAAAAAAAAATAAAGGAAAATACAAAATTCAAGTATTCTTATTTTTTCACAGTTTAATTTGATCAAATGTTTCTATAGTTGGATACTTTCATAAATAAGCAAACATTTATTCCTTTTTGTTCAAGGTACAGTTAGGTCCATAAATATTTGGACAGAGACAACTTTTTTCTAATTATGGTTCTGTAAATTACCACAATGAATGAAACAATCTATAGCAAAGTTGTTCTCTCGCTCTGCCTTTAGTGAGAAGTGAGAATGCTTCAATCCTCCAACAGGTCACCGCAATCCCTTATGCACTTGTGATCTTTAATCCACTAATGAGGAGAGCACTCGATAAGCATAACTGCTGTGAAGATGCTTTATTCGATAACTACAAAATACACGACATGGTTCGGGCTTTACATGCCCTTTCTCAACTTGAAAAAGGGCATGTAAAGCCCGAAACATGTCGTGTATTTTGTAGTTATCGAATAAAGCATCTTCACAGCAGTTATGCTTATCGAGCGCTCTCCTCATTAGTAGTTTGAAGATCACAAATGAATGAAACAACTCAGATTCAGCTGAACTGCAGACTTTCAGCTTTAATTCAGTGGTTTGAACAAAAAGATTGCATAAAAATGTGAGGAACTAAAGCTTTTTTCTAACACAATCACTTCATTTCAGTGGCTCAAAAGTAACTGGATAAATTAAAAAACTGAAAATAAAATGTTACTTTCTAATACTTGGTTGAAACCCCTTTGCTGGCAATGACAGCCTGAAATCTTGAACTCATGGACACATGGACCAGGCCTGGACTGGCAATCTGTGGGTTCTGGAAAATGCCAGAGGGGCTGCTATAAGGTCCCATAGAAAGTCGGTATTTAGGCTGGTGGGGGTTGTTTGGGCCTCTATGTGGGCTGATTGAGCCTCTGCGTAACTGAAATGCCAGGTCCTGTTTTAATTCTCAGTCTGGACCGGTCATGGACCAGATTCTGGGTTTCCCCCTTTTTAATGCTCTGCCAGGCCTTTAATGTTGTCGACTTTCAGTTGCTGTTTGTTTGTGGGCCTTTCTGTCCAAAGTTTAGTCTTCAACAAGTGAAATGCATGCTCAATAGAAACTCAAAGAAAATGGACGTCAGTTCAACTGACTGGTGCAGGGGAGTTCTCGGCATATAGACTCTTCCAACAATCCAACCACAACGGCACATTGTAACTCTTCAGAGAGGTGACATCTGAAATTCACAGTGGTGTTGATTTTGTGTAGTTACAGTGATAAGATTACCAATGTGTCATGGAACTCCTAGAAAACAGGTGTTACTTGTGAGAGTTGGATGTGTCAAGAGTTCTGAAACCGCCGGGGAACAGATGTGAGATCAGCATTGTATGTAGCAGACAGGTGGTGTCGAAGGCCCCCGCCTCTGTTCAGGGATGGTTTCTCCACCTTAACATGAATCGCTTCTTTCACACCTTTTTCAAACCAGCGGTCTTCTTTATCCAAAATTTGGACATTGCTTTCTTCAAAAGAGTGTCCCTTGTCTTTTAGGTGTAGAAAAACAGCCAATTGTTACCCTGTAGAGTTCGCCCTCCTATGCTGATCCATTCCCTTATGGAGCAGTTGTTTTGTCTCCCCAATGTATAAATCAGTGCACTCATCGATACACTGGACTGTGTATAAAACATTACTTTGTTTTCCCTTAGGAGTTGGATCCTTTGGGTGTACCAGTTTTTATCTCAGTGTGTTGCTAGGTTTGAAAAATATAGGGACGTGGTGTTTGTTGAAAATCCTCCTGAGTTTCTCTGACACTCCAGCTACATATGGAATGACTATGTATCGCTTACTATGTGTCTCCGGGTGGTTATTTCTTTTGATGTTCCAGTTGGGCTTGGTTGCTGCTGTTTTGACAAAGGCCCAATCTGGGTAGCCGCATGTATACCTGTATACCAACGGAGCTAAGATGTTAGCCAAGAATTTCGCAATGCTGTATGTCACTGAATTTATGCTGCTGACAATGTGCCTTAGTGGGGATCCTTCTTTGTGTATCTTGGGGAGTCCATATAAGCATGGTGTGGCTTCTCTGGGATACAAACGGCGGTATAAAACTCGATCGATGGCTTTCACCTTTTCAGGTTGTTGTAAGCAAGCTATCACCTTTTTCTTGAAACAGCTGGTTGGATCTTTCCTTAAAGGTTCATATGTGTTACTATCACTGAGTAGTGTAGTTATCTTGCAGTGATAGTCAGTAGTGTTGAGCACCACTATGCATCACCCTTTATCTGCTGGCAGGATAGTGATGTTCAGGTCCTTACTCAGAGAACTGAGAGCTCTCCTCTCTTGTCAAGTCCTAGAACACCTCCCTCTAATCTTACTACACAAGGCAGCTGACACTTTTAGTTGGAGTTGTTCCGCTTCTTCTTTTTTTATGTGATTATTCTTGAAGGCAGATTCTGTGGCTGTGATGAGTTCAACTACTGGGATGTGTTGTGGTGTCACTGCATAGTTCAGCCCCTTGGATAGCACATCCATCGCTGGCTGGGTTAGTACCCTATCTGAAGAAGCTGCTCGGATGAGCAGTGAAACGTCTTCATTAAAATATCTCAGCAAATCCAGTTGCTTTGAGTTACTTTTGATAAACATAACATGACCTGGATGAATGAGAATCTTCATAGTCACAGTCACAGAGGCTCCTGGTGTATTTATACAAAGACACTGGTTTTTTTTTGCTCCCGTTCCACATTGCCTGATGAAGCAGGAAATGCCTGCGAAACGCGTTGCAATATTGTTGTGAATAAACTATTACTGAAAATTACCACTTTCGTTGGTGTCTGCTTGGAGGAGGTAAGTTTACTACTACCTCCTCTGAATTACCCATTGGGTTTTTAAGTGTTTTTAGCTAATTTTATCCTTTTGGCGCCTCTGTTTTGTCTTATCACTTCATAGTCACATGGTCAATAGGGTAAGATAAGGTGACTGACTAGACCATTCAAGAATATTCAACTTCTTTGCTTTACCAAACTGTAACTTTTGCCTCTAATATTGTAGCAATTTCCTGGATGGGGTTTTTTCTGTTCAAGGATGGCTTGTTTAGCCTGCATGGAGAGCTCCTTTGACCGCATGTTGTCTATTCACAGCAAAATCTTCCACATACAAGCACCCCCCCTCTCAAATCAACTCCAGAGCTTTATTCTGCTTAATTGATAATGACAAAACGAAATAATTGCCCACACCTGCCCATGAAATTGCCTTTGAGTCAATAGTCCAATTAATTTTGAGCCCCGGAAATTAAGTGATTGTGTTAAAAAGGCTTTAGTTCCTCACATTTTTATGCAATCTTTTTGTTCAACCCACTAAATTGAAGCTGAAAGTCTGCAGTTCAGCTGCATCTGAGTTGTTTAATTTAAAATTCATTGTGGTAATGTACAGAACCAAAATTAGAAAAAAGTTGTCGCTGTCCAAATATTTTTGGACCTAACTGTGTATTCAAAGTAGGAAAAAAAAATCTAACATTGCACAAATTAGAATTTTGATAAAAAGGCCTCCTCATGTTTCCCCCTACATCTGCAATAACTGCTAACTCTGCGTAATAAAACATAAAAATAGTATTTATGGGATTAAATCTATGGATGTGAAAGCTATCCTTTTTCCATTGTTTTGGTTGCAAACTGTGGCTATAAAGTTGCTTTAGTCCACAGAGAATTATTATTAGCACTCGCTGAGAAAACAGTGTTGCATGCTTTAAACGAATGAAAGTTCTACTTACCAGAGTGACCGTCCATAATGATGAAGAGAAGAGTTAGAGCTCTCCTTGTCTTCTTTCTCTTGGAGAATGGAAACCACTCTTTGTGTTGAAAATAAGAAATAATAGATTAATAAGCAATAGAAACATTCCTTGTATGGGACCATATCTATGGGTTACATCTCCTGGGCAAACTTAGTGCCTTCAATTACATAAACCCAAATAAGTATAATGAAGAAAAGTGATGACAAGACTGAGAATGAACACAGAGCAGGCTGCTGTCAAGCAGGAATTACATTACCTACGATAACATTCACTCGCTTGCTTTTTCAAGTTCAGGTGCTCATTTAAATAGCCAAGCATTTCAAAAGCAGTCCAGTCATTCTGTATCCTTTCTGTTAAAAAAGAAAAAACATTTTCATTGTTGATGGAAAATATTGTGTATCACAGCACAAAATCCAGTTAGTAGTTTTATTAATTTACCTGTATACTTGCTTAAAGCAAGATGAGCTGCAGTGATGGCGTTCATCTGTACAATGTTATACCGGTACAGTTCTGTGTTTCTGTTGTTTTTATCTTGGAGAGTTGTACAGACCCAGTGGGCATATCCTTTTGCTCCTTCAACCTATGACATAGCACACATGATGAAATGAATATATACTTTGGAAGTATAATATAATGTACACAACCGTATCTCAAATCAACCTTGCATCCTGGATAATTTAAATCCCTGTGCCTCATAATCCCACTACAAATTTCCAATAATTCTCCTGCAGGTTTGGGCACATTGACCACTAGAAGTGCCCACTATGTTGCCAACACAGTGCAAATTATTATCCAAGAAAGACACTTTAATTGGATTATTTATAAAAATCGGAAAACTTCTGAGTATCTTATGAAAACGTCTTCGACCAAATCCGTGCAGGTTTATTCCCCTTATTTATCAATACATTTTAAGAACATTTCCTGTGCGTGGAAAAAACTCGATAAAATCGTGAACACATTAGAGTCGTGCAAATTCTGGACATCCAAAAACCATTAAAATCTTCGGATTATTGCTTGAAACACAGAGCAGAGCAGGATATCTTCGGGACTTCTCCCTACATGAACTCGGAAGGTCTGAGTTGGAGTGCTTTTTTATTCTGACTTTAACACCCTCAGGGCTTAAAACATTTTCAAAAAATTCTATTAACATTTTTTTTTTTTGGCGTTTTTGCCATTCGGACTTTAATAAATAGCCCCCTAAATGACGCATAAGCTATTGGGAGTGACTAAGGATGCCAACTTCCTGTCTACCTATCATTTAAGTATGTGTATGTATGTATATATAAGTCAATGGAAGAAGCTGCACTCTAGCAGTGCAATAAGGATCTTTATTGTGGGCACAACCAAATTTTAGGCTGAAACACCAGCCTAAAATATTTCCTAAATTGTTAGTGCACTGTATTATATAATACAGTATATAAAATATACTGTACTGGATATTAAAACATTTCTTACAAGTCATATTTTTATCCAAATTCAATTAAATTTTGTTCAATTTTGAAGTAAATGTAATACTACAACATCCCAAAAGGGCAGTGGTTAAGGGTGACACCCAACCTGGGCATTCATGTGCTCCTGTGGCTAATACATGAGCAACAGAGATGTAAAGAGTAGGAAGCTATAAAGCTGCAGTAGGATATCTCCTATTTGTCAAACAAGAAAAGATTCACCAATCCAAAAATTTTTTACTTAAAAAGATGGTACTTACATGCATACTTAGTTCAGTTGTATGTCTAAACAGATCCATGGTTTCATGGCTCCCAACTGTTTCTGCTATTAAAGCCTAGTGGAAATAAATAAGACAAAAATATTAATTGATTTTAATGTAACAATGCCCAAATGGCAGCCCAGGGTGTGCACATCCTTTGAAAGGTCAAGAGCCCCTAATACTGAATTAAGGATGTCTGAAACCACCATTAAATCACAAACTGTGATAGTAATTGCAGTTGGTCCATAGTAGATTGCTTTAATGTCTGTTAGCACTTTAAGGCTATTTTGATTACATCACAGTTCTATTTGGCTACATTTATTAGTCAATGCAAAACATTGATAACATTAAGATAAATGGACTTTTCAACTGTTCAACTATAAAACTTATGTGCAGTAAGACCATTAAGCTCCAAAGGTGAGGCTAAAGCCACATTCTGATTGTCTATGTTCGAGCAGCAAATGTATCGTGTATTATAATTGGCTCATTATGAACCCCTTATAGGGATATTGTAATGGGAAAACATGTTTTTTTTTTTTAAACTCATCAGTTAATCGTGCTGCCGCAGCAGACTTCTGCACTGAGATCTGTTTTTCAAAAAAGAAAACAGTTTTTTTATATTTTATTTGAAATCTGAGATGGGGCTAGACATAGGGGCAGATTTTCTATTGGTCGAATTCGAGGGTTAAAAAACCATCGAATTTGACCATGTGAATAGATGGGAACTGTTGGGGAATAAAGATCTTACCACAATTCGGTTGAACGATCGAATAGGAAATATTCGATCGATCGAATAGGAAATATTCGATCGATCGAATATTTTAATTTGATCAAAAATAATGAAAGCCAGTTCGGTAGCTTTGATATGGCGAACTAGGCAGTCGAATAAAAAGGGGAAGTACTTTGACAGTCGAATATTCGAATATATTTTTATTCGGATCATTTGATTCAATTGAATTTTCAAAATTCACTGGTCGAATTGGTCTTCAAAACATTCAAAAATGCTATTTTATTTGGAAACAAAAGAGACCACGGATAAGTATGTTTAAATTACAACAGACAAAAGACAAAGAAGGGGTAAACCTCCCAAATATAAGAGAATACAATGAAGCATCACTATTAAGATTCGCAGGTGACTGGATACATAACAGAAGCATTTACACTTCAACAGAAATAGACCAACTTTTAACGATATTCACTTAATGTACTTCTTCATTCCCCTTTGAAAGATATACCCCAAGACATGCTCAAACATCCTCTATTCACGGACACATATAAAACCTGAACTTCAAAAAGGCAGAAATACAAATTAACTTCTGGTCAATCGATATACAAAACCTGGCTCGGTAACCCAGCTTTTTCGATAGGGAAAAACAATAAAACAGTATTAGACTGGCAAAACCAAAACTTAAGATTGGTCAAAGACATCATTAGAGATTCCTTCACAATACCATCAAAAGAAAATCTTACTCAAAAATTCCCATTTCTTTCCAACAACTATATGCTCTCAAATCAAATTATACATTTTTCCACAACAGTGCTAAAAAAGCTGTCACAAGTAGATAAAGATAACCCAATAAACTCATTATGGCTTAAGAGAGACTCATACAAAACCACCTCTCAGATATATCGGATTATCCAGACCTCAATACAAACAGAAACAACGGATCATTTTCTAACCAAATGGACATCAGCACTTCCACAAATAAACACTTCACAAATACTCAAATACCATACAAAAACCATGCAAGTATTAGCCTCTAGCAAATACCAGGAAATGTCATTACAGATCTTACATAACTCTGATCTCACACCACTCAGACGACATCATATTGGCACTCTAGATAGAGACAATTGCCTAAGATGTCATCAATCCCGAGCAGATCTTTGGTTGTGCCCCATCATACAACAATTTTGGGGAAATGTGCAGGAATATTGAAAATCTCTAACAAAACAGACAGCCCCTTTCAGCTTACTGTGGATACTTTTGGGGATATCTCCCCCACAAATAAAACTAACACGCTCAGAGAGAAATTTAGCAGAGAGACTAATGGCAGCATCCAGAAAAACCATCCTTCACCATTGACCTTCCCAATCCATACCTCCACTCTCATTAGTGAAACAAAAACTTCATTATATCTTTCATATGGACTGGCTGGAAACCACCACAAATAAAGAACAGAACACAGAAATTTTTTTCTCAATTTGGATGACTTATATAGCTTCACTTCCCACACACACTAGACATTTAACAATTTATGTGTTTCGACATACCACATGGTACGATACGGAACTGCTGCTAAATAATATAGTAATACAAGATACACACCAATATATTCAAAATTTACAAAGAACACAGGGACAGAGTCATCGATCGCTCCCCAGGAGTCATCAAATCAACAGGATGCCATCTACGAGCTATATATAAATGTTAAAGACTGAATTTTGGATTGTGGGATTTATTATTCACTATTAATAAATGCTCAACAGAGATAATTAAGGGTAAACAAATAATCTATGATTACTATTATTTGTCAACTGTATGTTAAAGAAACCTTTCTTTTTTTTTTGTTCCTCCAAATTTATTAAGTTTACTTGTAAAATTTGTTTAATTATGCTACGAAAAATAAATAAAAACATAAGTTAAAAAAAAAAACACATTAAAAAATTTGGATTTAGAATCTTTTTGAAAATTCGATCAAACTTCGAATCCTTCATGCGAATTTTGTAAATCTGGCCCATAGTGTCAGTTTTTAAACAATTGGTCATTAGTAAAACACAAAAAGAGACTTGTTTACAGCACTCTCCAGGATATCCATAAAACATATTGTCAGTTTCCCAGCTGCCCCCAGTTATGTGACTTGTGCTCTAATAAATATCAATCACACTTTACTGCAAGTTGGAGTGACACCCCAACCCTCACTTTCCCCCCCATCAGCAGAACAATGGGAAGCTAACAAGGTAGCAGCTCCCCGGTAGATATAAGAACAGCACTCAATAGTAAAAATTCATGTCCTACTGCGACTGGCTTTTTCTGAAAGCACATGACCAGGCAGAATGATCTCAGAATGATCTCAAATGATCAAAATCAAATGATCTCATCAATATTACAACTAAAAAATTTCACTTGTAGGGTTAGGAATTAAATTTTCATGAATTATTTTCAGCGTAAGTAGTGTAATTTAAGAATAAAAACTACACCATAAAAACCATGACGGAATCTTGACGGAATTTCCATTTCCAAAATTGGGTAAAAAAGCAGGAAGCATTTAAAAAAGAACCTTCCAGTGCTCTGTCAATTACAATTTTCAGATCCTCATGTAGTGTCTTAGAGGAGCCCACACATTTTAATTTCACTTGATTTAGATTAAGGGCCTAACAAATCAATGGAGCACTGATAGAATATTTACTGGTACTAGTGGGCCAACAGCAAGAATACCCAAACTCTGTTATTTGACCAGTGAGAGGTGCCCAAAATTCTGTAAAGATATTTTTACTGCTTAAAGGCTAAGTGTTGATTAAAGCATGTGCTTCATTAGCAAAGAGGTTAAATATGTTATATTTGTTTAATGTAAATGCAATATGAGTTTAAATCTTACCTGACCAATCCAGCATCTTACATATAATGGGTCAAGAGACTGTGCTACTTTGAATGCTTGGTGGCTTAGCTTGAAAATGAAACAAAAGTAAAAAAAATATAATATAAAACTACACATTGTATGCACTAACTACTTCACAGAGAATTGAATAAAACCACCATTCAGCAGCACATACAATCAACATTTTTTGTGGACATCCACTAGAATAATAAGTCAAACTCTCTGAAGCTGGATCCCGCATTTATTTGTAACAAAGATTGGCAACCGAGAAAAGATGTCGCTACATGTCCAAGCGATGGCAGTACACTGGTCAAGATAACACAAAGATGTTAAACTGAAACTTTCGAGCGACACTGCTTCAGGGAGTTTTCTGTATAAACACTCACTCACTGGTATTTTTCAGCCCCAAAATGCTCTATGGTACATTAGTCTAGTACAGGTTTCAGACCTATTATCCAGAATGCTCAGGAACTTTCCAGATAATGGGTCATTCCATTATTTGGATCTTCATAACTTAAAGGAGAAGTAAACCCTCAACAGTCAAAAGTCCCCACTGTCTCCACTCTGTAGGTCCCCCTCCCCCCTGCACACTGTTACGCTAGAATTGTGTCCCTAAGAAATTCTGACCCGCACAGAACAGCACAGCGGAGCACAGGGGCACCATGTTAGTCAGCCTAGGCTTCTACCGGATCCTCTTCTTGCTGTTCAAGAATTTACGGAGATTTCCTGCTCCAACTGCACATGCGCCATATATAGATATGGATCAGCGGTTGCTCAACGAAGAAGCCAAGGCTGACAAACATGGTGCCCCTCTGTTCCGCTGTTCTGCATTGTGCAGGCCAGAATTTCTAAGGGACACAATTCTGGCGTAACAGTGTGCAGGGGGAGGAGGGCCAGTGGGGACTTTTGACTGTGGAGGGTTTACTTCTCCTTAAATAAGGACTTGTTATATCCTAGTTGGAATCGATATCCTAGTACAAGCAACTGTTTTATTATAAAATAATTTGGATTATTTGATTAGATTGACAGTTTTGCCAATACTAGAACTTGAAAATTTGAATTTCGAATTTTCAATTCAACCCTTGATAAATCTGCCCCTTGGTGTTCCACCACTTTCACCTGTTGCAATGGTAATGATGCCAATAATCTATTGCCTCCATTTCAGAACTTACCTCAATATTTCCATTCACCAAATATAAAGCACCCAGGTTTGTCCAAGCTGCCACATTCTAGAGAAATCAAATAAAGCAGACATAAATAAAATTACTGAAATGAACTTACATACTAGCCAAGCCTGTAAAGCGACATACTCACGTTTTGTTCACAGTGAATTGATTTGATGAATGCGTGTTGTGCCAGAGCACTGTTGTCCATACCTGGAAATCAAGGTTTCATCAATAACATAAATTAATTTGTTCCCTGTGAAACACAAGCTATACTAATGCTATGAAATGTTATACCTATAACACTAATGATTTTCTTTAAAGCTGGTTGTTAAGAAGACCTTTGGCTCTATGGAAAATTGAAACCAGTCACAGGAGGATGTAATTGGGGAAAAAGAAAAGGTTCCTTGGGAGTGTTTACAGCATGCGATCAATACATTTTCCTGTTACAAGTCAACAGGCTCTCGGTTTCATTTGAACAAAAATTAGTTGTTAATCAAGATGCTGATGGATAAAATAGGTTTTTTTAACCACTGTTAGAAAGTACACTTTCTTGTCAGCACTAATGCAGTTCTTTTAAGCACTAATGCTTAAAACTAGTGGATAAAATGTGCCAACATACAGCTAAAAATGTCTTCTCTTGATTAAACCCCAGAGGGTTGGTTATGCAATTAAAGATTTTCTACAGGTCCTATCACCTAGACTACTGGTATCCCCGCTAATGTTTCATTCCACATTTTACACCAAATGTTGTCTGTAAGGCACACAGATATTTCAAGAGCCACAATATCAATAATTAAATCTATAATTAATAGAAAAATGGAAGGTGTTGTCATACCTTTGGAACAAGAGATCACACCAAGCGCATTCCAAAATTGGTGATTTCCACTTTCCATCATTACAGCTTTCCTGATACACTACAGAAGGAAAATAGAATTCAGAAGGATAACATATGTTATCAGGAGACAAAGGGTAAAATAAAATCATTTACTAATGACTAATGATTTCCAAACACTGCTAAGTTTTAGAGTTTGGATATCTGTTTTTCCATCCAATCATCAAGCTTGATTTAGCATAACAATGTCTGACCTTGTTAAAAGGGAACTGTCTAGAAAGTTTAATTTTCCCTTTAAGCAGAACTTGTCTAGGGACTATCTGTAACCTAAATATGTCTAAAAGTGTGATGCCTGCGATACATGAAATCATCTGGTAGTAAGCACAGATATTTGCATATCTACGTTAAATTCCTTGGTCATTACAGATTAAAAGACCCTAGCAAACAGACTGACCTTAACCTTGAGTTAAAAATTTTTCCTAGAACACTGTTCTATAATCACTGTTCTTTGAGAATAACTAATGAATATATACAAGTAATGAATACATCTTTAAATATATAAAGCTGCAATAAAGATCAATGATATCCACAACAAATGTCATGAGTCTGGATGTGCAAATAAAGATATAGCGTTGTTTATTAATCAAAAATAAGAACTAACATTTTGGCTAGCCTCTAGCCTGGGGTTTTCCTGATAATGGATCTTTCCATAATTTGGATCTTCATACCTTAAGGGGCCGATTTACGAAATTCACACGAATAGATCGAAGTTCAAACGAATTCGTTCGAATTCCGACCGTACGATTTTATCGGATGATTGAAAATTCCGATTTCTGCATTTTCGATCATTGAATATCGAACTATCGAATACATTAGAATGAATTAGAATGATCGAATATTCGATCAATTAATCGTTCGATCATCGAATTTTGAAAAAACCGAAACCTATTCGACTGCTCAATTCAGCAGATAGGACCTACTGAATTGCAAGTATAGGCCATAGGCTTCTGAGGCTTTGATCGTTCAAATCGTACGAATCATTCGAATGATCGAATAATTCATTCGAATAATCGGACGATCGTTATTTGATCGTCGAATGATCGATGATCGAATAAAGGGCAGCCTAAAACTATTCGAGTAGCATTCGAAAATCGAATGCTAATTGAATATCGAGGGAAAACAAATATTTTTTGGGGAATAATAGTAAATTTGCCCCTAAGTCTACTAGAAAATCATGTAAACATTATATAAACCCAACAGGCTGGCTTGGCCTCCAATTATCTTAGTTTGGATCAAGTACAAGGTACAGTTTTATTATTACAGAGAAAAAGGAAATCCCTTATAAAATTTGGATTATTTGATTACAATGAAGTCTATGGGAGAGGTTCATTCCGTAATTCGGAACTTTATGGATAACGGTGCATATATATGCACTGCATGGCGTCCTTATTTAAAGGGGAGTTCCTGAATGTACAGTTAGGGACACATAAAAAAAAAAAAACAAATCAGCTCAATTAATACTTATGATCAGTTGATCATAGGTATTTGCATTTACCTGAAATGCAATTCCCATCTTAAACTGGATTAGTTATAAAGGGATAAATGGAAAGAAACAAGAACCCAGAGTAGATCTTTTTTCTAATAGTATTCATCCTTCTACTAGACGTCAGTATCACTTTAAGCAAAATCCATCCCCTCTTAAGAAAGTTCAATAAAATATAGGATTAGTGTAATTTTTTACCAAAATGAAACAGACAGCATATTCTGTAATGAATTTGAATTAGTTCTATTAATAATACATTAGATCAAAGGATTATTTTCTTTCCAGTTTGATGCTACTGTATCAGCAATGCATATAAAGGACAAGGAAAGTTAAACTAAAGAATTAACTATAAATGTTGTATATTATGTTTAGTGTTTCTGTACCAGCCCAAGGCAACCACAGCCCTTTAGCAGTAAAGATTTGTGTCTCCTCCCCAGTAGATGCCCCAGTAGCTCCCCATCTTCTTTTCTGCTGATTCACAAGCTCTGTGCTGCTGTCACTTACTGAGCTTAGGGACCCACTCACAATATACAGTACACATAGAATAGAAATGTCACAAAGGCTGATTAATAATACTTAATACAGATAATTATACAGAAACAAGTGCAATTAGCATCATAATTCAATACCCAGCCCTGTAACATCAACTTATATTACAGATTTACCTAATTTTCTGCTTGATAATTTGCAATGACCCCTAGTTAGCTTCTCAACAGCTGCTCAGAGCCCACTGATTATGTGCGTTTCGCAAGTCAATTTGGAGCGATTCCACAAATCGCGCCGCTGCGTGTGAATAGGCGCAGGCGTTTTCAAGTAACGCCGGTGCGCCTAGGGACTTGGCTATTCGGGGAGGTTCGGGGGCTACAAGTCGCGGCGAGAAGTCGCCAGGCGACAAATTGCCCCCGAATCTCCCCGTCTGCTCTAGCCCTTAAGGTGCAACTACTTAGGGGCAGATTTACAAAATTCTCATGAATAATTCGAAGTTCAATCGAATTTAATATAAATTTTAATCTTTGAATATGCAAATTAGGCTAATTCAACCATCGAATATTCGAATTCAAATGATTCGAAGAAAAATTTTATTTGAATATTCGATGGTCTTTAAATTTTAATTTGACCACCTACTTCGCCAGGATCAAGCTACCAAATTGGCAATCCTTAGCTGAGATCGAATATAAAAAATTTGATCGATCGATTAAAATCGTTCGAAGATTCGATAGTCAAATTTGAAGGAATTTACTTCCCCACTATTCCCATGGTTGAATTTCGAATTTCTTTTTAATTTGAAATTCGACCATTAGTAAATCTGCCCCTTAAAGTCATATGTGTATTTGTATGCAGCTTTTGCAAGTGAGCTGTTTCAGTTTCATTGAGTAAACAGTAAATACAGTGTTTTCTCTGAGAGGGCTTGATACATTTTAGTACACTTTTCCCTATATATAAATAAAAGTCACTAAGTGTGCCCAGTAGTAGTAACCCATAGCAACCAATAAGATGTCTGCTTTTTAACAGATGACCAGTAAATTCTATATGTCGACTAGGAAATCTTTGCCTTTTACTTCATAACCCTTTGGTGCCTATTGGCATTCACATACAGTTAACTAGCCTATTGCAAATTAATTCACAAACAAACTATAAACAGAGGCAGTGCCACTTTTCGAAACTCTGCCCATAAACGCAGAGCATTTTGGTTTCAGTCTTGACAACAACTACTGTCTATGTATTCACAATAGATGGTACATACATATAAACCTAAGGATTTGGATTGCTCAGAATTTACTTTGCAGCACTGAGATTTCTACTTACATTTGAATAGTTTGGAAATAATTCATATAAAAAAAAGTGTTAATATGAAAATTGAGATTCAAATTATGTTGACTGTTTGGCCAGACTCCTTTAGGAGGACTGAAGATCCAGCAAAGATACCCTACATTTCACTTTTTTCTGATACTGTATAGGAATTAATACTGAGGATTATATAAAAAGAAATCATGTTGAGTTCTATTTAAGTATTAAGTGTTGCCAGCAAAGCATTCCTATGGTTTCACTGTATCATTATTAATCTGTATTTGTGATTCATAGGTTATTGGGATGATCATCGGCTTTTATTGTTAGACAGACACTTCTAAACTGGGTGATTAAAGCTAAATAGTCCATGCATTTTAATTAGTGAAGTTCTAAATGAGATAAAGAACCAGGTAAAGAAAAGTGAAAGCAAGCATACAGTTCCGCAGCCAATAGCTTACCTGTTGTGATTTTTCTAATAACTCACTGGCATCATTTGTTAGGCTATCATAACCCATCAATTGCTGGGACTGGTAATAATAATTGATGCCAAGGTCACACCAGAGATTTGCTGTGGACTGAATCCTCAATGCACGGCCATAACACCTATAAAATCAATTTGTTTACAGACACTATATAAATGATTTTAAGGGGCTGATTTACTAAATTCATGTGAAGAGATTGAATTCGATCGAATAACGATCGTAGGATTAATTCGATTGGTTGAATATGCAAATTTGGCTGATTCGATCATCGACTAGCGAACGATCGAATATTGGATCGTTGGATCATTCGATCAGCGAAGTTAAAATTTTAAATTTATTCGAATGCCTACTTCGCCAGAACCTACCGAATTGTAATAGAAGCCTATGGGAACCCTCCCATAGGCTTCTGAGGCTAAGTCCTGATCGAATAAGATTCGTATGACTGAAGTCTTCGATCGTTCGAATCATTCGAATGATCGAACGATCGTTATTTGATCGCCGAATGATCAATGATCGAATAAAAGGGTAGCCTAAAACTATTCGATTAGCATTGATTAGCAATCGAATGTTAATCGAATATCGAGGAAAAACGAATATTTTTTGGGGAATAATAGTAAATTTGCCCCTAAATATTTCTTATTTTCTTCATATGGGCTAAACCAAAACTACATCATCAAAATGTCCAGGTAGGAAAGCTTTTAATTTCTTTTGCTCCCTGCAGCTTCTCTGTAAAAGACTTTCATACTATTAAAGTACCAGTAATCAAACAGTAAAAATAGAATTTTTTTACACTTTACATTAAGTTTGTATCTACTGGCCCAGAACCTACAACCAAACTATCTCTTCGCAACAACTGAGCAATTTAAATGAGAGATGTATTCACTCCATAGTTCTCCAGAGAGCCATTAACAACATTTGACCGGTTTCTCTTCCTGTGTAAGAAATAAGCCCATTGTATTATTTTACCTGGTGTCTAAATCTCCTCTTGCGCAGGAAATAAAACATCCGAATCGTTTTGGTACTTAATCTGCGGCAATGTGTATTTGTTTGTATTGAATTACTGATACTTACAAATGTTTTGCCGCCAGCTATTCACACTGACACAATTGGACATTTTCAGACATTTTGTAGCATGCACTGGTGGAGAGTTAGCACAGGCAAAGTAAAATCTTGTGTGTCATCACCCTTTTTCAGTTTAAATGGCTGCCTCGTGGCTACACATCAGTTTACAATTTCAGGGTAAAAGTGCAGACTAACAGTCCATAATGTTTCAATTTCATTTGTTAATGTTACTTTTCCTTTAAATAAAGAATGCTCAAAGTTCACTCAGGGTTCTTTTAATCCTTGCACTGCATGCTGTTCATCACCAACATTCCCATTTTAGCATGAAGCCATGCCATTGTGATGAGCAAATGGAAAGCTTTCAAGGGACAGTAAAACACACAAAAAATTGTGTTTTAAAGTAATTTAAATGTAATTTGCTTTTGCACTGCAAAAAAAAAAAGCTGCTTTGTAACCACTGGGGCAGCCATTCAAGCTTAAAAAGGAAAAAAGAAACAGATGTGCATAGCAGATAATCTGTGTAGAATATAATGGGTTTAGCAAGAATACCTCTCTTATGTATAATAGCACATCGATTGCCAAAATAAAGTTGATTTGTGGTATCAAAAGATACAAACTATAAATGTAAAAAAAAATCACTTTTGATGCTACTGGTCCTTAAAATGCAAAAATAATGCAAAGCCTGCATATTTATGCAGAAATGTGGAAAATTCTAATGGATTCAAACTTTCAAGTACAGGTATGGTACCTATTATCCAGAATGCTCTTGACCTGGGGTTTTCTGAATAATGGGTCTTTCCATAATTTGGATCTTCATACCTTAAGACTACTAGAAAATTATTTAAACATTAAATAAATCCAATAGGCTGTTTTTGCTTGCAATACAGATTCATTATATCTTAGTTTGGGTCAAGTACAATGTACTGTTTTATTATTACAGAGAAAAATGAAATCATTTTTAAATATGTGGATTATTTGATTATAATGAGTCTATGGGAGGCAGCCTTTCTGTAATTCAGAACTTTCTGGGTAACGGGATTCCAGATTACGGTCCCATAACTGTACCACAGTGCATTACAATATTTCTTATAAATTGCAGGATGATGCATGTAACCATTCTGTCATATGATGAAGGATGTGTAGTTAGAAATAGTATAAAATGGTATACCTTCCGCCTAGTGCCAAAACTTCAGGTTTGTCTAAGAGCTGTTGTTCTTCATCCTTACCAAGCAGTATACCCAGGACATTTACTTTGATCCTGGAATGTGTGACTGAATGTATACATGTACATGCATCTCCGAGGAGTTTCCACAGGCACAATAGGTCAGGACGTTGCCGTATAGCCCTGAAAATCAATCAAGTAAACAAGTAAATAAACTGTACAATTATATATGTTGCAGTAGTGCAGACAAACTTATCATTGTGAACAATGTAGAATGTTGAACTAAGTAAAAACATATAAAAACTCAATGTCTCAGAGAGCACCCATGTTTTAAACAGCCATTAAAAGCCCTTTAAAGCCCCTTTTTAAGCATCCTGTGAAAACTGAACTGTTTGCAATTATTCATACCAAGTTCTACTAACCTAGCCAGAAATTCAAGAGCTTTTTCTATAGCGTCAACAGCCTTTAAATCCAAGAAGTCCGAGAGAGCACTTTTGGCAAGCATTAAATGGCACTCCCCTAGGCCTAAAAGAAAATAAACAGCATTACTGTAAAATTGGCTGGTATCTGAAGTGTATAATATTCAAAAGTTTGTTCAGGAAATCACAGTTAGAACAGGATTATAATGTAGTCAAATAGTCAATAATATATAATGTAAAGGAGGATGTTTACAAACTGCACTAAATTATAACCCATACATGTAATTCTCCATTTTATACCTTTTTCTGATGATTATACCTTCATTAAAAGAATCTATTGAGGGGTCAAAAAAATAAAACGTTTAATTTTCGATTTTTGGTACCTTTATGCAACCTCTTGGAGACAGTATGACATCTTCAAGTCATCTACAATAACAGATCCCCAGTGTTTTATACATGCAATACTTCAGTTTGAAACCTATGTAGAGATAAATGCTATTCTGCAGTACCTTTAAGTGCAGGAACATATTCACCAGACTTTATTAGAATTTGCTGATATTCATTCACTGCCTCTTTGTAGGTTCCCAGGATTTGTTTGATGGAAGCTATCTTATATACGCTGTAAATGGATTCAGGGTTCAGTTCACTGGCTTTCATAAAAGATTTCAGGGCTGTTGTGTACCCTCCTCTGCTCAAATAGGCTTCTCCTAAACACTCCCAGCAGTTTGAGTCCTTTGGATCCGCTCGCAGGGCAGCATGTAAGCTAAATAATAGGAGAAAGGACACCCGGACATATGAACAAAATTTCCTACTATCTAGTTATCCAAATTCCACCAAAAAGGCTTTAAAAGGGTTGTTCCCCTTTAAGATAACTCTTAGTATGATGTACATAGCAATATTCTGAGACAATTTGCAGTTGATTTCCATTTTTTATTATTTAGCAGCTCTACTGTTTGCAATTTCATCAATCTGGGTCCAACTTACTTTTGCAACCATGCATTGATTTGAATTAGAGACTGTAATATAAATAGGAGATGAGCAGAAAACAAAGATGAGTCATAAAAAGTAGCAATAACAGTAGATTTGTAGCCTTAAGGTGGCCATACACTACAAGATACACTCGTTTAGCGAGGTCACCAAATAAGCAGATCTTTCCCACCAATGGCAGGGCGATATTGGGCTAATCCCTTTGTTCAGTCCCAGGGCCAAACAATAGGATTACAACAATGGCAATGGGCCCCAAAAGAACGAGGACAGTTTCAACTGATGCGGTACTTGATTGGAAGAAAAAAATCAAACCTGGCTATTTTTGGCCAGATATCAATCAGGGAGTCCAGTCAGAACACCCAATACTCGAGCAGATAAGCTTGTATCTATAAAAAATACATAATGAAGACCAACTGAAAAGTTGCTTAGCATTGGCCATTCTATAACATACTACAAGTTCATTAAAAAGTGAACCACCCCTTTAAAATCTGCTAAATTGGTACACAAATCAATCAAATTTGTCAAATAAACTTTTACATGCTTTTAACATTACAACACACTTTTAAGTCATAACTGTAAGCGCTGCCTAATTTCCAACTGAAACGTCACACATAATTACTAGCCCATCCATTATTGATATAACAATACGGTACAAGGGAATTTAGGCATAAAGTGAGTAGCAGATTTTTTTTTACATTACAGTAGCTTAGAAGGAGCCTTTTTTAAGAACCCTCATTATCATGATTGCTATAGAAAAGGCTTAAATGCTAGCCAGGACACCCGAAGGGACAGTTTATGCTGTTTTATAAAAAAAAAAAAAAACATTTCAGCAACTATAGCCTGCACACATACTGCTTTAATATAATAAATGCTCAGTGGAAATTCAGAGAATGTATGGGACAATAATCAGCACTCGGGTGCAAGCTACCATTAAACACAATGGCACTTTGTTAAACTACAACCTATTTCAGGGAGAAATTAACCTTCCAGGAATACTCTTCAAAAGTGCTGCTGAGCTGAAGAACAAACAGGACAGAGCTCCTAGTGTTATTTTTACAAAGAGTTCTCAGAAATTGTAAGTTGGATTTGTGCATAAAAATCCCAAAGCTGAATATACTATTCTCTTAAAATAGACAAAACAAGCCTCCAAGAGTCTTAAGGATCTCCAAGAAACACAACTGAAAGACATAACAAGAAACAAGGCATTCATAATATGGTTTCCATAAGTAAAGTGAAGAATTATGAACTATGTCAAGACTGGGCTATGTACATTACTTATAGGGTCAAGTGCAAGGCTCCCTGCAAGTGTATATTCAATGTTTACTGGCATTTGCTGCTGTCAAATTACTTTGTCTGTTGTGAAAGGTAATTTACTCGACATTTAGGGGGTTATTTCTCAAAGGGCAAGTTTTACAGGTCTGTAAGATTTGTCATAAATCAAATTAACTCACAACTCAAATCTTTTCCTATCAGTTAATCAGAAAATCAGTGAAGTTGAGCTGAACAACCCGAAAACTTGAGCTTTCAAGTTTAATTAATCAAGTTTATGCCAAAAAATAAACTTGAATAGCTTGAATCAATTTTGGTTTTGAGTGAAACCCACCGAAAAAAAAGGAGCATCATGAAGGCTATTAACATCTTGAAATGGTTGAAGGAACCCGTCACTGACTTCTTTTTTAATATTTATTTAACATTTTGTAAATAGCTAACATTTTGTATTCACAGACTTGCATTTTCCATCATTTTCATTAAGCCAACGCCTATGGGGAAAATTCACTAAAGCTTGAAGCGTCTACCGCCAGTGTTAATTCGCCAGTGTGACGTCAATTCACAACTTTGCCAATTTACTAACCGTGTCCCTGAGAAAATTCGCTAGTGAAGTAGTTAGACTAGCACAACTTCACACCCTTACGACAGGCGAAGTTGCACACTGACAAAGGGACATAACTACGCTTATTCACAAAGATTCCCATTTTACTGAACGTTGCCCCTTGCGCTAGACCAGGGATCCCCAACCTTTTTTGCTTGTGATCCACATTTAAATTTAAAAAAAGAGTTGGAGAGCAACACAAGCATGAAAAAGTCCATGTGGATGTCAAATTAGAGCTCTGATTGGCTTTTTGGTAACCCCTATACGAACTGGCCCCCTACAGGAGAGAATGTTTGGCAGTACACTTGGTTTTTATGCAACCAAAACTTGCCTCTAAGCCAGTAATTCAAAAATCAGCACCTGCTTTGAGGCCACTGGGAGCAACATCCAAGGGGTTGGAGAGCAACTGCTCTAGACTTTACTTCGCCAGGTTAGAAAGTCCCAAAACAACGCTGGTGCCTTTTACTTTTTTTAGGGCGATAGTCTGAAAAATAGTGTAATTTTTTGGTGGGTTACCCTCCTTCCACCCTACATTTCCTAACATATGGAAACTCAACTATACAGTGGACACATGTTTAGGGCAATAGGACATTTTATTTATTAAAGGTTTCCTGGGCTTGTGTAGTGTAGTGGCTGCAACATATACTTCTATTATACTCATAACTTTGCGCCGTATGCAAATTAGGCATCGCTAGCATAATTGTGCTTTGCCTTACGAAGTAACGGTAGCACAACTTTGCTACTTTTCAGCTCCCTGAGCGAAAATTCGCATTTTAGTGAATTAGCGGTGGAATGGCGAAAATTCACCTGGTGAAGTGAATGGCGTCGCTAGCGCATTTTCCACGCTTCGTGAATTTGCCTCTATGACTCTCAATAGCCAAACATAAAGAACGATAGCATTATAGCAGGGGTGTCAAACCTGCGGCCCTAGGGCCGCATGGATGGATATGCATACAGCCCAGCTTGAAACCCTTGGTTCCCAAGGAAACGTCATTTTGAAAAAGATATAGGAGTAGGCAGTAGGGGGGACTCTGCCCATTGCCCAGTTAGTAGTAATAATAATATAATAAGTCTATTTAATATCCAGGTGGCCCAGGGAAGCCAAAAGATTGGACACCCCTGCATTATAGCATTCCAACAATTAAGCCCTCATATGTGTGGCTTCGAATGTTTTGTCAGATTGTGATATAGTTGTATTGAAATGTGTAAAATTCCATTGTGGAATTTGAGAATAAATTGTACAGCATTTTTTATAATAAACATCAACATTAGAACATTATATTACAGTGTTAAATATAAATAAAAGGTTATTGAAACCTATCTCTCGGTCATTGACTTCTACATGGCATAGACACGTTGTAGCTCGAGTATTTTCGGATTCAAGCTATTTCCAGGTTTAGGGTATAATAAATTTCTAAAAATTCGAGTTTTTTTTTTTAACCCGAAAATTTGAGTTTTGACTGACAAATACCCTACCCCCTTAGATATTCACTCAAACATACATTTTGTATATGCAATACATACATAGCTTGACTTTAGCAATTGACTCAACTATTTCAGATTGAATAAACAGCCTACTTAAAGGGATTCTGACATGATTTTTATGATGTTTTTATTTCTAAATTACACTGTTTACACTAAAAATAATTCACTCTACAATATAAAATTTAATTCCTGAACCAGCAAGTTTATTATTTTTTTTTTATTTATAATATTGGTTTGTAGGCACCAGGTTATTTTGCCTGATCATGTGCTTTCAGAAAGAGCTAGCAGGATCATCACAAATTATCAAAATAGCACCAGTCATATCATTTTCTTTATAGAAGCCAATACAGCAAGACTGATTAATAATCAGAATATGCAGATTGCACTGGCTCTGCGGAGTAAGGTGCAGGTGCCCCTCCCCCCTTCCACTTGAAAGCATGATCATTTACCTGCAGTTATCTGCAGTTGTCAGAGCAAGAAAATTAAGGGGGAATTTCTCTACATACAGTCAGGTTTCTTACAAAAATGGTAGATATTTTTTAGTTTTTGTATATTGGAGATAGATTTATTTTTCATTAAAGAAAGTGAAAATGGGATTTAATTTTTTTGCCTTTACATACCCTTTAAAGACAAAAAATGTGTAACCAAAGTAAAACTTACTCAGACACTGATTTGGAATGCTGACCAACTCTCAAGTAAAACAGACCTCTTCGAAGCCAAGCCCATTTAGCTGTTCCTGCACCTGCTCTTTCTGTTACACTTGTTAAAATGGCTAAAGCCACATCCTGTAAGCAAATAAAACAAATTAAAAAAAACAGACAATTGTAGATGATTCATTAATTTTGCAACTGCTATATTAGATTTCTGGAGTCAGAAGTAGAAGAATGTGTTAAAGTCTCAAGTTGAAACAAGGGGGAGGGCAAGTATGGACTATATTATTTAGAAACATTTTATTCTGAAAGCTTCAAAAAAGGAGAGTGTCCTAGTTAGGCAATTCATTTGTTTTTTTTTTGTTTTTTATAGGTTTTGTTTTTTCTCTGTAATAATAAAAAAGTGCCTTTTACCATACCTGTATAAATGTGCATATGGCATTCAGGCCCCTGTTACTTATTTGATGCCACCAAGTATTGCATTTATAAAGAACAAAGACCATTATAGCTCATTTAAACATTATCTCCATTGTCTGTCACCTAGATGTTCTTTATCTTTATTTATAACATTATGTGCACTGCTATACAGAAGCAACGAATATAAAAATATCATGGCTTGATGTGAATAAACTATAAATTACTTTTTGTATATTTGTGTTGTACAAGGTTCTAAACAAAACACATTCTTGTAGACTTATGCATTCCAATTGCAAAAGGTTTTTTATTCTTTAAAATTAAGATTGTGACAGTGGGAGCATACAGTAAAGGCCAGTACAGGCTGCCTTTTTTTTTCAGAATAAAAGGTTGGTGTGTCAGAGAAATAGCTTTATTCAAAAACTGAGATAGAACCATTTCTTTGGAAAGCCAGCAGTGCTTCAAAATAATTACAGCTATTAGGTGGGGGATCAGAAATAGAAAGAAGAAATATAACCAAGCAAACTATTTCAAAGGCACTTTGGTTCCACCATTGCAGAAAAAGCTTCAGAAGACCAAGAAGGAACCTGTGGGAGTTTTTTTTTTTCAATTTTTTTTTTTTTTTAAACATTAAAGGGATTCTGTCATGATTTTTATGGTGTAGTTTTTATTTATGAATTACACCGTCTACACTGCAAATAATTAATTGTACGATGTAAAATATAATTCCTGAATAAGCAAGTGTATTTTTTATTTTTTTGTTTTAATGTTGGTGTGTAGGCAGCCATCTCAGGTCATTTTGCCTGGTCATGTGCTTTCAGAAAGAGCCAGCACTTTAGGGTGGAACTGCTTTCTGGCAGGCTGTTGTTTCTCCTACTCAATGTAACTGAATGTGTCTCAGTGGGACCTGGATTTTACTAATTAGTGCTATTCTTAGCTCTACCAGGCAGCTGTTACCTTGTGTTAGGGCAGGGGCATACGGGCAGATTTCGTCGCCTGGCGATTAATTGCCTCTTCTTCTGGGCGGCCATCTCCCTGAACTGCCTTCACCCTGCTAAAATGAAAAATCGCATGCAGCAATGCACTTACGGCGCTTCCATTTCTGAAGTTGCCTGAAGTGAACTGGCATTTTGTCATTATAGCAGGCGGAAGGCAGTTCGGGGAGATTGTTTCCTGGAAGAAGAGGCGATTAGTCGCCAGGTGACTAAATCTCCCTGAATCTGCCTGTCTGACCTTACCCTTAGGGAGCTACTATCTGGTTACCTTCCCACTGTTCTGTTGTTAGGCTGCTGGGTGAGAAAATGAGATTTATGTACTGACTGTTAAATCCTTTTCTCTCCAGTCTCAAGGGGGATACAGGGACCGTGGGGTAAAGGTCCCCGCCCATCAGTGCTGATACCCCTCCTACTCTCCCTTTATCCCTGCCCTGCCCAAAGGGCACCAGTTTGTAATCAAGAACTCAGTAACGTAACTAAGGAAAAACTCTCAACATAAGAGAAAAAAACAAGAGTTCAGGGGGGAAGCCCTGTGTCCCCCTTGAGACTGGAGAGAAAAGGATTTAATGGTGAGTACATAAATCTCCTTTTCTCCCACGTCTAGGGGGACACAGGGACCGTGGGGACGTACCAAAGCACCCCCACAGTAGGGAGGGAGAACTATTCAAGAAACTACTGCCTGGAGAACTTTCCTTCCAAAGGCTGCCTCCTCAGACATGTATGTACTGAAGTGATAAAACTTTGTGAATGTATGTAGGGAGAACCATGTAGCTACCCTACACACTTGCTCAGCTGAAGCATAATTTCTGTAAGCCCAGGAAGCTCCTAGGGCTCTGGTGGAATGTGCCCTAAGCCGAATGGGGGGCACCCTCTTTTGCGTCCGGTAGGCTCACCTCACTGTCTCCTTAATCCAACGTGCAATGGTGGTCTTGGAAGCCAGAAGGCTTTTTCTGGCTCCTGAAGGTACAATGAAGAGTGCAGCTGTCCTCCGGATGGACTTTGTGCGGGAGACGTACAACTTGAGAGCCCTGACCACATCCAGTTGGTGCAGGTTTCTTTGTCATTCGTTGGTCTGTTACAGAAGGATGGCAGGATGATCTCCGAGTTGATGTGGAATGCAGATACCACCTTGGGGAGAAATCCTGGAACAGTGCAAAGTACTGCCTTGTTTTCATGGAATACTAGGAATGGTTCTGAGCAAGAAAGTGCTCCCAACTCCGAAACCCTTCTTGCAGACAAAATTGCCACCAGGAACACAGTCTTCCAAGTGAGAATCTCTAAACTCGTCATTAAGTGGCTCAAATGGAGCCTCTAGGAGAGCCTTTAGTACCAAATTCAGATCCCACAAAGGAACTGGGTATCTAAACGGAGTAGAGATACATGCCACTCCCTGAAGAAAAGTCAGAACGTCGTCCGCAAGGGCTATCTTCTGTTGGAGCGGATACCTGTGCCTTTAGGGATCCCAGGCTGAGGCCTTTTGCCAGTCCTGCCTGAAGAAACGTTAGAATCCACGGCAGTCTGAATTCTCCAAAGGATTTTTCCTCTGCATTACACCAAGAACGGTATGTCCCCCATACCCTGTGGTAAACCCTAGAGGTTACTGGCTTGCAAGCCTTGATCATGGTTTGAATGACGTCTTCCGAAAACCCTTTCTGTCTCAACACTGCGGTCTCAAAAGCCATCCCGTCAAAGGAACAGCAACACCAAAAAATGAAAGTGTTTTAAAGTAAAGAAAATATCATGTAATGTTGCCCTGCACTGTTAAAACTGATCTGTTTGCTTCAGAAACACTTGTATAGTTTATTTAAACAAGCTGCTAAGTAGCAATGGCGGAAATTGAAAAATGGCGACATGGCACAGGATAAGTAATGGATAACAGATAACATTATGTTCTACAGAGCTTATCTGCCATCTGCTGTGTAACTTGAGCCTTTTCTCCTTTGAATGGTTGCCCCCATGGCTACACAACACCTTATTTATATAAACAATAGTAGCGTGTCTCAAGCAAACACTGCAGTTTTCCCAGTGCAGGGCAACACTGCATTATATTTTTTTTTTACTTTAAAACAATTACATTTTTTGATGTTATTAGTCCTTTAAGGTGAAGAGTTGGGGATTGTGGTGGAATACTGGTCCCTGGCATAATAGCAGAGGAAACACCGGAAGTGTTACTGGAGGACAGATCGAGGAGGTCAGAATACCAGGATCTCCTGGGCCAACGAGGTGCCACCAGAATAACTGTGACTGGTTCCCTGGCAATCTTTCGTAACACTCGAGGTAACATTGGGGCCGGAGGGAATACATACGCCAGCCTGAATCACCATGGCATTGTCATGGCATCTACTCCTGCTGCCAGGGGATCTCGTCACCGCGCAAAGAAGGTGTTCATCTTCCGATTGTGCCTGTTTGCCATTAGGTTGACCTCTGGTTGGCCCCACCTGTCGACTAGCATCTGAAAGGCATCCTAGTGCAGCTCCCATTCCCTTGGGTCCAGCTGGTGATGGCTGAGATAGTCTGCCACGACATTGTCCACCCTGGAATGTGCATTGCCGACATCTGAGTGGATGTCCTTTCTGCCCATTCTAGGATGAGAGTCACCTCTTGATTTGGTAGTGTACTCTGAAGCGGCCGAAGGAGAAACTGGGCAAATGGTACTGCCTCCATGGAAGAGACATAGGACTCTCATGCACACCCAACTGTTGGGAACTCAGCCGACCGAAGAGAACTGATCGCTGTCTGGATCTTGATCTGTTTGTCTAGGGGTAGAAATACTTGTTGTCGTGTTGTGTTGAATTGTAGTCCTAGGAAGGACATAGTCTGGCTGGGGTTCAGTGATGACTTGTTGAAGTTGCTTGACCATCCAAACCTCTGGAAACCCTGTATTGTCAGTTGGACGTTGTGTTCTGCTAGTTCCCTGGATCTGGCTTTGAGCAAAAGGTTGTCCAGATATGGCATTATGAATACCCCCCACATATAGAAAGGCAGCCATTGCCATGATCTTTGTGAAAACTATGGTGGCAGAGGGCAGTCCAAAGTGCAATGCTACAAACTGAATCTGGAGGTTTTTGAAGGCAGGAACTTTTGATGGGGAGGAAATATGGGGACGTGTAGGTAGGCTTCTTGGACATCTAGTGACGCTAAGAAGTCTCCTTGTTCCAGTGCTCTGATGACAGAAGTCACTGATTCCATCTTGAACCTGTGGTATACCACCCACTTGTTCAGACATTTCAGGTTGAGAATAGGTCGAAAGGAGCCATCCTTCTTTGGTACAATTAAAAGGTTTGAATAACCAGGAGGCGCTCCCGAGATCCTCCTACCCCATGTAGTCCAGAAGGGGGGGTGGTTTACGGTAGGCAGAAGGCAGGAGAAGAGTGCTCTAGGCACTGCACTAACCTGTCCGTCAAAGGAGGGAACGGATGCTGGGCATTCGGCTCCTCCCGAGTCTTCTGTATCCAACGCAGTGCGGTGGGGGCTAGCTCAAGTGAACACGCTAAGCGTGACATGGCCTCACCCCAGGTGCTGATGCTAACCAACAGCCGATGTAATCCTCGTGCTGGGCCTTCTATTGGCCGGTCCAACCTCCTGTGGTGAAGGACACTGAAAAAACTGTTGCCCCCCAGGCAGGGCAGCGGATAAAGGGAGAGTGGGAGGGGTATCAACTCTGATGTCATCAGTGTCCTCCTCCTGATGGGCGGGGCCCTTTACCTCACGGACCCTGTGTCCCCCTAGACATGGGAGAAAAGGAGGGGGTTGATATCACTCCAACTTGCATTACAGCAGTAAAGAGTGACTGAAGTTTATCAGGGCAGCTGGGAAACTGACACAATATATCTAGCCCCATATCAGATTTCAAAATGAAATATAAAAAAATCTATTTGTTCTTTCGAGAAACGGATTTCAGTGCAGAACTCTGCTGGAGCAGCACTAGCTGAAAAAAAACATGACAATATCCCTTTAAAATGGGTCTAACGGCAGTAAAAGGATTAAAATATTAACACCAAATTAACTCATTGGTTGTAAAAATTAATTTGGCATTGAAGCAAATGATAGTGGTTAGACCTGATGGCTTTTCTGCACTGCATATAGTAGGTGTGTACTCCATGTGTTTCAGTAGGTTTCTTCCAGGGGCTCCTTCCCTTTAACATTTTTAAAATATACTGGTACTTCGACCCTATTCGACCCTTAGTAAATCAGCCCCATAATGTACAACATTTTTTAGTCAAGCTTTAGTTCTCCTTTAAGGCTGAGGTTATCCCACTCTAATGACTTGTCACAACTTACCTCCAGACATGTATTGAAAACTGTCCTACTTAGAAATGTAATTGAAAACTACAACAAAAAAGTTACAATACCATATCTCCTAGCTCCATGCTCAGATCAACTGCGGCTGCCCCAGCTTCACCATCCAAATCATCAAGTTCAAATGCTTTTTTGTAGCAGCCACGGGCTCGGCTTTTATCAGCAGCTACTTCATTGTAATAATGACCCAGATAATAAAACGCTCTAGACATAAAAGGGTCCATTTTGGCAGCCTATAAAACATATTGATTGTATGATTAGTATGTTGAAAAAAAAATCATAATTAATTCACCATAAAAATGCACTTGTAAGTCAGGTAGTAAATTGGTACAGAGTAATGAAAAGCTTTTCATTCTACCAGAATACACTTTTATCTCACAAGGGACAATCCTTATAATTTCTTGCACAGGAAGTTTTTATTAGGGGTGAACCAAATTCATTATTTTAAGATTTGGTGAATCACGAATACTTCATGAAAGATTCAGCTGAATACCAAACCAAATCCAAACCCTAATTTTTCATATGTACATTAGGTGAACAGGGGTTAATACATTTGTGACTTTTTGTGGTGAAAAGTCACATGATTTTTTGGATTTGGATTCTGTTTGGCCAGGCACTTGGATTTAGCTAAATCCAATAAAAAAGGCAGACTTTTGTCTAAATACCAAACCGAATCCTGGCTTCTGTACTAGTTTTTATAATAAAAATAATGTAAATTATGGGTTGGAGCATGGCTGCCACGGGCAATTGTCTGAGCATCCAGTCTGAAAGACCTACGGGTTATTTATTTAATTTTCTAATTTGTAGTAGACTGACATAAAATAATTGCATATTGCTGGGTTTGGTTAACTCAGGGATCCCCAACCTTTTGAACCCGTGAGCAACATTCAGAAGTAAAAGGAGTTGCGGAGCAACATAAGCATGAAAAATGTTCTTGGGGTGCCACATAAGTGCTGTAATTGGCCATTTGGTAGCCCATATGTGGATTGTCAACCTACATTAAGTCTCTATTTGGCAGTGCACCTGGTTTTTATACAGCCAAAACTTTCCTCCAAGCCTAGAATTCAAAAATAAGCACCTGCTTTGGGGCCAGTGGGAGCTGCTCATGAGCTACTGGTTGGGGATCACTGGGTTAACTGAACTGGTTTATTTAACACTTTTTTTGTTTAATTAGCCCTTAGGGTGCTTAATATACATTTTGATTTTTTTTCTTTTAGGTACAAAATTAACGTGAACAATTTAGCAGATTATAAAATAATAGCTCACAATAATATAGGAATTTACAGTTATCATTACTTATGTTAGCAAAGGATTTTACCAATTTAATCTTGGAAAATAAGTGAAATTTGGGAATCCTTTATTGCTTCACTAAAAGGGTAAAAATTAGTTATTTGTTATTGGAATTTTGATTTCTAACAAAAAAAACAAGTAAAAGAAAAAAGCAAGAAGAAAAGGAAATCTTATGAGTAGAGTGTTTTAGTAATATGTGGGTCTTTGGGCATTTATGTTAAAAAAGAAGAGAAATAGATACCTTTAAAAACTGGGTCACAGCTTTCGTTTTGTCCCTCCTTGTCTCTTTGCTCATAAACCAATAAGTCAACCCCAGATAATAGTGATACGTTGCATTTTCTGGCTTCCTCTCAAGAGCATACTGCAAACTGAGAAAACCCATACGGTTTGGTGGAAATAATTTATGAAAAGTAGAACAACATTTCTCATTATAACTTGTATTTCACATACAGTCTCCCAAACCTGTTCAGTACCACTTTCTTTTTATCATAACTCAACTCCAATACCCTGCCACTTCATTCACTATACATAACATAGATTAAAAAATAAAGTGTTGAAGCGACTCTCCAGGAGTTACAAACTTCAGCTTTTATCTTTCGGCAGCTTTAAAACAAAGGAAATAACATATAGCTGCATGCACTCCTGTATGAAAAATTTCATCATGCTAATAAATTGTAAAAAGTGCACACCTTATTTCTGCAGCAGAGTAGTTTTTCTGAATATATTGAAGCAGACCTTCCAGAAAATGTCCTTCAGCCAAATGTTCATGTGACAGTCTAAGCTCTTCGGAAATCTAATGGGGCAGCGACAAAAACAAAAAACAAACAGTAAATGGATGTTGGTTAATACAAATATAACCCCATCACTCACTAGCCTTAATATATAAAGGCTCATTAATAATTGTCCCCACTGCATGTCCAGGTGCACCAAGGTGTGCAGTACCTCACCTATTTTTATTCATTCACACTTAACTTACGGGTGCAGATGCAGGACAGCCTTGCCCTTAGTGGAAGCCCTATTGAAGACTGTGCCCTCAGCTGCACTCTAAATTAATCTGTAGGGGGTGAGTATGGGATGGGTAGGGAACAGGTAGCTGATGGGAGGGTGTCTACATGCCACACCATGCCCGCCCCTCATGAATAGTGTTGTCGATCAAATGCAGTGCTGTATCTATAGGAGCAGCTGGAGAATTACACATGCACACACCTTTCTCTTAGACAACAGTGGAGATTTATACCTGGTACAACCAGGTGCATTCTGCGACATTTATTCTGCAAACTTGGCTTTATGTTTCTTGCTTTCATTCAACTAGACATGGTTAGTATAAGTAAGATTTATTCAGAACTAAAAATATCATGTAAAAAGCCTGCTTGTTACTTGCAACAATGCTGCAAAGTCTTAGAGACCCAGAAAAGTCAGGTCTGTTAATCAGTTGCCTTGTCTTACATTGCATCAATAGTCTGAGCCACCAAGGCAGAGAATAGAAAGGGACAAACACTGCTTTATTCGCAATACATGTAAAAATAAATTCAAAACCATAGAAAATGTGTAATAAATATATGGGAAAAATGCTTAGAATTGTTTTCTTTTATTAGGCAAATTTTTATTCTGGGGTTGACTTGCCCTTTATAAACAGATGCCAAGATGAGTTCCGGAAGTAATATATAGATTACGATTGGATGAATAAGATAAAAATTAACGAGACTGTATTAATGTTATCAGCAGCAGCCAAACAAATACGTTGAGAACGCTGCAATACCCTGATCACAGAGAGATAAATAATATGCTTATGCCACAAATAAAACCACCAAAAAAGTACTAATGGCAACGCCCACATTACCTCTTTATGAATACATATTATATGCAATTGCAAATGAACAAACAAACTGCACTTAAAACTTTAGTTACGTAGCATTTTGTGCCGTAATTTTTGCCTGGCACAAATGTAAATATAATATTGGAACAAACCTTTGAAGCTACATCTATAGAGCCTTTCTTTAGATAAGCTTGTCCTTTAAGAGCACAAATTTCTGGATTATTATCGGCATTAGAAATCTAAAATGAAAGCAAAATGTTAGTCACTGGAAGGTCCATGATAAAAGAAAACAAAACACACAAAGTACATACTGCAGGACTGGAAAAACATGCATATTTCAACATTATTCCACAAAACAATATTAATAAGAAGCTATAATAGATTAAATAATATGCTTTGACTACAAATTATATTTTTACAAACAAGATTACATAATCATTTTTGTCTAATAGGAATAGGACAAGCATTTACTCAGAGCAAATAAAAGTTATGTAATTTACAAAATTTTTTGCTTTCTCAAAAGCTCTTCTGTTGTGGTCTAGTGAAAGGGAAAGCTTTGCAAGTACCTGTACTTAGACTTCAAATAGGACTGGCACAGCTTCAGTGCATTTAAGAACCACTGTCCTATTTAAAATTAATTCACTTACACCCAACTCAAAAGGGATTGGGTGTCTGCACAATACAGTGGAACCTCCTTTTGATCAGTTGTTCCTATGCGATTCACCTTGTTCCAATTAGCCCGAATATTCTCACACCTGAGAGTGCAGAAGTCTGCTGGAGCAGCACTATTAACTGATGCATTTTGAAAAAAGCATGTATCCCTTTAAGATAACAAAAAACAAGCTCACACATTTACAGCAAGAGTTGCAGAAATGATGGGGCAGATTTATCCAAAGTCAAGTTTCTGTTACTCCAGCTCATTTATTATTACAAATGGTGTTTATTCCACAGGTCGAACTGGCTTCAAATAATTTTTTTTTTCAAATTGAATACTTTTATACTGTACAGAATGTAAATGTAAATTGCAACAGTGTTTTTGTTCCATTCAAACCATTTCACAAGGTCTAAAATGTCTCAACCCAATTTATGGTCAGAAAAAAAAAGATCTTTACTTGAGAAAAAAATTATGCAAATAATAGAAATGACCCCAAAAATGAAAATGTTATGTCTGATGAGAAAACATGGAAAAAAACACTGTAGGATTTCTCAAAAGTGAGATGAACTGAGAAATGGGGAGTATTTCTGAAATGTTTATCAACCCATCTTTGGGTGTATCAAAGAGCTTTCTCTATTTCTGTTGCTTTCATTTGCACTCTCACTATGATCAGGGTCATTTTGGCACTGTAGAAGATATATATGGCTGAAGTGTTCATAAAAGCACTTACTGTATATTTTTCCAACTCTTGTCTAGAACCTTTCTGCCCACAATAAGCACTGTACATCTTTAGGCAATTACAGTGAAAAAAGGAAAAGTAAAGGGTTGTGTTTGAAAAAAATCCATCTTTTTTGTAAAGTTTTCTTGGGCCCTCTGCAAGATAACTGCCACATCAACCAAACGGCTTGAAATAAAGCTGTTAATGTCAAGTAAATACAGTACGTATGATTTTCATAACAAGGCAAACAATGGAAAGGGTTCGTCAACAGTGTAGTAAATGGAAAATAATCATTGAACCCAGGGACATACAGTACGACTCTGAGAGGAGAGCACTGTTCAGCCAACAGGGCGCAGTTTACTGAGACCAAGGGTCCCAAATATTCAAAAATCTGTTTTCCCATTATAAAGCAAATACTTGTTCATTTATAAAAATCCAACTGAACTTGCTTTTGAGTTATTATACAGGAAGGGAAAAGGTACTGCCATGATTACTACATTTTTGGATGAAAAACGGTTTCAAGATGAATAATGTTAACTGTACCTGCTCAAGGGCTTTTAGTGCTTCCTCTGCATTGTTTGAGTTGTTGCCTTCTACTAACGCTTCTGCCTTCAACCGAAGAGCCACTTCTTTTTGAGCAATGGTTTGAGGTGCCAAATTATCTTGCGTGGAACCTTTTATTGCTGAACAAAATAAGGTAATTAATTTGTATGACTTTCATTCTGTATAAAATCTCAATGAACTGTATGAAAGAAACAGATGCTCATTGGATTGTCCTTGATTCGTTAAATAAAGATGTTATAGATTGGTCTAAAGAATTAAATAATACAGTAACTTACTTCCTGGAAGTATTAGCAAACCTCAAATCTTGCAAATAGATGTGTTTTTTCCTCTTACCTTGATCACAGGATACAAGAGCCTCAGCATACTTGTGTATTTTCAGTTGAGCCTGTGCCAGGCAACACCAAGCAGAAGGGCAGCAGTTCACGTCTTTCAGCCCTGGAAACAAAAACAACAGTAGGACTGGATATTCCCTCATCCACTGTATTGGCAAGAATAAAAACACTTAGCACATGTGCTTTGCATTTTTTTTTTTTTACCTTTGGACAAGTTTTCTGAAGCCAGCACATAATTTCGATCATGTAGCGCTTTGATCCCAATTCCAATAAGTCCAGGCCCATTCAAGGGATCAAGTTCCAGAAGCTTGCTGTAGCAACATATAGCCTCTTCAGTGTTGTCACCTACAATTGAACATTTATTTTCCTTTTTAGATAACAGTACATGATTTAAAAGCACCAAACAATGAATGTGAATGTGAATGAATGGTCACCTGTAATCACACCAATACAGAAACATTAGATTAAAACATTTCAGAACTGTGGTTTCGACCTCAATCACTTAGGCGTTCCTTCTTGGAACTGTGGCCGTTGAACAGTGGGTGAGATACATATGGGAAATTGGGGGGCTCATTAGGTGGGTTACGGATAGGAAGAAGTAGTACCTTGAAACAATTTTGATTTTAAAACATGTAAGGGTAAAGGCACACAGCAAGATTCAGGGATATTTAGTCGCCTGGCGACTAATCCCCTCTTTTTCTGGACAACAATATCTCCGAACTGCCTCTCTCTGCCTTCCCGCTGGCTACAATGAAAAATCGCCAGCGGGATAGCACATGTGTCACTTCGTTTTACTTCAGGTGACTTTGGAAAGCTTCCTCATGAGGAAACTTTGGGCGACTTCGGAAAACAAAGCACCGCGTGTGCTATCCGCTGGCGATTTTACATTGGAGTCAGCAGGAAGGCAGAGAATGCAGTTCAGGGAGATTGTTGCCGAAAAGAAGAGGCGATTAGTTGCCAGGTGACTAAATCCCCCCCCC
>CM044431.1:195382017-195447447 GCA_024363595.1 Xenopus borealis | reverse complement strand
CCCCCCCCCCCCGAATCTGCCTGTGTGCCCTTACCTTTATATTATAATGTGCAGCTTATGTACCTTTTAAATAAATAATCAATTTGTACTAATATAGACTCCATTTAATCAAGTCCCATTTTCAAGACCCTTTTTCTCTGTAATAATAAAACAGGACCTTGTACTTGAACCTAGTTAAAGGAGAAGGAGAATAGACTTGGGGGTGCCAAACGTAAAGCACCACGAAGTGATTACACTGATGTACATCAAACCCGGGGCCGGAGATCCTATCAGACGAAATCTGCACCGGCCCCGGGTTATAGAAGCGAGCACCACGGAGATCACTACTTCCTTATGCGCATAAGAACAAAAAGCTGAACTTTAAAATCAGCTATTTCGTTCTAATACGCATGCGTCAGTCTGGGGCAGAAGGAAGTAGTGATCTCCGTGGTGCTCACTTCTATAACCCAGGGCCCATGCAGATTTCGCCTGAAAGGAGCACCGGCCCCGGGTTTGAGGTACATCAGTATAATCACTTGGGGGTGCCTTACGTTTGGCACCCCCAAGTCTATCTGCCTTTCCTTCTCCTTTAAGATATAATAAATCCTTATTTGGAAGCTAAAAAATCCTGTTGGGTTTGTTTAAATTATTTTTTAGCATACTTAAATTATGGAGATCCAAATTATGGAAAACCCCAGGTCCCAAGCATTCTGGATAACAGGTCCCGTACCTGTATTATGGTAACTTACTTTAACTACTGTATACCTGGAAAAATACTTTGTCACATAATATAACGGACAATAGAAAATCAGAATAACAGAACTTCTACAGAGAAACTGATTTATGCAATACCCATAATTCAGTTTCACAGTAGAATTTTATAAAACAACTGTTGTTCAAATGTCATCAAATGTAGCCGAAACCAAACTAGTATTTTTACAAATTTATCTGATAACAAGCAGGACCTGCTTCATCTGAAAAACACCAGTATGGTTTACTGAACATTTATTTAAAAAAAAAAAGCTTTACACTGCAGATAAAGAATACTTATAAGCTGCATAAATTTTAATGTAAACGTTTTCTTTTTAATATTATTATATAATTAAATTACATTTTCTGTTCTGAAACAGAAATCATTCACACACAGATCGTGTTTAACAGGAATACAAGCTTAAAAAAAATTACTTAAAGGAACAGTAACACCACAAAATTAAAGTGTTTTAAAGTAAAGAAACGATCATGTAGTGTCGCCCTGTGCTGTTAAAACTGATCTGTTTGCTTCAGAAACACTATATATATGCTATAGTTCATAAAAACAAACTGCTAAGTAGCAATAGTGGAAATTGAAAAACGGCTATATGGCACAGGATAGGTAAAAGATAACAGATAACATTATGTTCTACAGAGTTTATCTGCTGTGTAACTTGAGCCTTTTCTCCTTTGAATGGCTGCCCCCATGGCTACACAACAGCTTATTTATATAAACAATAGTAGTGCTTCTGAAGCAAACACTGCAGTTTTTCCAGTGCCGGGCAACACTGCATTATATTTTTATTACTTTAAAACAATTTAATTTTTTAATGTTACTGGTCCTTTAATATAAACTTATGTGAGGTGCTTCTCTGAGAACTTCTGCAATTTGCATTCATTTATTTTTAGCAGATTCAGATACAGTAGCAGTTTTAGGGCCTCTTAGGAAATTTTTTATGCATTTGACATACGTTTGAGATGCAGGCGTAAGAGTACCTAAATGCATTAGCTAAAGGAGCGCATTACATTCTGCCTGGTTGTACTCATGAGCGTTCACAGTTGCATTTTACTCCATTCATGATGCAAAATGTTGTTCAGAAGCCAATAAAAGGTTGTGTTTGGACAAAAACTAACTTTGCTAATAAAAAGCAAAATATATACGATTTTCTGCGCTCAGCAAAGCATTTGTCGATGCATGAAAACCTCCTCTGTGTAAGGGCCGTTGGACAGTTCTACATATTATCAGCAACCCTCGGGGTGAATTTATTAACATTCATATTTCTATTTTTTTCCACAAATTGTATTTTTTCTCTTTATTTTTATTTCTCTAAACCTCAAAATATGAGGTTACTAAGGTCAAATATTAGATCTTTGTGAAGTTATTTAATACCTTGCATGCAACTTGAATTTTTTTCAGATTTTTTCTGATTTTCTGAATTTGAGGTGAACAACCCGAAAACTTAAATTAATCAAGCTTTCGAGCGAAACCCGATATAAAAAAAAAAACTCAAACATCATGAAGGCTGTTAACATCTTCAAATGGTTCAAGGGACCTCTGCCATTGACCGCTACATGACCTTGACAGGTTTTAGCTGGATTGTTTTCGATTCAAGCTATTCCCAGCTTTGGGGTATAATAAATCTTGAATAATTTGGATTTTTATTGTAACCCTGAGGTTTTTTTTTTTCACCCTCTTTTCTGGTTAAATACAATTCTACCTGTAATAAATCTGCCTCAAGTGTAAAAACCACAAAAAGCTCTAATACAAAACTTTGTCAAGTATATATCCTATTGAGGTCAATGGGAGCTGCACTGATCCTATTGGACATTTTTGTAGTTTCTCCTACTTCAAAAAAACAAAACCTGAAACAGCCCTCTCCATTCTGATTCACTAACTTAACTACATCTTGCCATACAGAAGAATGGCACATAACTGGCAATCAGTAGGGAAGCAGAGAGATCCCCATGTATAATTATCTGCTTTTGTCTCACTGCAATTGCTAATGGTACTCCTGAAGTTTACTTACTGAACTGAGGTACAATGTGTTCTTCTCTGCAAATAATTGGAAAAACTAAAACCGAATATTTTCTTTTTACCTTAGTTGAATCTTTGCATTTTATTCTTTACCGCATTACAAAGAATTTGCTATCCTCAGACAGACACAGTGTACTTTAGCAGCCCCAGAGCCATGTAATTTTAGCATTCTACAATCACTTCAACAAGATCATCATTGCACATGCAAATTACTTGTACCACCACTGAATGAGTCAGCTGTTAAAACTGGACTGAACTGTTCTTGGTTTTAAGGGAAAAAAGAAATCTCAACATATAATTTCCATCACTTCTATATTTAGGATGCAACAGCAATAACTGTCTCATGATTTGAACGTGTGTTAACAAATTGCTTATCAAAATTGAATGTATCAGATCATTTTTAAAATCAATTTCCTGCAGGAACCAAAAAAGATGTTATATAAACAATCGACTCTAACCATGCAAGTAACATCTTTTATCAATGGGGTTGTTCACCTTTGAGATAACCTTTAGTATGATGTAGAGACTGATATTCTGAGACAATATGCAATTTGTTTTAATTTTTTATTATTGAAGAGTTTTGAATTATTTAGCTTTTTATTCAGCAGCTCTTCAATTTGCATATTAACCAATCTGGTAACTAGGGTCCAAATTACCCTAGCAACCATGCATTGATTTGAATAAGGATCAGTAATAAAAAGTAACAATAACAATACATTTGTAGCCTTACGGCGCATTGGTTTTTTAGAAGGGAGTCAGTGATGCCTATTTGAAAGCTTCAATGAGTCCAAAGAAAGAGACAAATAACTATAAAAATATAAATAAAGAAAAACAATTGAAAAGTTGCTTAGAACTGGCCTTTCTATAATATAACAAAAGTTAACTTAAAGGTGAAACACCCCTTTAAGGTAGGTGTGCGAAATTCATTCCCTTCCTTTATTAGTTCAATAGAAGTACATTTAAATGGTAATAAAATTGCCTATAATGGCTTTATGAACATAAAATTAGCTCCATGGTTTCTTCATGCAAAAATTGACAATGAAAATGGCTCAGTTATCCGCATTTACGGATGTCTATTCATCTGCCCTGCAAATGTTTAAGAACATAAGGATCCTATGCCTATTTACATGTCATGTTCATGAATAGCCATTGTGGTAGTTAATCAATGCAGCAGTTTCTATATAGAGACCCCCAAAGTTTTCTTGCTGCATCAAGGTTAATACAGGCAACAGTATGTAGTCACTGCTCTAGATTTCATCTCACATCCCCTGGATAGCCAAAAGCTGTAAACCAATCTTAATTAGTAGGTAACAATCTAAACAGACACAGAATAAATGAAAAGGTAGAAGAATAAATTTACCAGATTTTATGTAGTGCAAGGCGAGTACTTTTAGAGGGTAAATGATGGATGGATAAACAGTAATCATGTTTTCACAGACCATCTTCAGTTTGGCTTCTTCAAGAGGAAGCTTTAAAGACAAAATATAATGGCAGTATTACTAACTTTGTATTCTCTTTATATAATACAAAGACTCACCCATTCTTGGTGAGTACATATATAGTTAACGGTCTCAAAGACAAAACAGAAAAAAAAAAAAAATCCTTTCAAGGAATAATTCAGTTGTCTGGGGCACCTGAAGTGATCACACAGGTGAATGTATATCATTGGTAACAATTACCATGTATGCATGATGTTCTTCCAGGTGGAATCCAGACAAAACTTGCAGTGTTTATGGACAAAAATATTCGGTATTGGAGTATGGTGAATTCACCAAATAAATCACCAATAATAAACACCAATAAAGATCTGTACATCGTGCTAGTATTAAAAGCAAACTGTGGTTGTCCAACAAAATAATCAATATACAGTTATGGGACCTGCTATCCACAATGCACTGGACATGGGGTTTTCTGGATAAAGGATCTTTCCGTAATTTAGATCATCATACCTTACATCTACTAGAAAATCATTTCAACCTTAAATAAACTCAATATCTCTGTAATATACAAGTCCCGGATTCCTAGCCTGGGGAAACACATTGATGGGGCAAGGAGCGAATGAGCTGTAGATACACCTCATTTGAGTGAAGAGATGTGGGAAGAGGCAACTGATGGACAATATGAATACCTAATCTCTACCAAAGACAAAATGATGCAGTACAGATTAATTCACAAGACAAAGTCGAAAAAAGTCGTCTGTTTTGCTCTACTGGGAAATTTGGAAATCAAAGCAGCAGGAAGTTGATCTCTCCATTGTGCTCGCTAGAAGAACCCCTGACTGTGCGGTTTTCAGCTGATAGGAGCGCTGGCCCGGGTATCAGGTAGGTAAAAGTAGTCACTTGGGGGTGCCTAACATTTAGCATCCCCAAGTGTAAAATCCCTTTCCTTCTCCTTTAAAAATCCCATAGAAATGAATGGGGAGTTGTGGAATTTCACACTAGTAGACTGTGGTGATCTCTAACTTCACTTTTTGATAAATATACCCCATAATGTCTAAAGTAAGATGAGAGCCCTAATCTACAAAAGAAGAAAAGCAGTCTACAAAAGAGTTTATAAAGAGCAAATATATTGGCATGACAAATCATAATATTACCTTCGACAAGCATGTGATATAGTGCTGGTAGAGCATCTGGTGTTCCTCACTTGGAATCTCTTCTATACATGGGATAGCACTTTCAAATGCATTCAACAGCTGAAACATTAAATGGGTTATTTGGTCCTCCTTCATTTGAAACAAACAAGATCATCTGGCATACTGTAGCTGTTGTTATTCGTAAATCTGGGTCCTAACAGAAAGTATGTTTCCCCCTAAAACAGTCTTTGAGCAAACAAACACAAAGGGTGTATGGGTGATGTCTGTTATAATATTATTATATATTATTATTATATCTACATATAACTGCTTATTGTAGCAGTATCTCTTCAGTTGGATTCTAATACACAATCATACACAGCACAGAACACATGACACAGTACCAATTCCTGAGTCTCATTATCCTGCTTTTCCACATCTTCGCTCAAAAGCTCTGTCATCCTTTTCCAGAGAGGATATAGTTCATTGGCCTTGATGCCTTCGTCTTCTTTCATTTTGATCAGCTGATGACATGTGTATGCAGCCTACCATCAAAATAAGTGACAATTAATACATTACACAGTCTTGGCAAAAATATAATCCGAGTCCCTTTGAATCCTGCTGCACTGAAATGTGTGTGTAATTTGCAAGAGGCATTGTATTGTATGTTGTCAAAGTAATGTGAAAATTAGTCACTTACACAAATAGTAACGCAGTCCATACCATATTTATGGCCAGTCGCTCATGCACAAAGTGATAACAGGGAAAAAAGTGAAAAGAAGTATAAAGAAAGAACTGAAAATGCGATGTGGTCCAACTTACTGCATAGTGTGTGGACAGTAACATCTTCTTTTTTTTTATTTGTTTCTTCAATGAAAATAAACGAAAAGTGAGATAAATCTTTAAAATCACAAATTTTTTAATAAGAGATTACTTACAGATTCTCTGCATGCACTCCCCTTCTGAAATGGCGATGATCTCCTATAGAAGGCAGGGAGGAGAAATCGAGCGCCACGCGTTGGATCGTCGCCATATCGCCATCTCAGAAGAGGAGTGCATGCAGAGAATCGGTAAGTCATTTCTTATTATAAACTTCGTGATTTTAAAGATGTATCTCCCTTTTCGTTTATTTTCGTTAAAAAATAAACAAATTTAAAAAAAAAAAAGAGGTTACTGTTCCTTTAAAGAAAAAGTAACGCCAAAAACTTTTACAGGAATGATAATATAGTGTACCTTTGGCCTCCACTAGTAAAACTGGTGAGTGTATTTGCTATAAAAATAAAACTATAGTTTATGTGAACAAGCTGCTGTGTAGCCATGGGGGCGGCCATTCAAGCACAGGATACACAGTAGATTGCAGATAAGTTCTGAAGAATCGAATAGCATACTACAGAGCTTTATCTAATATCTGCTGTGTATCCTGTGCCGTTTCTCCTTTTTCAACTTTGAATGGTTGCCCCCATGGTCACACAGCAGCTTGTTTATATAAACTACAGTAGAATTACTGAAGCTAACACAACAAAAATGATCATCATTGTGTGCTGCAAACATTCCAGCATAAGTGGGGAGAATGAAGGCCAGCTACTTTTGCAAATAAAAAAAGGCTTTAAAATTAGGTAATGTTTTCATTTTGGATGACCTCAATTGTCTAGACATTGACTGGAGTAATGCAAGTCAGAATGAGCTAAATTCAATAAAAGCAATATTTTATTTTAGGTAGTTCAGGAACCTGCTAGGAAAAATACTGTTTTGATTCTTGCAATGACTAATTATGCTAAATGTATCTCCAGCACTGGTGTGGATGAGCGTTTAGAGAACAGTGATCATAACATGGTCTGGGAAACAAATGTAGAAACTGAATTTACTGGGGGTGCTAAGAAATTGCCTTGCTTCAGCAAACTTGTCCTTTAATATCTCTTTAATAACTCTTGCCATATTAACTGGCAATGTCTGATTGCAAGCTTAGGTATGTGTGCGCTCCTAACAAATTGTGGCATAGCAATTCTGTCCATTCAGTATGAGCAAAAGCACACATTGACATTAGGGAACCATGGAATTACACCAGCCTGCAGGTGCCGGTAATACCAGGGTTCCCCTTTCAATTTGTGTCAATACATGGTACTGATTTATGCCAAGATAATTGGCTGCTAACACCAATATTAATGCCTCACAGTGGAAATGTTGCCATTCTACTATAAATACTGTATTACGTTTCCAAAAGCAAGCTTATTTTCATCCACATTGTTTTATTGTGCACTAGTTGTGATGTTTGCAACACTGCATTTTCCTAAAAATTCTCTTGAATTCTGCAAACAAAAAAAACATGGTTGTTTCCAAAATTTGCAAACTTCACCATACACCACTTTAGCAAATGAGGCTTTTATTGTGATAATGCAAACAATAATAGAAAATATTCACATTCTTACCCGCGTATAATTTTTTGCTTGCTGATAGAGATCTGAAAGCTTTTTGCAAACTTCATACCATTTCTGCTTGTCAGAGCTGGAATAGATACAGAGCGGTTACTGAGAAGAACTACTTCTTCTTCATATTCTATTATTCACGGGGTTGGTGCTACTTTCCTTAAAGCTGCCCTTTATGCCGAACCCACAATTAAACATGAAGATGTCCTGCCACTTTATACAACTAGGTCGAATTTCATACAAACAGTAGAACCCCCATTTTAGGAAGCCCCCCCATTGGCTTTTTTTCCTATCACCTGCTCGAATACCATTCGTACGATCGAATGCCTCGATCGTTCAAATCGTACAAATTTTTCGAGCGATCAGAGGAAATTTCACGTTTTTTTCGTGAAATCGAACAATCAGTATTCGATCGTACAATTTCATCAAATAATCGAATATCGAAGTAAAAATAGCCTAAAACTATTCGATAAGCATTCGATAGTCGAATGCTTATCGAGTTTCGGCCGAATTCAAGGGCTTTTAGCCCTCGAATTAGGGAATAATAGTAAATTTGCCCCTAACTGTAACAGGAAGAAGTGTGGAAGCAAAAGACACAACTCTGTCTGTTACTTGGCTTATGTGACCTAACTTTATAGTTTGTTTGGTATGTTTGTGTGCACCGTTGAATCATACGATCCCAGGAGGCTGTCCTTATTTTTTTAAATGGCTATTTTCTATTTAGGATTACCCAATGGCACATGCTACTAAAAATGTATATTATTATGAAAATACACTCTTAATGCTGCAAATTCATTCTATAATATAAAATTTAATTCCTGAACCAGCAGCAATATTGGTGTGTAGGCAGCCATCTTGGGTCATTTTGCCTGGTCATGTGTTTTCAGAATAAGCCAGCACTTTAGGATAGAACTGCTTTCTGGCAGGCTGTTGTTTCTCCTACTCAATGTAACTGAATGTGTCGCAGTGGGACCTGGATTTTACTATTTAGTGCTGCTTTTAGATCTACCAGGGAGCTGTTATCTTGTATCAGGTGGATGCTATCTGGTTACCTTCCCATTGTTCTGTTGTAAGGCTGCTGGGGGGGGGAGCACAACAACCTGGGCCTGGGCACAACAAACTGAAATTAATTATGTTCATTCTCCACAAGGTTCTAAACAAAACAAATTCTGTAGATTTCTGCATTCCAATCGCAAAAGGTTTGTTATTCTTTAAAATGAATAACTGTGACAGTGAGAGCATACAGTAAAGGCCAGTACAGGCTGCTTTTTTTTTCAGAATAAAAGGTTGGTGTGTCAGAGGAATAGCTTTATTCAAAACTTGAGATAGAACCATCTCTTTGGAAAGCCAGCAGTGCTTCAAAATAATTACACCTATTAGGTGGGGGATCAGCAATAGAAAGAAGAAATAAAACCAAGCAAACAACTTCAAAGGCAATTTGGGTCCACCATTGCAGAAAAATCTTCAGGAGACCAAGAAGGAATCTGTAGGATTTTTTTTATCATACTTTTTTCTTTTTATTTTAAATTAACATTAAACGGATTCTGTCATGATTTTTATGGTTAGTTTTATTTATAAGTGACACTGTTTACACTGCAAATAATTAACTCTACACTTTAACATTTAATTTGTTTAAAAGTGTATTTTTATTTTTGGTCATTTTGCCTGGTCATGTGCTTTCAGAAACAGCCAGCACTTTCTGGCAGGCTCAATGTAATTTAATGTGTCATAGTGGGACCTGGCTTTTAGTATTGAGTGTTGGTCTTAGATCTACGAGGCAACTGTTATCTGGTTACCTTCCCACCGTTCTGTTAGGCTGCTGGGTGGGATAGGGTGGGTGATACTATAGCACTCCAACTTCCAGTACAACAGTAAAGACTGACTGAAGTTTATCAAAGCACAAGTCACATGACTGGGGGCAACTGGGAAACTGACAATATATCTAGCCCCATGTCAGATTTCAAATTAAATATTAAAAAAAAATCTGTTTGCTCTTTTGAGAAATGGAGTGCAGAATTCTGCTGGAGCAGCACGATTAAAGAAATACCGACAGCAGAAATTAAACTCTTTTTTTTACATATATCATAATAGTGCCTTTGAAAGCTACTTCTAACTTCTAACATAAAGTATTTGCACAATGCTCTTACATTACCTGTCTGATGCCCCATGTTCCTGTATGAGAATGCTGCCATATTTGTGCAGCAGGAGATGGTTAGCATTGGAAACTTTAACTGACAGGCTGAGATGGGACAGTCAGGTTGGCAAAACAGTCAGGTTTAGAAACTTCAACTAACAATTACTTACAAAAATAAACTAGGGATGCACTGAATCCACTATTTTGGATTTGGCCGAACCCCTGAATCCTTCGAGAAAGATTTGGCCGAATACCAAACCGAATCCGAACCCATATGCATATGCAAATTAAGGGTGGGAAGGAGAAAACATTTTTACTTCCTTGTTTTGTGACAAAAAGTCATGCAATTTCCCTCCCTGCCCCTAATTTGCATATGCAAATTAAGGGTTCCGATTCGGTTCGGCTGGGCATAAGGTTTCAGCCGAATACAAATCCTGCTGAAAAGGGCTGAATCCTGGCCAAATCCCGAACCAAATCCTGGAATGAACCTCTCAGCACGAAATGATAAACATGGCCTATAGGTAATTTTCAATGTACATTCATATTTTAAAAAGTAGTTTTTTAATGTCAGCATCACTTTAACTGATGTGTTTTGGAAAAAAAAAAAACATTTATCCATGCCAATATCCCTTTAAGTTGAAGCAACAGCTACTAGACCCTGTAACCCGGTATCCTGTTGTACCACTTTTCATCAGTGGTTTAATATAGACATACAGAGTAACAAGGGATGCTAGGAAATGCAGATAGAAATCATAGCTTTTGAATGATTACCTTCTGTACAGTTCCAGTAGTTTTTGGTACACATTTGGCAAATCCTCCTTAAAGTCCTTTTGGTTGATTTTTTCATATAAATTTCCAAGTCCCTGTGCACAATTTAAAAAGTTTACTTATTATGGATTTAGCATGTAGATGTGTAGAACACATTATACAGAAAGCTGTAAAATAAGAAAATACAATCTCCCACAAGCAGTTTTTTTTTCATTTGCACGATTTGCTTATTCCTCTGGAATAACAGATATTAGCTCGTACTTGATGTACCAAGTATAAATCTATCAATTATGTGTCCATGTTTAAGGAAAAGGCCAGTGTAAAAATAAACAGAAAAATAAACAGGTTGGCTGTGCAAAACATAGTTAGTTAGCCCAGTTGGATGTGCAAAATATAGTTAGCCAAAAATGCAAAGTATAAAGGCTGGAGTGACTGGATGTCTAACATAATAGAACACAACTTTCTCCTTTTCTGCTCTCTAACTACGACAAAATGTTGTAATTACTATTAGATACATTATGCAGTGTCTATGTATGACATACCTGCCAGGCAAGTAATTGGTCTGGTTCAATCTCTACCGCTTTCCTGTAAGCTGCCTGGGCTTGATCTGGTTGCTCCAATTCAGATGCTGCCAAGCCAATGAACACCCAAGCATTGTAGTTGTTCTTTTCCAGCTTTAGCGCAGCCTTTCAGATAATATATAGAAGATTGTATAAATTATAACCGAACACAATCATTTTACACATCTTTAGAAGTCTGCCTTTCAGAGGGTCTCAATGTTTAAAACAAATGTGTTACATTGTATTGTCTTCATTTATTATATATATATATATATATACACACACACACATACACACACACACACACACACACACACACACACACAACAAATAGGAACAATTAACAGAAATCTTCAGCATGCATAACTGCTCACCCCTGCAAAGTCAGTACTTTGTAGAGCCACCTTATGTGTGTGTATTTTATAGCTTGGCAATGGCAGTTGTGCAGGTTTCCCATATACCTTGCACCCAAGGGGGGCAACATAAAAGTACTGATGTTATGCATTACATAGACTAAGAACAAAAGTACTCTGCATCATCTTCAGACATTGTGCTCACAAATAACACAAGGCCAGACAATGCCAGAGGGGTTGCTCTAACGTCCCATAGACAGTCACTATTTAGTGGGCATTTGGAGTACTATTGGAGTACTATTTTGACTCCCAGCCAAGACCTGCATGAGGCCCAGGATCTTCACCACATTAGAACATCAAGAGGATTATTTACTAAAAGCCTAATTATTCTGATTATTTGAGTAAAAAAAAAAGTCTAACAGTACTAGAATCCACTATTTGATCATATTTATTATTAAAAAAAACTCGATTTATTCGGTTTGGTAAAAAACCCAATAAAATTGATCGAAAACCCGAATTGCACAATTTTTTCAGGCTTTTTTTCCCCCGAAAAAGTTGGATTTCCAGCGAAAACAGAAACTTCAAAGCAGAATAGGGACCTTTGCCACTGATACACAACCTTGGCTGGTCTGAGATGACAGATTTTCAGATTTGGGCTTTTTGCTGCATCGGCTTTAATAAATCTCAAAAACTGAGTTTAAAAAAAAAATGTATTTGAGTTTTACCCCAGAAAGCCCAACATGAGTTTTATGAATAACCCCCAAGTGTGCAGCAATGTTGAAATCACTCTTTGCCAGGCTGTTAATTTTCTTTAATCACCACGAACATCTAAAGGCAGAGACACACAAGAAGATTTAGGAAGATTAATCACCCAGTGACAAATCTCCTCTTCTTCGGGGTGACTAATCTCCCCAAACTGCCTTCCCGCCGGCTAGAATGTACATCACCGGCAGAATGGCACTCTGAGCCCTTTGTTTTCCGAAGTCGCCCGAAGTTTCCTCCTGTGGCAACTTCAGAAAATGAAGTGATCAGAGTGCCATCCCACTGGCGATTTACATTCTAGCCGGCGCAAAGGCAGTTTGTGGCGATTAGTTGACCAAAGAAGAGGAGCTTTGTCACTTGGTGATTAATCTTCCCGAATCTTCTCGTGCGTCTCTGCCCTAAAATGTGTCAAGAAAGACAACAACAAAAATGTGTAAGGACACACAAAGACATAACTGAAAAAAAGATCACCTTGCATTGTTTGAGGACTTCTTTGTAGTCTTTATTTCTGATGGCATCTCTGGCATTCTTTAGTATGGCCTTCACTTCTTTATTTGACATACTTGCACTAAAATAAATGGTGAATTCAGAAATGCATTGATTATATAAGAAGTTGAAAGTGACTTTACCACTGATCAATATCATGTTTGATGTAGGCAGCAATCCTTACAAACATTAGAAGTTAGTACAGAGAATGTATGCAGGAATTGCGATCACGTGAGCCTAAAAGCATTTTATTTGTAGTGGGGATGCACTAAATCCAATATTTGGGATTCGGCAGAATCCTTCATGAAAGATTCAGATGAAAACAGAACCAAATCCTAACGTGCATATGCAAATCAGTGACACAAAAGTAAATAGTGGAAAAAACATTTATTACTGAATTGTTTTGTGACAAAAAGTTATGCGATTTCCCTTCCTGGCCTTAATCTGCATTTGCAAATTAGGACACGGATTTGTCTCGGCCAGGCACAAGGATTCTGCTGAATCCTCCTGGAAAAGGCCAAATCCTGGATTTGGTGCATCCCTAATTTGAAGGCTAAAGATGAAGGCCTTCTCTGGTTTAAACCACACTGCTTTCATTTCCTCAGCCATTTCCATTGGAACTTGGAGTATAATTAACCAGTAGAAATTTGGGTACTAGTCAGACTGAAGAGACCTGTTATGTGCAGAATGACTCACAGATACACGAGCTGCTTTTTCTATCACCTCATGCAGCGCTAAGACTGAAGCTGCGACCTATGTGCCTGCACCCACCCACTGTATAATGGCAGACGTTTCCACTCACATCACTAGCTCGGGTTAAACCCTGCACTCGGAACCAGGAAGCTTCATACAACAAGAAGTACTGTAGCTGACAGGATGAAGTGGCACAGAGGCGTTCCCGGCGACGTCATAACCATGTGACAAAGATGTAGGCGGGAAGTCACTTAGAGGCTTCTCTCTGCGCCTCTTCCTGTGGAGTACTTTACATGAGAAGGGATCACGTGTTAGCTGCGGAAATGGTGGATGCTGGGGAATGCTGGGAGCATTTGAAGATTGTGGTTGATTAAAATCGCTTTTTCATAGGAGCTGTGGAGCAGTAGAGGGATATATATATTGAGGGCAATCGGGAGCACAGTATTCTGTTTAGGGCTGTTGGAGCAGCGCTGGGCGATTTAATTTTTTAATGGTTTCCTGTATGAGTTGTGTGTCTGCACATTTGATGGTCCCTAATGGTCTCTTGCCTGGGGGGCTGAGCACGCTATGGCATGAGAAACGTGTCGGTATTTCCTCTCCATCTAGTGCTGCTGTCAGTTAAATGAGTCGTTCACATTTAGGCTGGGGACAGACAGGGAGATTCTGTCGCCTGGCGTTTAATAGCCCGAAGTTACTTCGTGAGGAAACTTCGGGCGATTCCGGAAATCGCTGCGCCGCGTGTGCACAGTGCTGGCGCTTTTCCATTTAAACTAGCGACTGACAGGGAGAAGGAAGTTTGGGGAGATTGTCGCCTGCTATTAAACGCCAGGCGACAGAATCTCCCCCGTCTGTCCTAAAGCTGGCCATAGACGCAAAGATCCGATCGTAAGATGATTCCACGATCGGATCTTTGCATCTCCCGACCTGCTCCCGACCTGTCACTAACCTTCAGATCAACTATAAGTAGTAAAAAGCACAGACAGCTGACGTTCTGCCCCTGACCAGGATCGTACGAAAGTTGTACGATTAAAAACCTAGTGACGGTCTCCCACTGAAAATCGTACGATCTGCAATAGATGCAAAGATATTATCGCCAGCCGACAAAAATTTTCTAACCTGGCCGATCGACCAAACGACCGATCGGCATGGCACGACAAATGTCGGAGCACTCCACACACGATCCGAAAGTCGTACGATAGTCGTACGAATCCTCGATTCGTACGACCAAGTCGTTGCGTCTATGGCCAGCTTAAGGGGGAAGTCAATCCCTCGGGCGCCAACCTCCTCTCCCACCCCTGTTGGCCCTCCTCCCCCCGGCCTACCTCTCCCCGTGGGCAAATTCCTCTAAGTGGCTACTTACCCCTCTGTGCAGGTTCCCAGGAACCATCTTATTCAACAAAGTCTTCTTCCTGGATCTGTCGATGCTTGGCGGCTCATGTGCCATATTACGTATTTGCTGGTTTGTACTACTGCGCACAAAGTTCAATCGGCGAACTTTGTGAACTATCGGCGCATACGCAGTAGTACAAACCGGCAAATACGTCCTTCTGCACATGTGCCGACGGATCCAGGAAGAAGATGGTGCCTGGGAACCTGCACGGAGGGGTAAATAGCCACTTAGGGGCATTTGCCCGCGGGTAGAGGTAGGCTGGGAGGGGGGCCTATGGGGGGAGGAGGTTAGAGCCTGAGGGATTGAATTCCCCTTTAAATTAACTTGTGGTATGATGCAGAGAGTATTATTCTGAGACCATTTTACATTGGTTTTTATTATTTGTGGTTCTTTTATTTTGCCCTTTTCTTTTGATTTATGCCCCTGATGAAGACCTGATTGGTCGATACGCGTAGGGCCACCTTTTGGGGGCCATGATTTATTTATTTGTTTACTTTATTCTTTTGTTATTTATGTAAGCTTATATGAAAATACATTTTCTTGAGAGTGCGATCCAATTACTTTTTTCCATATAAAGCATTGGGGTAACTCTGTTGGGCAGTTCCTGTAGGATTTTACCTCACTTCATGATTATTGGGTGTGCACCCTTGTTATTGTTTGTATTGGCTTTTTATTCAGCAGCTCCTCAGTTTGCACATTTTAGCCATCCGGTCCACACTACCCTAGCAACCATACAAGGATTTGAATAAGAGACTGGAATATGAATAGGAGTGATTCGAATAGTGAAAATTCGATCAAAAATAATGAAACCCAATGCGGTAGCTTTAATCTGGCAAACTAGGCAGTCGAATAAAAATTTGAAAGTGAAGTTATTCGACAGTTGAATAGTCAAATAGATTTTTATTCTAATCATTCGATTCAATTGAATGAAGTGGTCTTCGTAAACATTTGAAAATTCTAATCTTTTTGAAAATTCGATCGAACTTCGAATTATTCATGTGAATTTGATAAATCTGCCCCTAAATGTGTAGCTTTGCAGAACATTTGTTTTTTTTTTTTTGTTCGCTGTGATCAGTGAGCCCCATTTGAAAGCTGGAAAGAAGAAAGCAACTAATTCAAAAAAAAATTTAAAAAAAAGGAATGCCAATTGAAAAGTTTATTAGCCATTCTATAATTTAAAGGTGAACCACTCCTTAAAAACGTCTCCCCAATATGCTGCTCACATGATCACTCTCTAGCATGGGGCTGTTCCAGAGAGTGCAGCCGATCAACAGGACACCATATGGCACATCCAGCAGTCATAAAAGTTTGACATGTTTAAAATAACAGTAACAGTTTGGCGTTGGGGTATTTTTTTACTGCTTAAATAGTGATCTTCGATTATTCGGGTTGTTGTCTTCATCATGTGTTGCCTTGTTATGAGTGGAGTGCCAGGTAGAGCTGTGGATTGTTTTCTTGGGCTAGCCAGGGAAGCTGGATTTTATCATCAGCTGCCATGTCATTCTTCAATGTGCATGTAAGCTTTTCATTGGTGGCTATAATGATTTTTTTTTGCTTTAAAGGAACAGTAACACCAAAAAATTAAACTGTTTTAAAGTAAAGAAAATATCACGTAGTGTTGCCCTGCGCTGTTAAAACTGATCTGTTTGCTTCAGAAACACTACTATAGTTCATATAAACAAGCTGCTAAGTAACAATGGCAGAAATTGAAAAACTGCTATATGGCACAGGATAAGTAATGGATAACAGATATGTTCTACAGAGTTTATCTGCTATCTGCTGTGTAACTTGAGCCTTTTCTCCTTTGAATGGCTGCCCCCATGGCAACACAACAGCTTATTTATATAAACAATAGTAGTGTTTCTGAAGCAAACACTGCAGTTTTACCAGTGCTTCAGATATTGTCTAGTATGGCAATTCATGCTAAATACTATTGATCTGTTTGGTTTTAAATTAGCAGGAGAAAAATTTGACCTCTGTTGCCTGTACTTACTCTGTCTCAAGATGGCCATATGGCCATAGATGTTCAGATTTCATTTTTTGTACTTCGACATTCGCATATTGATTGATCTAACCATTTGATATACATTGTAGGATTAACAAATCAGACAGAAATCATATGATAGTTATGTCCCAGAAATAATAGTGACAGTCACCAATGGATATCATCAGATAGGCAATAATAATAAAGATATATTATCAAACAGAGATTTTCTAACCTGTCCAAGGGAGTAAATGACCGATCGCGATGGTATGAAAATTGTTAGGATGATTATTATATTTGTACAACAATTATCAGCTTTACATGAGGATTCATTGCCACAGACTGTAATTTGATGCCCAGGGGTCAGCAACCTTTACTATCAAAAGAGCCATTTGCCCCATCTTCCACTAAAGAAAAATAGTCTGGAGCTGCAAAACATAACACAGCTTAAAAACTTTTAACCTTTTTTTTAATTTTAACGGTTACAACAACAGAATACAACAAACAAAAGTGCAGTGTGTATGCTTAGGCCTACCTTGAAATAAACTAAACACTGAATAGCCCTATTAAATGCTAGTGTTCTCATCAGTTTAAAGGAGAGGGCTATAGACGTCATTAAAATATGCGTCACATCCACGTCTATAGCCCTCGCACCTGCTGTAGCTGGACTCGGAAGGCTTCTCTCTTGTCTTGAGTGTTCGACCGCAGTAAGAACCAAGATGAATGATCTTGCTGCGGCTCGGTCTTGCCTGTCACTCACTAACCGTTAGCTTACCATGGTCGCACACTCAAGAAGCCGCAAGCAGGTGCAAGGGCTGTATAGACGATATGACAGGCAAAGCCGCAAGTCCGAGCCCCAGCAAGTAGGATGAAGAGCAGCATGTGGCTCCGGAGCCGCGGGTTGCCTACCCCTGTTTTAGACATTCAGCCATTTCTGATAAACATTGCATGTACAGATGATAGAGGTTGTATTTTTTCAGTACTATTCCTTACAGCTGCAACCTTTGTATGGGGTATGGAAGTGTTAGAAGTGGTAAAGAATAGACTATAGAGAGAGCAAACAGAAACTGAAAAGACATCTTAGCTTGTGGAGTCCAGACAAGCTATTCACCTGAAGCCAAATTATGCTGCTTTTATATAATAAAAATATAATATTCCTGACCGTTACATGTATTTTTCAGCATTTTTGTAATATGGATATTGTAATCATTCTACTTTGTTTTACCAAGTGTTTGTTAATTCATATAGAGACAAGTTATAAACAAGCAGGACATTTACTATAAACAAAGAGTAAAGCATACACAGGCCCTAAATAAGGAGACCTTTTCCTGATTTAGCTACCCACGCACTGGGCCAAATTTATTTAACAGAGAAATAGGCATGCAACCTTTTGTTAATGGGAAACTAAATGCCCAATAAATGCCCCTAGGCCTGTTCAAATGAAGGGGCAGCATACACCCTTGCTCAGCAGGAGTTATTTTGTAGAACATTCTTTTTGCATATTGCTTATGCATGAAAATGTATTTTTGATGGTTCTGGAGCTAAACAGGGAAATGGCAGCTCTATGATGATAACGCTCCGTTATCATCATTATTTGTATTGGTTTACTTTGTGATTAAAACACTATGCAAAAAGTGTGTTCCCCTTCTGAAAAGGGGACTACTGTCCCTGCTTTGTGTCTGGCCATAGATATAGTTGTACGAAACAAAATCTCTTGCAATTTTCGGACCACGTAAACTGTTCTAAATTGATACATTTAGTTGATACACTTCTTTATTTCTGGTGAACTGTCTAAAACCAACACAGCAGGGACAAAGACTTTTTTACAATTACTTTCTGTTTTCTATGTGTGACTGTTTTTCTAATATTGAAGTGTAAAGTTTCATTTTTCACCTTCGGAAGCAGCTCCTGGGAGGGGGGCTCACCAACCCTGTGAGGATAGAACTACACAAGCACTTTTCATCAGATTTTGTGCGTCAGACTTTATCTGATCCTCCATGCAACACCACACAACAGCTCAAGCTTTTGTAGGATGCTACAAAATATGATGCCCCTAGGCTAGAATGTAAAGATAGATAAGGATCAGATAAGTCAGATGGAGTCTTTAGTTCATGTGTTTACATCTGACCGTCAACATATTTCAATGAGGAAAAAAAATCTTTCCAACACCATCTATTTTATATTGTCGGATGAAGACACAGCATGTAGCATTCACATGCGACAGTCATGTTGTGTTGCATAGAAAATTATACATGTAGTTTACGCATACAATTTTTGTATCCCTCCCATTATATTTTAACACAGGCGAGGCAACGACATCGTAGAATGCATTTTAGGTCTGACCCCATCCTACAAAATCTCTGGAGTTCAGCCCTAAACTGTTCTAAATTGATGCATTTACTTGATACATTTCTTATCTATGTCCCTGCTGAGCAGAATCTCTGGGTTTCATTACAGGCAGCTGTTAGAATTGATACAATAGTTGCTAAAATGCCGGAGATGCTGCTGAGAAATGTATCAGCTAAATAAACTGCCAGACTCAAACACCAGAGACAGGAATATTCAACTTTAAACTTAGATTTTGAAAAAAAAACACAGTAAAACATATAAAATGCAAAGTAATTGAAAAAAGTCTTTCTGGGGAACAATCAGAAAACAAAGAAAAAGTTTGGAAGGTGAACAACGCTTCAGGTTAATGCCAGAAAAACACAGTCAGTAGTTAGACAATAACAATTTGCAGTTTCAGGTCTTTTTACACTGCATCTGAACATTTCACTGGCCTCTTATGGGTTAATGTTTGCCAAAGTCTGGAGTACCGTGTAGATGAAGGGAAAGTTACTAACAGAGCCACATGAAATAGTTTATTTTATTTTGCCTGACAACATTCTGTGAAGAAGTGAGTCGCTATAAAATCGTGCAGCAGCAGGCTCATTCGTTTTCCACATTCTGCAACAAAATAAATCATTTCTTTAAATGAGATAAATAACTCATTGCAGCCAAATGAGCAGCTCTGTGAATGGGCAGGAAGAGGAACTGGTATCACATTACTTCCTCCCAGTCTCATGATGAGACATAAACATCAGATGTGAGCCTTCAGTTTCCACATTCTGTTTTTACTGGGCTGGGGGATATGATCCCTTCAAAATCTGCTGCCTGTTGCATCTGAAAGACTGACCAGCAGTGTCTGCGATGATTCAAAAATGTATTGCCTTGTCACTCTTTCTCGTTTCTGCTTTGCCTGAGAATAACATTGTGAGGGCACTTTCACTTTCCCCAAACAACCCCAAGCATAATGTGGTAATGGTGATGAGCGACGCCTTTGTAAGTATCACATTGCATTCCTGAGATGCCGCTATTGCTTCCTCTAAGTTTTGTTGTAGAAAGAAAACTTTACTGACCACTGCATTACATTCCTATTGCTGCAATTATTGCTATTTATAAAAGTTGTAAGCGCAAAAGCAGCTATTTTAGGTACTGACTATTCTGCAAATCATTATTTTGTGTTGTCATTGTCATGGAAACCTTTGCCAGCCCTAGGGCAGTAGCATGAAATCACAAATAATCTCCTGTAAAAGCAGATCCACCATACTTACTACATACATGTTTTTTTTATTTGAGCACTGTTAAATATTTCTATAGCGCCAACTTATTTCGTAGTGCTAAATAGACAATGTTGTCAACTAGTTTATATTTGTACCTTGCAACGATGTGTATGGCGTAGTAGAGTAGTTTTGGAAAAACAGTATTTAAGTTTGTCACTTTTTGTTTACATAGAGAAGAATTGCTTAATAGTGTGTTTTTCAGCAGTTATGTCATGTTAGGCATTTTCTCCAACAGTGGGAGCAATGATGTAACCTCAGTGTGCCGGGCCCCTCCAAAGAAATCTTCAGAGGGCCCAGGGCACTGCGCTTCCAAACCAGTTTGCACCACCCACTCCTGCCTCATGGCTGTCTAGCCCCATCCCCAGCCAAAGGTAAAGTAATGGCTGGAGAGGGGGGTTGCTCCACATAACTGTAGAGGAAGCAGACCAGGCCCCCCTGTGACCATGAGCTCTGCTTCCTCTATAGTTACAGCACTACTGAAAGAGTAAATATTAAAAGATTCTGCTTGAGCCTGACAACTGTAATTAACAATTTTTGAGGTTTGGTTTCCCCTGACATGCCACTTGCACAATTATAAATACAGTATTCTCACCTCCAAACAGTCCAATTCATCGCAGGCATACAATTTAATCTTTCTCCCACACACTGCTAGTTTCAGGCAACTTACTCACTAGGGCTTGTACCAAAGAAAAAAATTCCCAGAATTCCCATAAAGAGTTAAGGCTTAGTAATCTGCCAGCAACTTGCCTCTGGCTGTAGCATTGAACAAGTTAGCAGAGGAAGCAAAAAGTTACTCCTGGTAACTTTAAGAGCTGAGATTTCGGTTTTTAAACCAGAAATTTGTCTTTTCTAATGAATTTTGGATTTGCCAGCAACTTGCTTCTGGTGGCAGCTTTGAGCAAGTTAAATGTGGTCACAAATGGTAACATTAAGAGCCAAGTTTTCCAGTTATTAAAATGGATATTATGCTCTTCTAAAGAAGAGCACACAATTATGCTCTCTGTACAGCAATGCAGCCCCCTGGACCCACTCCAGCACAAGAAAGGTAAGCACTGGAGTGGGGGGTAGCATCGCAGGAACCATCTCAGTGAACATCAACCTGTATATAATCCCCAATTTTACTTTTTTTCAAGGGACTTGGTGTAAAATATATGTAAATTACTGAAATTTTTAAGTAGCATTTAAAAATAAAAACTACCAAAGAATAGCTATCAGTTAGAAAAATATATTATTTAGCATAATAATTTACTATAACCGAATATAGCCGGCTGGATTTTCTTCACTGGTATGCACACTTAATTACTATATGAGAGTTTTGGAGGAATCCTAAAAGTTGTAAAAATGGTGTTACACATTGAAAAAAATGGCAAGTTTCAATCTACAGACTTGCTCGTCTTTTTATATATACAGATATGGGAGCCATTAAAGGACAAGGAAAGTCTAAAGTAGAATAATGCTAGAAATGCTGTATTTTTTATACTAAACATAAACATGAACTTACTGCACCACAAGCCTAATCAAACAAATGATTTATGCTTTCAAAGTTGTTCACAGGGGGCTGTCATCTTGTAACTTTTTCATACATCTTTGCCAAGACCAAGACTGTGCACATGCTCAGTGGTATCTGGGCTGCTTAGGGATTTTCATAAATGATCAAAACAGCACAAGTCAAATAATATCTGCCAGAAGCCGATACAGCAAGACTGATTAATAATCAGCATATACAGACTGCACTGGGTCTTGTGTTGTCATGTAATCTAATGTAGATTTTATAGTTTTTGTATTGTTTAATACAAACTTTCTCCATCTCTGCAGAACCAGTGGCTGCAGCAAAATAATCCTCCGAATAGAATCCCAGTTTATCTGTTTAAATCTGGCTCCATTATCTTTGTCCCTGCTGCTGGAGTTGCAAACAGTAAAGGGGATGTAAAGGCAAAAATAAAATCCAATACAAATCTCTACACAGTCGCTGACTGCAAGCTGCTGGAGTTCTGTATGGCTGGGAAGGCGAGGGCTCCCCCTGCTGTTAATAAGTGTGATTGTTTCCCTGCCCAGCAGTTAGGGACCGTCTGAAAATTGCTTTAAACAGCAGTAAATTAAGGGAGACTTTCACTGCATACAGTCAGGTTTCTTATAAAAACGGTACACATTTTTTTAATTAAAGTATATTGGAGATAGATTTCTTTTTCATTAAAGAAAGTAAAAATGGGATTTAATTTTTTTTTGCCTTTCCTTGTACTTTAACTGGAAACCTGTTATCTGTACTGCTTCTAAATATTGACAGTAAATTCTGTCATTGTTTAAAGGAGAAGGTCAGTGCTCCTATCAGCAGAAAACTGCTCTGGCCCAGGGTCCTTCTCAGTAAGCACCAAGAAGAGATCCTCTTCCTGCTTCTACTTTATTTGCAGGGGTGTGCATGCACTGTAGTGAAAAGCTGGACTTTAACAAAATGCTGGCTTTTCACTAATGTGCATGAAAAAGCCCCAAGATTTTGAAGAAAGAAGAAGTTTGCGGAGAAGCACCCCAGCCCAGACCAATAGGAGTATCAGTCTGGGGTATGAGGTACGTAAATAAAGCACCCCCTTCTATTATAAAAACCTTTCTGAATAAAAATGTTGTGTTTCCATTTTAGGATGGAAGATTAACCCTCCTTCCTGAAAATAGCCTGGTGTCTCTTCCCTACATAAACTTCATGAAAAAACATGGGGCCCTGTTTCTGAATGCTTACACAAACTCACCTATTTGCTGTCCCTCCAGAGCAGGTAGGGTATTAGGTTATTAGTGTGTGGTGGTTGGGTCAAAAACCTTAAATAGTTGCCTTATCCGAAATTATTACAAAAAATTGGTTCTGGCCAATGTTTACAAATAAACATATTTATAAACATGTGTCAGACCGGCAAACATGTGACATATGCACAGGCAGCATTTACATTGCTTTTGTGTTAATTTTTAGCCAGATACACTATATGGACCACATTTCATCTTTTGTTTAATGCTCAATGTTCCAAGTTCTTTCTCCTGTTCAAATATTCTACATTATAAGTATTTAGCTGAGGAGGATATATGACCACTGTTATAACAAGAATTGCACTGTTCATTCTCCAAATGATTCACTTAGAATCTCTTTTTCATTATGTAAATCTTATTCGCAGCTATGTGGAGTGGTCTGTTCCCTCATTTAACAGAATCCTGGAATAACTACAAGTGCCTAGATTCAGATTACCCAACATGGATGGACATAGTGGAGAAGAATGGATATGTTACACAGCGCCTGGGAAAACAAGATTACAAAAGTGGTTCTCATTCCCTCAGGTTGGTGGAAATAATACACTGCAGCTTTTGAATTTTCTCATTTTAGTACATACAGTATATGTACTATAAATTTACTACAGCTCTACGAAATATGCTGGCGCTATAGAAATACATGTTATTAAAATAATAATACTAAAAAGACAGGGGCAGACAATTTCTAGCGAGTTTAATGTAACTGGAAAGTAAATTGTTGTATGACTATGAAGATTCTTCATAAATGGTTGTATATTGTTTTACAGTAACCGTGTAGAAGCCTGGAGTCGAGATGTTCCATTTTTGCTCAGACAAGAAGGCAGGCCCTGTGCCAACCTTACTGGTAATAAGACCCAGACTCGAGTTATGCCATTGGACTGGAAGAATGCAGATACAGCTGCAGCATGGATACAAAAAGCAGCTCAAAACCATTCACAGCCCTTCTTCATGTACCTGGGTCTAAATTTGCCGCATCCATACCCTTCTGAAACCATGGGAGAGAATTTTGGATCATCCACATTTCTGACATCTCCTTACTGGCTTCAAAAGGTACATTGCAGATAGGTCAGAGTGCTGCACCCTTTGGGGCAAATTCACGAAGCGGCGAAAATACGCTAGCGTTGCCTTCGATAACGTTCGCCACACTTTGGCAGGCGAATTTACGCCAGCGCTGCGCAAATTCACTAAAGTGCGAAGTTACACTTAGGTCGGCGAACGGTAGCGTAGTTGCGCTAGTGTTACTTCGCCAGGCAAAGTGCATTTACACTAGCGATGCCTAATTTGCATACGGCATGAATTTCAAAGTATAATAGATGTATGTTACAGCCACTACATTACACTACACAAGCCCAGGAAACCTTTAATAAATAAAATAAAGTTGTCCTATTGCTCTATACATGTGTCCCCTGTATAGTTGAGTTGCCATATTTCAGGAAATGTAGGGGGGAAGGAGGTTAACCCCCCGCAAAAAAATGTCACTCTTTTTCAGACTATCACCCTACAAAAGGTAAGACGCCAGTGTTTTTTTGTTTTTTTTGGACAGAAAAAATTTCCATTTTTTTTTTCAAACTCCTATCTATTGTATTGAACTAGCATAAGTGGTAACGTTCAGTAAAATGGTCATCTTGGTGAATTAGCGTAATTACGATCCTTCGTCAGTGCACAACTTCGCCTGGCGTTAGGGTGCGCAGTTGCGCTAGTCTATCTACTTCGCTAGTGACAATTCGCCAGAGTCGGTGTTAGTGAATTTGCGAAGTTACGAAATGACGTCACACTTGCGAATTAGCGCTAGCGTTAAGACGATTCGTGCTTTAGTGAATTTGCCCCTTTATGTCAGAAGGGTCATAAGGAGATGTGTTTCTTACCTGTTGCTTATTCTATTGTTATTTTTTATAAATGTCTTCTGTAAAAAGGGAATTTCATTAAAATATTACTGCACTTTTTCTGCTTTATGCTGTGCTGATAGGTAATAACGAGCTTATTAAATAATACTTCTAACTTTTAGGTATCATATAAGAATGTTACAATTCCCAAGTGGAAACCATTGCAAAGTATGCATCCGGTGGATTACTACTCATCATACACAAAGAACTGCACGGCACCATTTACAGAACAAGAGATCAGAGATATTCGAGCATATTATTATGCTATGTGTGCTGAGGCAGATGGCTTACTTGGTAATGAAACTCTAAAATATAAATGCTATTTTACTCCTAACAAATCTAGAAACAGATTGTCAGTTTCTTGTAACATCCCTAATTATTCTAGTAGTTATCAATTAATCTGTTTTTGCCCTTAAATTATGGAACCCTATCCACTTCTTTGGTCCCTTATCCAGGAAGTGAGTGGGGGGAGAACAGTTTTGGAATATCTGATGGGTAAATGTGGAAGAAGTCAAAACAATTTATAACAAAGTTGAGGACAAAGTGTTGTCCATAACATTAACATTGAAATGTCATGACTGCTGAGACTACTGGGGAAAACATTATGAGGCTACACAATAAAAAGAAATATAAAAAGTCACTGCAGCATGGCCTTTAAATAGGCTTTGACAATGCATTCATGGTGAAGGCAGGTAAAGAATAGCAAAGACACACATTTTGAATAAATTGCTGATGGTGACTCATAATTTCTGCAAACTTCTACTTTAGTTTCCATGGGCAACATGCTTTTTTTCATACACATTTTTGCTTATATTAAAGCTGTTTTGAGGGATAGCCAACTATGTGTAGGTGACAGGATGCATTAGGCATACAATTGGTGACATATCCTTCCCAACTCAGCCAGCTAATTATAGTCTATTAGAGCGACCTACTCTGAAGTCACTGCTAACTCCAACTTACTGCAATGTAACACATTTCTTGTACTAACATTTGGATTCAGTTGACATTAATGGAACTAAGATTGCAAAAATGTAATCATTAATACAAAGCATGGGGTATTTAATGTGCTAAAACTGACATTCTGGCAATATGCATATGGCAGATGGGATTTTTTCTGGTTATGTGCTTCGAAAAAGATGCACTTATTCTCCTAACTGGGAAAAAAAACGTCTCATACACTAACTTTTATACACACCTGCTATGCTCCTCCTAATGCTGCTCCTCCTAAACTGCACTTCTTGGAATTATTCCTACCATAGTACCACCATTATGCCCTAATTATTGAAAAATTCTGTACATGGATGAAAATGTTTCCCTGGATAGAAAATTTGAACCGAGTCAACAATTTTTTTAAATGTTGGTGTAGTAAGTATGGAAGTAATATGGCAGCTAACATTCTACAACCTGGGCAGCAAGGTGGATTAGTGGTCAGGGCACTGCTGTCATGGAGTAATGGATAGATGAGCAGGGGCTCTATGTGCAAGAAACATGTTTGTTCTTCCCCTGTCTTTGGGTTTCTTCCAGGTGCTACAGTTCACTGCAACACTCTAAAAACATACTTGTAGCCTAATTAGCTCCTCATGAAACTAACCCTATTGTGTATGGAATATGGAAATTTTACTGGGGCAGGATGTGAATGGTGAACAAATGTTTCGCTGCTATATAATTCAAAGGCACTTCATACTCCGGATAGACCCATGTTTCCAAAGCATGTTTAATAGTAAGAAAAAATACATGTATTTTTATTTTATAAACCTTTCTGTAGGTGAGGTTATTTCAGCACTCAATGATACAGGACTTCTGGGTAGGACCTATGTGGTGTTCACTTCAGATCATGGAGAGCTTGCCATGGAGCACCGGCAGTTCTATAAAATGAGCATGTACGAAGGAAGCTCCCATGTTCCACTGCTAATAATGGGACCCCAAATAAGTCCAGGACAGCAAATATCAACTTTAGTGTCACTTGTGGATCTTTACCCTACAATGCTTGGTAAGGACTAAAGTTACTGCATTTACATTTTCTTTTTTTAGCTTTTAAAATTTAGTACAGTTTAGCTTTCAAATACTGTGGATATCCTTATAGGGCAAGGAAAGTCTAAAATAGAATAAGGCTGTAAATGCTGTATTTTGTATACTAAACATGAACTTACTGCACCACAAGCCTAATCAAACAAATGATTTATGCTTTCAAAGTTGGCCACAGGGGGCTGTCATCTTGTAACTGTGTTATACATCTTTGCAAGACTAGACTACATGCACATACTCAGTGTGGTCTGGGCTTCTTAGGGATCGTCATAAATGATCAAAAAACAAAGATGCTTGAGTTCTGCATGGCTGGTAAGTAAGGTTGGGACTCCCCGTGCTGTTCATAATATTGTTTCCCTGCCAGAAGTTAGGGACCGTCTGACAATTCCTATCCACAGCAGTAAATGAAGGGAGAATTTCACTGCATACAGTCAGGTTTCTTATAAAAACGGTACACATTTTTTAATTAAAGTATATTGGAGATAGATTTCTTTTTCATTAAAGAAAGTAAAAATTGGATTTTATTTATTTGCCTTTCCTTGCCCTTTAACTATTTTAGGTCTGCAGTACACAGAGATGTCAATTTAAAGTTAATTATCCTTTGTATGTAAACAAGGCCTAATATGTCAGTCCCTTACTCACTCAATAAATGTTATCATTCATTCTCTCCTATGGGTACAGACTGGCTTGTTTTCTCCTCCTCTCCCAATAAAAAACTCACTTTCTCTATAGGTTGGTGAAGCTGCTCATTGAGTGGGACATGCCCTTACCTTGGACAATATTTCTGAGTATTGGCGAACCTACTAATTAGCACAAACCCTTTCACAAATAAAATAGTTTTGCATATAAAATATATTTATTCTCGGTGAAAACCCCGACTAGTAGCTTATTGTTAAGTCCATTTGGTGCTGAGGGTTGGATTTAAAAGCTCTATTGCACCCAATGCTTTATTTTTTGCAAAACCACAATGCTTAATTTTTTGCAAAAAATCTGAATGTGTTTTTAGAAGTTCAATTTTCTTTAAAGTTAACTGTGTTGTGTGGAAGCAAATATGGTAGAGCATTTTTGTTTTTCCTGTAGAAATTGCAGGAGCTCAGATTCCACAAGATATTAGTGGATTTTCCCTCATGCCTTTACTGTCTGCAAGTTCAAAAAACAATGTATCGTCTTCTATCGGTGTACATCCTAACTGGGCGCTGAGCGAGTTTCATGGATCCGATGCAAATGCTTCAACCTACATGCTTCGGGATAATTACTGGAAGTACGTGGCATATGCTGATGGTGATTCCATTGCTCCACAGTTGTTTGGTAGGTTACTGCATACTATCACAAAGTCTGTATTGTGCATTATTATTTTATATGTATGCAAGAGTATTCTAGGCCACGCTCTGTATGTCTTGCCAAGGATAATGTTTATGATAAATATTTAATCCAAAGTATATTGAGAATTTAAGTGGCTGAACTTAAAGGAATATGTTTGAGCCTTTTTATCACATAAGCTGGCAATGAAAATTATAAAACCCAAAGCTAATTCAGTCAAGACACACTGATTGTTACTTGGGAATTGAAGGTCATTCCAGGAAACCTTTCTGATATGAAAAAATATTGCTGTAGTGTACTGCATAGTAATCCATCACGTGGCAATGCATATTTTATATTATTACTAAATCAAATCATTGTATATAAAAATGACCCCTTCTTTTACCCCTTCATAGGTCTAGTAAAGCAGATGCAACACCTAGGGGAACCTACTGTAACTGTTCATGTCACAATGTGAATTTTTGATTCTTGTAGAGTTAAAATATATAAATCAACATATTACAAATATGAGCACTTTTACCAAACAGGCTGCTCTGAAATTGGTTATATGGAGTAAGAACATGCTATTTTTGGCACTGTTGCATAGAAACAGTTCCCTGCACAACAATATTTATTGTAAGCTTGATCTAGAGGCAGCAATAGTAAAGAACATTGCTTTCATTTGGTCTGCAAATTGTACAGTTAATTGAGTGGAAGTAATAAGTCCATAAATAGGTAGGATAAACATACAACAGAGGGCTTTGGAGAGTCAGGGAAGTTTCTATGTTTTGGTACTTACCCCTCTAAATTTCTTATGAAATGAAAGAACTTTATCGACATTTTGAAATGTGTCCTTCAGTTCCAGCAGAATTCTTCTAAAGTTCATCTTTATGGTAAAAAGGCAAAATTGGAGAGGGACTGATAGTAATAATAATAATGCTCCAATGGCTAATAATGTAGCCAGTCTCTAATATGTTGTTAATGTAATATCGATTAGAACTTGTATTTTGCCACACTGACAACATTTCTGATACTGTACTGTGATTATTTTGCCATCCCTTCAACATCAATCAAAACTTTTGTAATCTCAAATTAAAAAATATTATGAAGCAATAGTTGCAAATATTGCTACATCAATATAATTGACTATTTTGTAATATTGGATATGTTTACTTATTTGCTATGGGACAGAAAAGCATTTTTTGTCATGAGCGTGTAGCACCTTCTTTTGGCACTTCCAGTTTCAATAGGAGTCAAACATTGCTATGATGTGTAGACTCCATTTTATCCAAATAATCCAAGTATTTTCTTTTTCTCTGTAATAATAAAACAGTGCCTTGTACTTGATCCAAACTAAGATATTCTGGGGGAAATTCACTAAAGCGCGAAGCGTCTAATGATCTCGCTAATTCGCCAGCATGACGTCAATTCGTAACTTCGCAAGTTTAGTAACACCGACTCTGGCGATTTTCGCTAGCGAAGTAGATAGACTAGCGCAACTGCACATCCTAACGCCAGGCGAAGTTGCGCACTGACGAAGGATCGTAATTACGCAAATTCACTAAGATGTCCATTTTACTGAACGTGACCACTTAAGCTAGACGTTACTTCGCCAGGTCAGACAATTCCATACAATAGATAGGAGCTTGAAAAAATTATTGTCCCAAAAAAACGCTGGCGTGTTTTACCTTTCTAGGGTGATAGTCTGAAAAAGAGCAAAATTTTTTTTGGGGGTTACCCTCCTTCCCCCCACTTTTCCTAACATATGGAAACACAACTATATAGGGGCACATGTAGGGCAATAGGACAACTTTATTTTTTTTTTATTAAAGGTTTCCTGGGCTTGTGTAGTGTAATGTAGTGGCTGTAACATATACTTCTATTAGACTTTGAAATTCGCGCCATATGCAAATTAGACATCGCTAGCGTAAATGCGCTTTGCCTGACGAAGTAACACTAGCGCAACTACGCTACCGTTTGCCGACCTTAGCGTAACTTCACACTTTTGTGAATTTGCGTAGTGCTTGCGAAAATTCGCCTGCCAAAGTGCGGTGAACGTTAGCGAAGCCAACGCTAGTGAATTTCCCCCAATGAATCCTTATTGGAAGCAAAGCAGCCTATTGGGTTTATTGTTTACATCATTTTCTAGTAGACTTAAGATATGAAGAACCAAATTATGGAAAGATCTGTTATCCCCAGCATTCTGGATAACAGGTCCTATACATGTACAATAATAGCACACTAACAAAATATAAGGCTTGATTACCAAAGTGGCTTCCAAAGTTCAAAACTCGAGCACATAATACCAGGTTTTTACATAGCATTCTATAGTAAAATTGTGTGTTGTGCAACTTACAACAAATTTGAAATTTGAATGCCTATGTGCAAAAGAAATTCTGGTTTTATTGGCTACTTGTTGCAGCCTGGTGCAGTGCCTTGGGCCAAAGATCAGTTTGCTTTGTGCCCTAGCAGATGCAACTTGCAAACAGTAGCTCAAGTAGGCAATAGTGTCTTATTGAATGTTATGTTGCATTCAGATATTTGCAACTAACATTGTGCTTTTACTCATATATATGAGCCCTTATATGTCACTTATTGCTTTAACGGCAAGATTTGTGCACCTATAAAACTCAGTATATTTATTTTCAGATTTATCATCTGATCCAGATGAGCTAACAAATGTTGCAGAACAGGTTCCTGAGAAGGTTCAAGAGATGGATAAAAAGCTTCGTTCCATTGTTGACTATACAAAAGTATCAGCCTCTGTACATGTATACAACAAGCAGCAGTTTGCACTGTGGAAGGCGAGTGTAGGGGCAAATTACACAAATGTTATATCTAACCTACGGTGGCATTCAGACTGGAACAAAAGACCAAGAGCATGTGAAATGGCGATAGAGAAGTGGCTGAAAAGCACACGCCAACATTAAAACAGAAACTATATTATTCCACAGTAATGGACATTATTCCTAAATGTGACAGTACAGAAAAAGTACACAATTCAAGGGTCGGTACAATCAACCAAAAGTGTTGTGGTGTTTATATATACAGTATATACTTTATTTCCAATAAGTGTTTGGATTCCTGTATGTGTTTTCTCTATTCCATAGTAAGATGCACAGGCAGCAAAAAGCCACCTCTGGTAACTTTAAGAGCCAAATTTCTGTTTTTTGAACAGAATAAACTTGTATTCGATCGTCGAATGATCGATTATCGAATAAAAGGTAGGCTAGAACTATTCGATTAACATTCGAAAATTGAATGATAATCGAATATCGAATAGAAACAAATTTTTTTTTGGAGAATAATAGTAAATTTGCCCCTAACCCTCTGCACCCAGCTTTTAAAAAACGAATGCTCTGTAAAGCTACAAATGTATTGTTATTGTTACTTTTTATACTCGCCGTTCTGTTTAGCTATTCTCCTATTCATAGTCCAGTCTCTTATTCAAATGAGTGCATGGTATTTTGGACCCTAGCAACCAGATTGCTGAAACGGCAACCTGGAAAACTGCTAAATAACTCAAAAACCATGGGAAAAAAAATGGAAACCAATTGCAAATTGTCTCACAATATCACTCTCTACGTCATACTAAAAGTTAACTTAAAGGTTAGCAACTCCTTTAACACAAAATTTGGCTCTACTTGTGCAGCGAGCGCCATAGCACTAACTGACACTAAAAGTTGAAAGCGTGGAGCAGGTGGGGGGGGGGGGATTCCTGCTTCCTCAGATGGCAGCAGTCCTTGAAACGCAGTTTGTAAGATGCATTTTAGAAAATTAGAGGGCTCTGTACCCCCTTTTAAAACATGAGTGAAATGAATAGGGCTTGTGCTAAAAAATGTTTTGTTATTTCTTGAGCTAAACATCAGGGAAACTGAAGGTAGAGAATTAGATTACCACTGTACAGACAAACTCCTTGCATAATGGACTTAAATCACTTAGGGCAGAGACGCACAGGCAGATTCAGGGAGATAAGTTACCCGGCAAAAAGGAAGTTCTCCGAGTGCCATCCTGACAGCACTTTACATTTTTGCCCAGGGGGAAAGCAGTTTGGGAGAGATTAGTCGCCCCGAAAGAAGAGGATATTTGTTGCCAGGCGACTACTCTCAAATCTTCTCGTGTGTCTCTGCCCTTATAGGGTGAATAATGGGAGTGTTATACTGGAAATCTAATTGCAGGCTGCACCATATATTGTACTGTATATACAGAATATTAAAGTAACAATATAAGGCTGATTATTAATTCAGGTTTTTAGTACACTACAACTCTGAAACCAGTGCAGTTAGCATCAGAAATTAATAATCAGCCCTGTAGTATCCACTTATATGGCAGGCAGACCTCATTTTCTGCTTGATAATTTAAGACTTTAAGCTTCTCAATAGCTGCTCAGAGAACTCTGAGCTTGTACAAGTCACTGGCACACCTTGCAAAATCCAAGATAGTGAGCTCTGGTTAAAACATTGAAAGCTGGGATTGTAACTACTATACTGGCACAGTAATTTCAGTATACTGTACGTATAAAATATGGTATGTCTAGACCTATCCATTTTTAGTGTTTAGTTCTCCTTTAAGTCGACCTGTGTCTCTACGCTGGTGGCTAAAATTTGGATGTGGAGCAAAGGCAAACAACAATGTGACAATTTAAAGCTGACTTCCTCTGTAATGTAATTGTATATAATATCAACCACCAAAGTATCAACAGTTTACCTTCATGTATTTGGGGTTTACAATGAGTTATAGGGAAAAAAAGCGTCTGCTTATAGGTAAATTCTATTTTTACAAGCAGAAGTTATGTTGCACAGCACCAGGGAAATGTATTAACTTTGTGCAATAATAATAGTGTTCCCTGGAGTTCCAGTATGAAAGCAGTAAGACTTACTAACCAGAAGTACCTTGTTTGTGATAATGTACAAGACACTTAAACTTTAGCCTATCCCAGCTGGATAACACTCATCACGCATCTCCTCAGTTTCATGCATGCATACGTTCCACTAGTTTATTCTCCATACAATACTGTAATTATGATAAGTGGATCTAACAGCAGCTTCTCAAAGTGGTTTCGACGTGACCATCATCTCGATCTGATGATTACAATGATGCTAAATCTCCAATCTTACTGTACTTATATTTTAATCCTGTCAAAAGGTTTTATTTTGGATGAGGTATTATAATTATTTATATAGCACCATCGTTCCCCAAAGTGCTTTACAGAGTAGAGGGATACAAATACAAGACCAAACAGTTTACAAATATAGACAAACATTTCACCAAAACTGATTTACCATTACAGTTGGATATTGGAGGATCCTACTCATGCAAGCTTACATTCTAAGGGGCAAATTGACTAAAGGGCGAATTTCCACTCTCAAACGCTCCTCCACATTTCACCTCACTTCGTCAGGCATAAATTCGTTACCACTACGCTAATTCACTAAAATGCTAATTTGCGTCTCAGCAGCCGTACGCTGGAGAAGTATTGCTAAAGTTAATTCATCGACATGAACATCAACTCTTACACATATCAATTTGAAGGCTGGTACATATAGGTCGTATAGACGTCTTTATTGGAGATGGTGCAAATGCTTGAATTGGCCACTTATTATAACAAATGTCCAAGGAAGCAAAATAAAGACAAAGGAGATCCTCTAATGCCCTAGACATGAGCCCACCCTAAAACAAATGTACTATGCCCCTCATATGGTTGGAAAAAAATGTTAACAAAAAAATCTTTAATAGTTAGGACTTTTGAAAGCAATTTCACTTTAAAAAATGAAGAAGAAAAAAACTCCAGCGTTTTTACATCTTTTATGACTTTCTGGCATACAAGATATGATGTCACTGACATAAGATTGAGGAGGATGTAGCTTCATCTTATCAGTTTGCCTGGTCTAAGATGGCAAAGGAAATTCTGGCGAAAGATGTAAAATTCGCACTTTTAGTGCATTGGCTGATAAATGGTCGTTCACCTGGAGCGGGTTTCCTACTGCCCCCCTCTCCCCACCAAACTCACCTTTTCAGTGCCAGAGGGAGTCCGGGGGGTCCATATTGTTAATGCAGAGAACGCAAATCGTTACCAGGAGGAGTTTTTTTGGGGTGCTGCATTCTGAGACCCTTGTCTTGGGTGTGGCACTGATGAGAGCTTTGTGAGTACAAGCATCTTAAATTGAATATATAATAGGCAGCCAGTGCAGGGATGGCAGAGAGGGGGCAGCACGTCTGGATTGGGAGGAGAGGTGTATGAGTCTGGCATTAGTGTTAATGATGGATAGGAGTGGGATCAGTTTTGACGGGGAAATCCACAGAGCAGTAAATTACAGAAGTCTAAGAGGAATATGGCAATGGCATAATTTAGTTAGTGATGGGCGAATCTGGGGCATTTCGCTTTGCCAAATTTTTTGCAAATTTCCCAAGAAATTCACGAAACTGAGAAAAATTTACGAAATGCCGCCGGCATCTCATTTTGGATGCGGGCATCCGTTTTTGGATCCTGGTGCACATTGCCGGTGTTGAAAAAACGGACACTGGCGACGAACGAGACACCAGGCGAATCTTTCCTGGTGTTTCGCGCATTTATTCACCGGCGGTGAATCGCACGAATTCGCCCCAGCCAAATAAATTAGCCCATCACTAAATTTAGTGAGTGTTTGAATCTGGGGAATTAATAATAGGGCAGAGTCAAATTTGACTCCTAGGCAACAAACGTGCGAAACTGAGGTAACCAGTTTAATCCATCAACATTAAATTAATACTGACATAGCAAAGTTGACGCGATGCGCGTCAAAAGCGTCCCGCGACTCGTTTCGCGAATTTTTCGCCGAGAAATTCGCGAATTTTTCGGCGAAGAGATTCGCCCATCACTAGCCACTGGCTCTCACTGCAGAGTGGTTTTCTGAAAGCATGGCTATTTAATAAAAAAGGTTTGAGATGTTATGTTGTTATAAGCTGCAATCAACGTTCAATATAGTTTTCCACCGATAACCCAACCCAATTATCACCCTAAAAAATAGAAACCCATTTAAATTAGACAATTTATGAAGGATTTGTGAAATGTCGAATTCAGTGTGAGGTTATTCATTTACAGTTATTACAGTTAGAACATGGATAATGGTCAGTGATTACTTGCAAGGGATTAATCCCACACATACTTCCACACCAGCATGAGTAAAGCTTTATTACAATTATTCAAGTGGGAAGTCAGAATTTGTAGAAACCTTGATTAAAACACAAACACAACCATTTCAAAAACTACATAAACGAGTTCTCTAAATTGCAGATCTATAGACAGTTCAGTAAGGGAGAATTTGTGTGTGAGACACGTGTGGAAAAATGGTTAATGTGTTAAAAAAAAGTACATAAACTTAAACTCCTGGACTCTGCAGCCTACACCTTGTGCTGGACTCGGGAATATGTGCTGTCTGAATGAGCAGAAAGGGACACACACTTGTTAATGATCTTGCACTTCTTTCCCTGGTCATTGCAATATGTCCATGCCAGACTTACCAATATCTGATGCCATTGAAGGAAGACTTTACCCCCAGAATGAATACTTACCCAGTAGATAGTTTAACGGAAATGTGTTTTTACAGTAATTTCCCTTTCCTTTGGATCCAAGCAGCAGCACAGCATAAGGTTAATTCTCCCCTTTAAAAGATAGGACAGCTAGACACACACACCCAAAGCAATTAAGCATTCCCTTAAAAGCCCCTCCTTTACCCCACCTCCGCTATTGGCATAAAAAGTAATACCAAAAAAATAATGCTTATCAATCTTTATTGAAATTAGGGTGGGATCCTTGCTGGTGCTTGGATCCAAAGGAAATGGAAATTACAGTAAGAACAAATTTCTGTTTTCTTTTGCATCCTACGCAGCAGCACAGCATGAGACATGGCAAGTAAGCCTCTCATATAGGGAGGGATTTTCCAGTCATCGCAGACTGAAGAATTTTTCTGCCAAAATCTGCCTCCTGTGAAGCCCAGATGTCAAGCTGATAGTGTTTCGAGAAGGTAAGCAATCTGCTCCATGTAGCTGCTTTACATATTTGCTCCGCTGAAACTTGGCTTCTTTCTGCCCAAGACGTGGCTACTGCTCTGTTGGAATGTGCCTTGATAAACTCTGGAGGTGAAAGACCTTCAAATTCATAACATACTTGGATTGTATCTTTAATCCATCTTCAGGGGCGTTACTACCGGGGGAGCAGCGGGTGCAACTGGGCCAGGGCCCGCACCTTCGCAGGGCCCCCCCGGCAGTCTCGCGCCGCTGCAGCTGCTTGAATCGCTGCAGCGGCGCGTCAATCCCAATCACGGACTAGGGTGGGGGGGGGCCCGGCCGCACCAGGGCCCGCCCCCACCTAGTTCCGTTACTGTCCATCTTGCAATTGTGAATTTGGATGCTTTATTTCTTACAGAAAAAGAAACCAACAGGCTTTCCGACTTCCTGAATGAACTAGTCATGTGGAAATAATATTTTAACCCTCTTGCCACATCCAGAGAGTAAAGTTTTCTCTCTTCTTCATTAGTTGGATTTGAGAAAAAAGAAGGCAATATTATCTCCTGCTAAATATTAGTACTCGAGGAGACTTTAGGTTGGAAGGATGGAACAGTTCTCAATAAAACTCTATTTTCCAGAAAAAAGGAGAAAAGGCTCCTTTAAAGAGAGGGCTCCTAGTTCCCCAACCCTCCTACCTGAGGTGATTGCTAACAGAAACACGACCTTCAAAGACAACCATTTGATGTCTGAGTCTTCTATTGGTTCAAATGGAGCAGCAGAAAGCCTGTTTAGAACTATATTCAGATGTGTCTAACTGTCCTATCTTTTAAAGAGGAGGATGAATTTCATGCTGTGCTGCTGCATAAGATGCAACGGAAATATCATATTAAGTGGCATATTAAAAATCTTACCAATCTTGGATATAGATACATAAGTAAATATTGCTCTTTTCCCTTAAAGGAGAAGGAAAGGGATTTTAATCTTGGCAGTGCTAAATGTTAAGCACCCCCAAGTGACTACTTTTATCTACATGATACCCTGGGCCAGTGCTTCTATCAGCTGAAAACCGCACTGGTCCGGAGTTCTTCTAGCGAGCACCATGGAGAGATCAACTTCCTGCTTCCTCTGGTCTTCTCAGACTGTGCATGCGCAGTAGAGCAAAAAGCCGAACTTTAACGAAAAAGGATGGTGCCTGTGAACTCCGCTGTTCTGACTCATGTGCGCTCAGTATTTCTAGATGGGATTAAATTCAGGGGTAAGACTGTGCAGGGGAGGCAGGGAGGGGGAGCAGCAGATGGGGGTCAGTGGGGACTTTTGCCTAAAGGGGTTTAGGTTTCCTCTAATTGGCTCATTTGACCTAGGGTATGTGTGCCCTTAGTTTGTGTGTGCGCATAGTGAATTTTATAATCCCAAGGGACAACCCATAGTACCTAAAAATGGCAACTTTATATTTAGGATAAACCAATGCCTCAAACTACGAAAAATACATATTTTTAAGAAAAGGGTTTATGTAGATAAATAAGGGTTCAGTATATTTTTATAGACACATTGTTCGGGGGTATAGTATTCCTTTATGTACACTGGCAAATGGTCACAAAAGGATAACACTGTATTAAAGAACAAGCGAAGGCAAATTCACTGGGGGGAAAATATTAGATTTTCCCCCTGACCAGTGCTCCTTTTTGTAAACAACACACCAACCAGGGGACAAAATTAACAGAGCTCTGCAGTGCCATCTTCCTGTATTACCAGACACCACCCTTCTTGCAAATGTGCAGTAGAATATAATTTTCCGATTTCACTCCACTGTGCATGCAAAAAAGTCACAGAGCTTTGTTAGGTTTTTTTTTATCCCCAGGTCTGATGCATTAGAAGTTCTGGCCTGAAAAAAAATCTTAGCGATTGGATTTGCAGGATGCCTTTGATATTGTCACCACTTGTAAATGAGCGATTATGTGTTTTTTCGGTTTCCATATCTGTAAAGTAATAACAGTGCAACATACAAACTGTGCATACTTCAGATTTACCAAAGATTTTCTTGAAAGGTGAAAATTAAACAATCTGCTGTAACTCAGCAGGCATCAGAAAAACTTGACTTAATCCTGACGATCAGTCTATTTCATATTATTAATGCTTCAGGCTTGAAACTATTATTTAGCACCTTTCATAAAGAAAAGCTGTACTACAATAAATTTATGTTGTTTATCTTACCTACTGAAACATAAAAGCACAACACGGGGTATTTTTAAATAAAATATCATTATTAAATAAATACTCCCTTTAGATCTTTCCCCCAATTTGTTAAAATAAGTAAATCAATCTCGGTGTCACCTACTTCCATAGAGTACAAAGTTCAAGTCTATAGGTTATAGGTTTTGGCCCAAAACCCACAGGAACCACATGTTTATCCATTGGTCCTGCAGGTTTGGAAGGCAATTTGCTCCAGAGACAGGCTTAATTTCCAGCAACCCCTCAAACCTATAATATTTAATATTGAAATCACACACTTCTTCCTTGCAGATGTATCCCTTTTGTATCTGTTTTTGTGTGGATGTTGTGCTTTTGAATTTGTTTTTAAGGTAGGACAGTCCTAGTATGTTTTCCAACAATCCTGGTGTATGAGAAATCTATAATATCTCATTTGTATTTGATTGTTGCTGTAGATGTAAGAGTAGAATCTCAAAGCCTCTTACTTTATGGATGCTACATTTTTGGATAATTACTCTCTATGCTATATGTCACACCAGCTTACTGGGGAAAACATGTGTCTCATAGTGTAGTTTAGTTTATAAAATGCAAATATTTAGTGGGGAAAAAACACAATCTTTTTTCCTTTATTATACCCCAAGGATGCAAAAAGTCAGAAATGAAAATCCGGCATCTCAGATCTACCAAGGTTGTATATAAGTCATTGGGAGAGGTCCCTATCCTATTTGGAATTTTCTGAAGTCTGCGTTGGAATTAGTCTTTCTGGCCAAAAATCTGAAAAATTCAGGATTAATTAATTAAAATAATCAGAAAAATTCAGACTTTGATTGATAAGGCTGGGCCAAACCTGGCGGGCCCCGACTCTTGTGGGCCCCGCTGGCCCAGGTCCGCACCCACATCTAATTCTTGAGGCCACAACCCCTTTTGTCAGAGGTCGCGGCAAAAAAGATTTTGCATGGGCATGTGCACTAACGTGGCTCACACACCTGAGCGCCAGGGAGGGCTGGAGGGGCTCCAGGGGCAGTAGTCCTGGTGGGCCCCAGGCCCCCCAGTCCGACCCTGGATTAGGCCCTTAGAGTTCATGGCCCTTAAGTGATGTGGGCTTTATGCTGCAGATGTATTGAACTTGTGTGTATGTGATGTGCATTGGATGACATGGCATTGCCTTATAACCTGATATTATTTGTTTACGTGTTTTGGTGGCCTGATAAGGAATATTTTGTAGGGATGCATCGAATCCAGGATCCAGCATATGAAAATTAGGGGCGGGGAGGGAAATCGCATGACTTTTTGTTACAAAACAAAGAAGTAAAAAGAATTTCCAACGCTTAATTTGCATATGCAAATTAGGGTTCGGTATTCGGCAAAATCTTTTGCAAATTATTCGGGGGTTCGGCCGAATCCAAAATAGTTGGTTCGGTGCATCCCTAGTTTTTGTTGTGCTTGAATCAAGTAAAGTGAATTTGCCAGACAGCAAGTGCACAGCTTTAGGCAGGGGCGTAACTACAGAGGAAGCAGACCCTGCGGCTGCAGGGGGGCCCAGGAGGAATAGGGGGCCCATTAGGCCCTACTTAATGAGCAATTTCAATATATAGTGGTAAAACAGGACAACGTCTGGATATTTTGTGGGCCCTAAAATAAATTTGCTCGGGGGCCCAGTAACATCTAGGCTTTACTTTTGTCAGATATGGTCAGACCCATCTGCATGATGAAATAACCCTTAAGGCACTTTCTGAAAAGTGTTTAAAATCCAGCACAGAGAAATCATGCATGTTATGAATATGGCAGATATTGTTTCCCATAAGAGCATGTGGTTTATTCAATACAGTGCAGGCTGGTGAGAAGAGAACATGCTGATATTCCATCCCAAGAATGTACGTGAATTTACTACTGTTTAGAAGAAAGTGAGTGTTACCAGCTACCTTTCAGTTTTTACTCTTATGCGTAATGGATTTCATTGTCCGCCAACTCTGTGCTCTGTGTGTGTGAAAAAATCAATGTACAATGACCACTTCAAACTAATCATTATAGCGGCTTGACACTCATTAAAAGCTATTAAAGCCAAGGCTCCCTTGGAGCAGAAATGTTTTCAAATAAAGTGCTTTACACAATATTACTAATATTTTCCTGCAGCTTTTCAGATAACGTAACCAAATATACACTTGAAAATGCATGTCCATGTGTAAAGTAACATTTGTGCTTTTATAAAACAATTCAATTGAGTGTTTTTTTATATTCTCACTGTCAGGTTCAAAGAGAGCTAAAGACTATAACTGTGAATGACTCTAAATTCTGTATTTCATATACTGAATTTACTGCACCAGTAGAGATATTTACCAGTACAGTATGGAACTTGCTTGGGACTTGGAGCAGTCCAGATAACGGCTCTTTCCGTAGTTTGAATCTTTGTGCCTTAAGTTTACTACAAAATCATGTAAATATTAAATCAAATTTGCTGTTTTTTTAATCAATTTAGGATTAATTATATCTTAGTTCGGTTTAAGTACAAGGTACTGTTTTATTATTACAGAGAAAAAGTAATTTTTTAAAATTTTGTTTATTTGGATAAAATGGGATGGCCTAGGGCGCCAGGCATGTACCTACTGTGCCTCCTAGTCCGGTCCCCTCTCTGCCCGCTTATGCACTAGCCCATGCGTGCGTGTACTAGGATGTCTACTGGCATATGCGCGCAACCATGTAAGTGTGCGAGTGTGCGAGCGTGCAGTTGCTTGTTAGGCCATCTTTTATGTGTCAGTGACAATGCACATGCTCAGTGAGCTCTGGACAGCTGAAGATTAGGGGTTGTTGGAAATCAGAAAGCAGAAAATGAGGTTCCACCTGTTATAGATGCTTACAGTATATTAGACTGATTATTACATTCTAATGCATAATGCTGTGCTTTTGTGCTGCCATGTAATGTGAATCTGAGTTATTAATCAGCCGTATATCTTGAATTAGATAGATAGATAGATAGATAGATAGATAGATAGATAGATAGATATTAAGATTGTGGCTTTGACACAAAACCTCCAAACTATGAGTTAATGTCTACCAAGTTGACTATCACTGTCTTGCTGCAGCTACTCCAAAAGTAAAACAAAAAAAAAGTCTTCAAACCTTGGGACGCACCAAATTCAGTTCTGGATTTGGCCAGGATTTGGCCTTTTTCAGCAAGACTCATATTCACTGAATTCAAGTGCCTTTTGTGACTTTTTGTCACACAAAAAAAGGAAATTGTGTTTTTTTTCCTGTGTTCCTTTCAACCTTTTCTTACAGTTTTGGTTCAGGATTCAGACAACTTCTTCATAAAAGATTTGGGATTTATCTGAATTTGTGGGAATTGACCAGGCCTTATAAATCTAGAGCAGCAATCCCCAACCCTTTTTTTGCACCACAGACCAGTTTCTGTGGTGTATTTTCCATAATCTCTGTCTCCAGTTTTTCCAGCTTTTTTTCTGTGAGACATATAAACTCTAGCTGATTAACACAATCTGACTCAATTACTCTATTTCAGTTTATAAAGATATATACTGTATAGATTTTTCTTCTTCCATCAAATCCATCAGCTAAAATGAACACTCTGATAGTATTTGAGGCCAATGTGACATGAACTTTTAATTCTCAGGTGAGCTTGGGGATTTATTAAATATGTAAGGTATCGTTCTGATATTTTTACACAATTCTTGAAGTTGAAAGGGGTTTTTCAATATTTACAAATGCATTCTTAAAACCAGTAAGTGCGCGAGAATTAGCACTGGTAAAAATGCAATTATGTTTGTGCAATCTTTTATAATGTGGATTTTCTTTATTAATATTTCCCTCCATAGCTGGTGAAATTGAGAGAGAAATTTTAAAAAAGACCAGAAAAGTGTACCAGAACTCTCATTCATAACTGTGAATAATTAATTTCATATCACATGATCACTATGCCTATAAATTATTCACAGTTATCTGTGGGGGGTGATGCCTTCATCTATAACCCCTGGGAAGTTGGACATATATATTGTAAAATATTATTTATTTTTTATATATATATATTTATATATATATATATATAAAATATATAGTGAAGAAAGTACCCCTTCTTGTAAATTATAAGTTATTGAGGAGTTTCATGACCATACAGTATAAAAGCATGAGGCTGAAGGTCATAGAACTCTTAGGTGACTTCTAATATCCTCATATTTTGCAACAGGGGGTACTTTATTAAATAAAATACACAAGTTTTAGTGAGTCATGACAAAAATTACATCACTACTCATTGTTTATAACTGATGACATCACTAAAATTTACAAGCTATTTTTTTTTAAAAATTAGTGGTGAGCATGACATAGCATTGTACCCAATAATATGTTAGGGTGAGTGTAGGCAGGGGAGATTCTGCTACATTTCAGTTGCACTGAACAAAGGTAAAACAGTAAAATATTTGGTAAAGGCCCATACATGGGCTGATATGCAACTTAAATCTACCTGTGTATGGCCAGCTTTATGCTGAGGCAGCTCAGTCTGTAGGTGAAGATACATTAAAAGAGCCTCTTGTTTATCGACAATGACAAACCAGGAAGATCTTTCACCAATATACCCACCATTCAGACCTGCCCAATTGACATCTGGATGATTTTCGGATGGGTCTGTCAGATCACATCAGATAAATTGTGAATTGGTCTGAAAGTCTCAAGGGGCAGCTTAGATCTGATGCTGTTCAACAAACTGTTTTGGGGCCACAGACTGGATATCCCAGGCTGATTTTAATTAACAAAATGAGCAAGCACCAACTTAGAAATATTGTCTTTTAATTCTCAAAAAATTGCAACATAACACATTTTGGCACAAAAGTTCACAGCTTTATGAAAATCCATAAACACTGAAAAGTTCCAGATATTGGCACATGCATTTCACTGATACTGATACCAAATATACACAGTATACACAATATACACAGGAGTAATTCATCAAAGGTCATGTTTGTGAGGTTTTTTTTACCTTGAATCAACTCACAACTTGAATGTTTGCTTAGTTATGAAAAAGCCTGAATGGAACCTTAAATACTCAACCTTAAATACTCAAATTGATCGAATTATAGGCTAAAAAAACCTTGAACACCTCAAGTTTATTGAGTTTTCGAGCGCTATCCACTGTAACAAAACGAAAATCATGAAAGCAAGCAACATCTTCAAATGGTTCAAGGGACCCCATCATTGACTTCTTTATGAATTCAACATATTTTTTTTCGGATTCGGGCTTTTAGCAGCTTTGGGGCATAATAAATCGTGAAAAGTTTTCATTTTATCCTGAAAAAATTTAGTTTTTCGTGAAACTACCCTTCAAAAATGTTTTGGGTAAAAAACAATATGACCTTTATTAAATAATTTTCTAAATGTGTGGTTTATGTACCTAATACCTTGCACAGAGAGTGTAACAGTCCCCCATATTGGGTTTTCATTAGGGATGCACCAAATCCTTGTGTCTGGCCGAACCGAATCCGATTTGCATATGTCAGTTAGGGGCAGGGAGGCAAATCACGTGACTTTTAATCACAAAAAAGGAAGTGAACAAATGTTTACACTTTTTCATTCCCCACCTCTAATTTGCATATGCAAATGAGCATACTGATTCAGTTCAGTATTCAGACTTTCTCCACATCATTTCTCCTCAGAACGTTATTGTGCCATAGACCTTTACCATTTTCTTTTCATATTATATAATTGCAGATTGCTTAATTAGCAACTCCCTGCACAAGAACATGCATATCTCTGCATGTATTGCCTATCTGACGGTGTCCATGGGTGACTGTCACTGCTATTTTTGGGGCATATATATATATATAGAAAATATTCAAGTTCAATGAATAGGGCTTGTGATGCACTTTCTGGCTATTCTTTTAATTAACTTGTATGAGCACAATCAAAACAAATCAGCTTTCCACTAAGAAGCACTCTGTATAATAAGCTGCTCCTTAACTCAAAGCCAAACAGGCTGCAGCTGGGCAAAGGGAAGTATTTTTAGATTGTAGGTGGTGGTGGATGGGGAGATTAGTCCCCCAGCTACCAATCTTCTCTACTGCTGGAAACTAAGCTCCCCAAATGCCTTCCCGCCAGCAAGAATGCAAATTGCCAGCATGATGGCATACTACATAGCCCTTTGTTTTCTGAAGTTGCCTCACGAGGAATCTTCGGGCGATTTCCAAATTCCAATGCGATACCTATGCTATCCTGCTGGTGATTTGCATTCTTGCCGGCAGGAACGCATTTGTGGAGATTAGCCGTCAGCCACCACCCTTAGTGGACTGCCCCATTAATGCAGCTGCACTATTTACTAGACATGCACTAATTGTAAGGAAATAGCTTTTAAAGCCATGCCCATGCCTTTTAACTTAAGGCAATGCAGAAAGCATTCTAAGGGTATGGCCACATGGAGCTGATTCTCTTTTTGAGGATAAGGACAGGCAAAGAATCGGCCCCTATGCTCCTATCAGCTTTATGATGTGCCAGAGGGGCTGCTATAAGGTGCCATAGAAAGTCAGTATTTAGTGGGCTGGTGGGGGGCTGTGTGGGTCTCTTTATGGGCTGATTGGGCCTCTGTTTACCTGAAATGCCAGGGCCTATTTTGATTTTCAGTCCAGACCTGCCCCCCCCCATGTCCCTGTGCATGTGATGGTGGCACTTACTTCCCTCCTTCCACTCTAGGAAGGAGTGGATCCTAGAGTGGATCAGTGGGCCCACTGGGTTTTTCCCAGTGTGCTGCCAGACCAGTCCAACTCTGGGGTGAATCCACATCAGAAAGCTGATCAGCTGGTCAGAAATCAGTCTGGTATGGCAGTAGCCTAAGAGAGACAGAGACCAATGGCAGTGCAAAATAATTACAGATTGTGACCCTTTTTGCACTTTGCACATTCCCGGCTAAGCTGTAAATGACCCTGTCTCTTTAAGTTATATAATGTGGCACAAACTTTGAATATGTTGTGTTTGACTAGTTTTGAAATAGCCATGCTTCCCAGGTATCACAGCTGCAGTGACCTCATGGTCCTGTATGATGGAAGCCTATTGAGTGTCACTTCCTTCCCTAATCACAGTAAAAGCAGGTGGGGAGCCACAGCATGGTTCTCTCTGAATTACATATTGTACTGTACTTTAAAAGAAATCTCACACTGTCACATCTTCTAAAAAAGGGCAATATACATTAGTAGTAGCCTCTTGCTATGAACAATATGTGTCCCTTTGGAAAGCCTATCAGTGAAACACAAAATACATAAAACAGTGGCAAAGCAACAACAGATTGCACTGCACAAACCTTTCCACTCCATAGATTGACTAATTAATGTCACATAAGCTGCCATGTGTCCTGTTCTGATATTATTTGCAGACAAGATTAGAGGGGTAATGTAATTTGCTAACATAGTGTTTGATTATATCATATGCTGGGGGCTCAAGCTTAAAGGGCCAGTACCACTAGGAAATGTACCTTTCCCTTATGCTTTTTATATTTGCACTGGGGAATTATGCATCAAGTGTAAATCACATTATGATATGTATTTTAATAATACATTAACTTTTCTTTACGTATTTGATTCCTAATTCTTGATTAGGTGTTATTTAAAGTTTCACTAATTACAAAAGAGCAGTGGAACTATCCTTAAATGAGAAAATATTTCTGAAGATATAGTAGCACAAAAAACAGATTCAAATTATTTACTGGCATTTTTGGTGCTTGGAGAAATACAGTAAACTGACACTATATTGTTTCTGTTTACAGTATTTCTAGTTGTATACCGCAAGGTACAGTTTATTGCATTTGCCATGTATACTGCACATAGTGAGAATAAAACAGTAGTGCAGGTGTCAGTATTATCATGAGTTCAGTCTGTGGGGGGGGGGGGGGGGGGGGGGGGGGGGGGGCTGTGGGAGAGCAGAGAAAGTATATCCATAGAGAGCTTAGTGGCTTGTACAGAGAGAATGGAAAGGTGTAAGCTGGTAGGGAAATTGCACATTATAGGGAGAGAAGGGTGCAGTGATCTATGAGAGAAAAGAGTAGGGGCATGTGTAGAGCCTATGAGAGAAAAGAGTAGGGTCATGTGTAGAGCCTATGTGGTAAATTTATCAAAGAGTTAAGTTCCGCCGCTATAGTGAAATTCTGCCACTCTCCATTCATTTCTATGGGATTTTGAAAGACGTATTTATCAATGGGTGAAGTGAAAGTTCACCCTTTGATAAATACACCTTTAAAAATCCCATAGAAATGAATGGAGAGTGGCAGAATTTCACTCTAGTGGCGGAACTTCACTCTTAACTTCACTCTTTGATAAATATATACGCCTATGAGAGTTAAGAGTAGGGGCATGTGTAGAGCCTATGAGAGAAAAGAGTAGGGGCATGTGTAGAGACAAGGGTCTGTAAGGATAAAAGTGTGAAATGGCTTGAAAGAGAGCAAAAAGGTGCAATGTGCATTTGAATACCCTGTAGGGAAAGAAGGGTTCAAAATATCTGTCTGTGAGAAAGCATATAAGATATAAATATGTGTAGGGAGACATGGTGGAAGTGCTTGTGTGAAAGCAAAGTGGAAAACAGATTGGTAGAGTACAGAAGCTTGAGGGAGAGTAAACAGGTGGAATGTGCATTTCAGTAGCCTATAGGGGGTCAATGCTGCAGGGATCTGTGAAACAGAAAAGAAAGAGAATTGTAGATCAATAGTATAGGAAATTCAGTATGTGAGCACTCACCCGACATTGAGTATAAAGCGCACCTGTGCTACACGTACTCCACGCTTCCGGATCCAGGCAACTAACACATCGTACTTTGCAACAGTTTGTACGGAGCACACAGTGACTGAAATAGAAAAATCTTCTTTTATTTCATCTCAATTAAAAGCATCCATATGAGTGTGTATCATTAACCCACGCTTAATGCGTTTCATGTCCTCCCGCCACTTCCTCAGAAGCTTCTGAGGAAGTGGCGGGAGGCCACGAAACTCGTTAAGCATGGGGTAATGATACACACTCTTATATGAATGCTTTTAATTGAGATGAAATAAAAGAAGATTTTACTATTTCAGTCACCGTGTGCTCCGTACAAACTGTTGCAAAGTAGATCAATAGTAGCCTGTAGAAAGAAGAGGCTGCAGGCATCGGTGTCTGCAGTACATTTTCCAAGGGGCAAGTGAGCTAATATCACATAGGGTTAGGGTATACAGGTATTGGATCCCTTATCTGGAAACCTGTTATCCAGAAAGCTCCGAATTACAGAATGGCCGTCTTCCATAGACTCCATTATAATGAAATAATCCAAATTTTTAAAAATGATTTCCTTTTACTCTGTAATAATAAAACAATAGCTTGTACTTGATCCCATCTAAGATATAATTTATCCTTATCGTAAGCAAAACCAGCCTATTGGGGTTATTTAATGTTTATATGATTTTCTAGTAGATTTAAGGTATGAAGATCCAAATTACGGAAAGATCCGTTATCCGGCAAACCCCAGGTCCCGAGCATTCTGGATAATAGGTCCCATACCTGTATCTATGAATGAAATTCTCATAGTCATCACATAGGGTAATATCCCACTGAAGATTATTAACCTATTCATGAAAATGCAGAAGATAATCTAAGCTTGTTTTGCATGTTTTGTGTTGTTGAGAATTACATTTACAAACAATTTCTTAGAACTAGCTGGAGAAGTCAGGATGGGGCAACTGCAGATACCCACATCTGCAGGCATATGAGAGACAAAAGAGAAGGGAATGTGTAGATCAATAGCAGTAGCCAGTAGTAGGCAGAGAAGGTTTCAGGGATCTGTGAGAGAAATAGGAATGTGTAGTCAGAGTAGGGTGCATGGGTGCAGACTGGTGGTATGTTCATTTGGTGCAGGGACCAGTGGGAGATGTGTAGCAGAGGAGATAACTGTGGGCAGTCTGCAATTGAGTGTAATAATGAGGGACTCTAATATAAAGTTCTCTGGGCAGAGCATTTGTTCTTAGATGCGCTGCGTGAGCGTCAATCCCTTACATGCGGCTCTCACATAGGGAATCAGAGCCCTTGTCTCCCTGTGGCACAGGATGCTCATTGGACAAGGAGCGGCGTTGGGCAGAAGAGCTTACATCCATCTCAGACGTGCTGGTGCTGGGGGGCTCTTTCTTTTGGGTGGCTGAGCGGAGAGGTGAGAGCTCTCTGGGGAAGGTGATCTCTCGGTGCTCTTTCAGGCAGCAGGAGAAGCACATTTTCTTCTCTAACCTTCTCAGGAACACGTTGTTGGTTTTGAAGAACAAGTAGACATAAGGGTTGACTGCGCTGTTGGTGACCACAAATATGCCCAGCACTGCCATGACCTTCTCATCTAACCCAGTAACGGTCGCAAATGCCACTTTCATTTCCACAATGAAGTAAGGGAGGCCACACACTATGAACAGAATGATAATGACCAAAGTCATCTTAAGGGTCTTCAGCTTGGCCCTGGGAATGCAGCTGTTTGTGGACGTGAGCCTCAGCGAACGCCTCTTAAATTCCGTGTGACTTTCCTGGACTTTGCACGTTCCGTTGTGGTGCCTGGAGATCTTACAGGCTTTGCCCCTAGTCCAGATGAGCCAAAGGATGCGACTGTAGGCGACACACAGGATGCAGAAGGGCAAGAAGAAGACTATGAGCGAGCAGTAGATGATGTACGCCTGCAAATGCCACTTTGGCAACTGTCCGAATATGTTGAGGCACCTGTTTCCCTGCCCAGTGTGAGCAACTTTGAATACAAAAGCCTGGGGCACAGACAAGAGAAAAGCAAACATCCAGCCCAAAGCTGCCATGGGTCGAGTTGGTAGAGGGGTGCTTAGCGGGTTCATAATGACATGGTGCCGCTCCAGGGCTACTATGGCAATTATATTTGAAGATGCCATCAAGCCTGAAACCTGGAACACTTTGAAGACCCTGCAGCCTATATCCCCCACCAGCCACTCGTCTTCCAGCAGCTCCCAGACTATCTGTGACAGGAGAGACATGACTGACACATAGAGGTCTGCCAGAGCCAGCTGTGTGATGAGAAAGTTGATCTTCCTCTTCTTGCCCTTGCCACTGCAGATTTTATACAGGACCACGCCATTGCCCACCAGTCCCACGGCAAAGATGATGCTCATTGTGATCAATCGCAACTGCCTGTTGTAGTGCGGGGAGTCCGCAGCCTGGCTGTGCTGTACAGAGGAGCTGGTGATAGGAGCGTGTCCCGGCGGCTGGTCGCTCTCAGTCGCTGAGAAGGTGGACTCGGTGGAAGTCATTCCATAAAGCAATAACTCATCCATCTCGTGCCAGTGCCGCCGGCTCTTTGGGTGCAATGAGTTCGGCAGGTGCAATGACTTGGTGCAATTGTTGGGTGACAGACAGGTACCGCACGTGGGAAGGAATAAGTCCAGTCCCAGGTGTGGGGGCATTTTATCTGCTCCTGGTTGGCAAGTGACGCTCATATTGGGCTGTTATAGCAACGCTCAGCCCATCAGGGCAACAGTTAGACTATCATCATGTGGTACTGGGTACATTGACATTTCCAGCAAAAGGCGACCCAGTCCCAGCTTCATAATACCAAGTACATTGTGAGTATTGCAGGCTGAAGGTTTTGTTGGCATCAATATATCTGACATATCTTGGGGAAGGTGGCAGTCATACTCACATACAATTGCAGGTAGACTAGCCTTACTGTCATTCAAAAGTAATACACTTGTGTCAGGTGAAAACGAGGGGGGCACATTATAGAAGGAATCTGGCATTGATCAGCTTGACACCTTGGCAAATGTGTATTTCAGTTCAGCTTGTTCTTAATGCAGAGAAATAGTGGAGACTGGCTGTGTTTCCACAAGGTTGGAAAAATACCTTTCTTGGGTATTGGGATCCTTGCAAATACACATCAATGGGTCAGTTAGTACAGTTGTTCATTCCTAGGCAACAATTTTATTAATACCTACTTTGCTGCTGTAATGGATCACAGGAGTGGATGTAAACCCAAAAATAACATTTATATTTGTAAAGGCCATTCACTGCTCATACACAATGGACATTGTAACAACTAAGATTCTGCTTGCAGCTATGTACAGTATCTTTATGTTTTCCACTGAAGTTTGCCGGCATTGGCCTTTGCCAGTCAAAATCAAGCCAAAGTGAGAATCTACTAAAAATAGCAGCTACTAAATAGTGAGTTACTAAAATTATCTTAGCTGGAAAGGGTGGGAGCTACAATCCCTGTTTTGTTGAAAGGGTCAGGCATTTTTAGTAGCTTAAGGGTAGGGGCAGACAGGGCGATTCGGGGAGATTTAAAAGCACAAAGCGCCAGCGCCTGTGCAGACGCGGCGCAGCGATTTCCGGAATCGCCCGAAGTTTCCTCACAAGGTATCTTCGGGCGATTCAGGAAATCGCCGCGCCGCGTCTGCACAGGCGCTGGCGCTTTGTGCTTTTACGATCGTCAGACAGGGAGAAGGTAATTCGGGGAGATTGTCACCTGCAAAAAACGCCAGGCGACTAAATCTCCCCGAATCTCCCTGTCTGCCCCTAGTCTAAGGCACAACATGTTTGTTTCAATGTCCTTAATATATTGATAATGGGTTGAGTGCAGATAATCTCTTTTATTTGCAACTCCACTTACTGTTTTAAAAACATAGTGGTGAGCACAACTTTCCCTTGTTTGTTATAGTTTATATAGGAGCAGTGACCAGCTCCCTGTTGTAGGTCCCACCCTTTCCAGCAATAGTCAGGTGATCCCAGTGGTGTCTAATAAAAGGGCAACAAAGTTTGTTTGGGAGTTTTACTTTGAAAGCAGCAAGTAAGTTGCAGGTAAAACTTAGTCCCTGTGTAAAATGTATAATGAAGCAAGAATTCTTAATGGATCAGATTAATGTTGTTTAGGATTGGCCATACCAATGACTTTGAGGTAGTTGGCCAGCTTAAATATATTGCAATATATGAACAAACAATCTCTGTTTTGTTTAAAGGGTAAGGCATTTTTTTGTAAATTAAAGGAATACTGTCATGGGAAAATGTTTTTTTTTTCAAATAGCATCAGTTAATAGTGCCACTCCAGCAGAATTCTGCACTGAAATCCAAACAGATTTTTTTATATTTCATTTTGAATTCTGACATGGGGCTAGACATATTGTCAGTTTCCCAGCTGCCCCAAGTCATGTGACTGATAAACTTCAATCACTTTTTACTGCTGTACTGCAAGTTGGAGTGATATAACCCCCCCAGCAGCCGAACAACAGAACAATGGGAAGGTAACCAGATAACAGCTCCCTAACACAAGATAACAGCTGCCTGGTAGTTCTAAGAACAGCACTCAATAGTAAAAACCCATGTCCCACTGTGTTACATTCAGTTACATTGAGAAGGACAAACAACCGCCTGCCAGAAAGCAGTTCCCTCCTAAAGTGCTGGCATAAGTCACATGACTGGGGCAGCTGGGAAATTGACAAAATGTCTAACTCCATGTCAGATTTCAAAACTGAATATAGAAAATCGGTTTGCTCTTTTGAGTAATGGATTTCAGTGCAGAAGTCTACTGGAATAGCACTATTAACTGATGTGTTTTGAAAAAAACATGTTTTTCCATGACAATATCCATTTAAGGCACAACATTTTTCTATGTCCTTAACATATTGATAATGAGTGCAGAGGATCTCTTGTACTTGTGGAGGACAGGGCCAGAACTATGGGTAGGCAGAAGAGGCAGCTGCCTAGGGCGCAATAATGTGGGGGTGCTTGGCAGCTACCTCTAAAACTGTCTTCTCTCCTACCCTTAAATCCTAGTTTTTGTTTTTCCCTCTTGACTCCCTCCCCTCCTGTCCCCTCAGTCACTCACCCTTCCCTCCCCAAATTTTTCTGTTGCTTGCGCATAATGGGGGGGCTTGTCTGCAGGGGTGGGGCTTATTGAACAGGGGTGGGGCTTGCAGGACGGTAGTATATTCAATATGGCCTCCAGATACTAGTAGTGAAACATGCAGATACAAGGTTTGTCACACTAAGGGGCCCATTTACTAACTACCTAATCTAATTTAGTTTTTTTCTCACAAATCTCAAAAAAATTCATGGTTTTAATATCTTTTTTTAATAGCTCTAAAAAATTTGAGATTTATTAAAGGGGCAGATTTACTAAGGGTCGAATTTCGAAGTTAAAAAACATAGAAACTCGATCCAACTTTTTTAAAAGTATTTTTTCGATCGAAAATTGACCTTTTTCGATCAAATAGGTTCATTTTCAATCGAATAAGAATTGTTAGAATCATTCCAATGCATCGTTCGATTTGAAAAAAAAAAATCGATTTTCAAAAAATTCCAAAAACACATCTTAAAAGTTTCAGGAGGTCCCCCATAGCCTAAAACAGCAATTTAGCAGGTTTAAGGTGGTGAAGGGTCGAATTTGAATTTTTTTAAAGAGACAGTACTTCGATTTTGAATGGTTGAATTTAAAAATTCGACTAAAATTTTTTTCAATTCAGATAGAATTTTGGCCTATTCAGTAGTTGAAGTAGCCAAAAATGACTTCGAAATTCGAATTTTTTTCATTTGAATTTTCACTTCAACCCTTACTAAAACCTCTAATACAAAACTTCGCCAGTTAAGGGTAGGGACAGACAGGGAGATTCGGGGAGATTTTGTCGCCTGGCGTTTTTAGCAGGCGACAATCTCCCTGAATTTCCTCAAGAGGTATCTTCGGGCGATTCCGGAAATTGCCGCGCCGCGTCTGCACAGGAGCTGGCGCTTTGTCCCTTTTACGATCGGCAGACAGGGAGAAGGAAATTCGGGGAGATTGTCGCCTGCTAAAAACGCCAGGCGACAGAATCTCCCTGTCTGTCCCTACCCTTAAAGTTGTCACAGTCCTATAGAAGTTAAAGGGAGCTGCACTGATCCTTTTGGACTTTTTAAAGCAATTGAGACTTTTGGAGGTTTTCAGGGTTTTTCTTTTGCTAGGAATTGTCCAAAAAGCTCTAATTTTTAGAGGTATTCATATTTTTAGTGCATTATTTTCTGTTCATACTTTTTCATTAATAACCTTTAATAAATGTCATGACATTTGTAGTTTGAGTATGTGATTTTAGTCGTGATTTTTAAAAACCTCTAAATTCACTATAATATGGGATGACAGTTTAAATATATTGCAATATATGGATAAACAATCCCTGTTTTGTTTAAAGGGTAAGGCATTTTTTTGTAGCTGTATGCACAAAATGTCTCAATGTCTTAAATATATTGATAATATCTTGTATTTGATAAATAGGCCTCCACATCCAGAACATTAAGGGGGTTATTTATTAAAAATTGAAAGTTTCCAATCGGACACTTAAAGGGGAATATTCACATTTTTTGAGGAAAAATACCCTGAGACTACTAAATGGCGGAATCTGAACATACTCCATCTCAGATCAGTCGAGATCCTGTAGAAGACAATGGCAGATGTCCCTTTTCAAATTTGAAGATATTGTGGTCTGTGGTTGGTTTTGTACAATAATTTGAATAATTTCAGGGTTTTCGGCGATAACATGAAAAAAATCAAGAGATTCGTGAGGAAAATCTGAAAAATTTGTTCAGTTCACAATTTTCTCGAGACTTTTCCCAAGCTATTTTTTTTAGTTATTTTATCAATAAATAAGGTAAAATTGTGGAAGGACATTTGAAATTGTGAGAAATATTAGAGTTAAATAATCCCCTATCAGTGTCATTCACTAGCGGTGTGCCTTGTAATCCTCAATGCAAGCGGCGTCATCAAATATTTCTCTTTCAGTATATCTCAGAAATAAGTTGTAGTCTTCATGATAAGATGAATTAGCATCAATAAACCCTCAGCACTGAAATGGAGAAATATGATCAAAGGCACTATATAAATGCAACCAGCAATTTATGAAAGAAGAGGAACCCCCTACTAATAATATATATACTATAAGGATGGACAGTAACACTAATCAAATCTGTGGATCCAATTACTTTTCATAAAAGATTTGTTGTGCAGAAGCATCCCTTTCATACTTAATTACTTACATTAATAGCAATGCTATGTATTAATGACATTTGTTTGCTTGTTCTTTTATGTTTTTTTTTTTTTTTAAATAAACAAAATCGGGAAAATAATGGAGCTGTTTTTGAGTTATTAGTATAAAGCTTTCTTGGCTGTAATAGCCTAACTCCTGCTGCTTTCATGCAGAACACAGGTACATTATTAGGATACACCCTAGCAAAAAAAAGGGGGCAGATGCTCATGGGAGTTTTGAAAGAATTCGATATTGGAGAAATTGTCTGAAAAAACTTGAATATCAGGAAGGCTGCAAACATCTCCACATTGATCCCTAGACCTCTCCCATTGACTTAAAGAAGAATTCAACCCTAACGTTAAAAAACCCTAACCCCCTATCCCCACCAAGACCCCCCTGGGAGGTGGGTCTTGGTGGCGATGGGGTGTAGGGGGTTTTTAACATTAGGGTTGAAATTTCCTTTAAACAGTAATTCAGCAGGTTTTAGGTTGCAACTAGTTGAATTAAAATTCATAAAGGGATAGATTACAATAAACCTTGAAAATATCATTTGAATTTTTAAAAAAACTTCTTGCAGCAGTTGGGTGTCAGATGACTGATCCAATATATCTTATAGGGGCACGCTTCTTTTCCTAGTAGATGCATTAGAGCAGTGGTTCTCAACCATCCTAATGCTGCGACCCTTTAATACAGTTCCTCATGTTGTGGTGACCCCCAACCATAAAATATTAAAATATTTTCTTTGCCAGCCCATTGTTAGGAAGGTACAGGAGACAGTGTGGCTGCATAAAGGTTTGTTTTCCATGCGTAGTGCAGCAAAAACTTTTTGCCATACCCCAATTACCATGTTAATTTTACAGATTTTAAATGGGCAGGGAGAGCTGTATGGCAGTTCCTACTAAGGGGATATAGAAAGTTATAGTGCAAACGGCTTCCCTACACAGGTTACTGAACTACAACTCCCAGCACCAACAACCGGATAGCTACAACCTTGCCCCAGGGCTAGTGGGGAGACAGGTGAACCTGCTCCTGGAACCCCTTAAGGGACCCCTGTGAAAGGGTCATTCGACCCCCAAAGGGGTCCCGACCCCCAGGTTGAGAACCACTGCATTAGAGCTTACTCAACTAACTGATTCCAGTACAAACAAAATAACTGTCTTTTGCACAAATCCTGCGTGTACAGAGACATGGGGGTAAATTTATCAAAGAGTGAAGTTCCGCCACTAGACTGAAATTTTTGCAAGGCGTATTCATCAATGGGTGAAGTGAAAGTTCACCCTTTGATAAATACGCCTTTAAAAATCCCATAGAAATGAATGGAGAGTGGTGGAATTTCACTCTAGTGGCGGAACTTCACTCTTAACTTCACTCTTTGATAAATATACCCCATGGTGTCTGGTCCGAGGGGTTGGCGTCAAATTCTGGTTGAGTTTGGGCGGGAGTCGCCGTCAAATTCTGGTCCATTTTGGACACACCGGCTCAGCAGATGGGGACCCCTGTTATAAATGGCGCTTTCTGATGTCATTATAATCTACAGTTTGTTGGTGGTCAGGAGGGGGGGGGTCAGAGGGGCCGGCATCAAATACTGGTCGCTAGAGTCCTATTCTGGTCGCCAGTGTCCATTTTGGACGTGCCAGCGTCCAATTCAGATGCTCGGCGGCTGGGGATCCCTATTATAAATAGCGCGTTCTGACGTCAAGTGAATAAATAAATAGTGAATAAAGTACCCCCTGTTGTAAATTATAAGGATATTATAAGTTACAGAGGAGTTTCATGACCATATAAAAACTGATGGCTGAGCCTTTTATACAGGTCATGGGAATTCTGAGGTAACTTCTAATATCCTCATATTTTGCAACTGGGGGTAGTTTATTTATTATAACAGACAAGTTTCAATGGGGCAGATTTACTAAAGGTCGAATTTACTTAGAAAATTTGGATTTCAAAGTAATTTTTGGGTACTTCCACTAAATTCGATTCAATTTGAAAAAAAATAGAATTTTAAAATTCGGCCATTCGAAAATCGAAGTACTGACGGAATTTATATTTTTTATTCGATCAAAAACTGACCATTTTTTTAATGGTCAATTTTCGATCGAAAAAAAAACTTTAATTGCATTGTAAAGTTTTTTCACTTAGAAATTCGACCCTTAGTAAATGTGACCCATCAGAACTCACCGTTAATAACTAATGACATAAAAACTCACCGTTTATAGCTAATGACATCAGCACTCACCGTTTATAACTAATGACATCAGAACTTACTGTTTATAAGATATTCATGGCTGTTGTGTATTATATAGTGAATAAAGTACCCCCTCTTGTAAAATATAAGGATATTCTAAGTTAAGCAGCAAGTACTTCTCAGTAATTCAATAATGCATATATAGTGGCATAACATACAAGGTTTTCACAGAATTATTCACATACCACCAGGATTTGTCTCCCAGTGTTTCAGGCTCAAGAGTACTCCAACACAGAACTCCCTGAGTGCCTCTCAGTCCCTACACTTGGTGACTACCCCTGGGAAACTACCTATTCTCCTCAGTAACAAATAGACTGCTCTAGATACACTGTCAGTCTAACACCTGCATTACAGGATCTGCTATACACTATACATACTTCATTCACATGGTCCCGTTCCCTGACTTCACAAGGTGAAGAGAACATAGTGACACTCCCTTTTAAAGACACCCCTGGTCAATTACATAACTGCCAGGGAAACATTAACCTGGAAAGATGAATAGCTCCCCCCTCCCAACATTGAACATGTCTGTCCCTAGGCTGAATTAATCCTTTTGTGGGATACTTACAATGTTGGACTGGCCCACCAAGATACCAGGAAAACTCCTGATGGGTATAAGAAGTCAGCACTCACCAACGGGATCCAATGTGATAAGGTGCAAGTCTCTGGTAGCCATTTCCCCCTGAACTGATTACACAATTGTTCAAGTAGACAGCACCAAACAGTATAAATTCATTTAAAAGGCATTTATTAAAAAAAAAGGTCAGATATACAGCGACGTTTCAGGCTAAAAACAGCCTTTCCTCAAACTCCTTGTGGGCACAGGTGTCAGTGGGCCTTTTGCTTATAACCAGTGCCAGGCCAGGCACCCTAGGCAACCTGGCTGGCCACTGTGCCCAATAGGCACACATGCGCACTAGCGCAAATAGGCATATTCTCAGTCCACAGCAGGGCAAAGAGGAGACTAGACTAGGGAAAGGAGGCAGAGAAGGTACGTGTCTGGCGCCCACCACAGCTTTGCTCCCTAGACACATGCCTACTCTGCCTACCCCTAGTTCTGGCCCTGCTTATAACCATTTGGCCTATTTCATGGTCATTCCCTATTTCTTTATGGTAAGTGTATAGTATATAGAGAAAAGAGACTCTGAGAATAAAGAGGCTGAGTGAGGAGGGGAAATATAATAGTTTAGATGAGCCCTCAGCCTAAGGTTTTCTGGTGGGCCCCTGACATCCCAGTGGGTACTGTACAGTGGTGTAACTGCAGCAGAAGCAGATCCAGTGGCAGCTGAGGGTCTGCTTTCTCTGTAGGAGGCCTGTGAGTGATGTGACATACACAAAATTGCAAGTCAACTGCACATTTTTCAGCACAGCATTTCACCTACAATTCTGCCTGGGGTTACGGCTCTGAGAAAAAAAATTTGCGGGGACCACGGGACCCCATAGTTACAGCACTGAAAGTGTAAACAAACCTTTACACTCCTACATTAGTTTAGTACATGAAGGTTTGTTTCTCATTTAGCCCTTTAAAGGTTTATCACTGAAATACACTCTGTGCATACACACATTCAGGGAGTGGACAATAGTGGTGTATAAACCAAACTTGCATGCCAATGTACTAATCAGTGTCATTAATCTATTTCAGCAATTTTATTGTACTTTTAGCAATTTTATTTGCATTTTCATTGGTAATTTTCGCAATTTCCTGAATGGAGAACGCAGATATGATAGAGCATCTAAAATGTTAGGGTGCATTCAGGAGAGAAAAGAAAAAAAGGACTAATGGATGGAATGGAATAAAAACTGACAGGTTAAAGACGGGTATAAATGAGAGCAGGGTCATTCAAAATTTTTATAATACTCCAACTGCTTTTTTTTCCCCCTTCCATCAATTTCAGTACTTAAAAACTATTACAGTTTAAAGTACCTATCAAATCATTTTCTGTAGGATTTCTTCAAAGATAATTTCTTAAAAGCTCTAATGGGCCATAATGAGAAATCATAGACTAAAACTTTAGAGATGAACCTGTGCTCAATACTGCATTGGTTGTCAATCGACAATTTGAAAAGCAATGTATATGAGGCAACGCCCAGTAAATTGAATAACTATGTGTTTTCTTTTTTTCAGAAACATTGCATTGGGATGGCCATATGACTATGAAGATTTTCATTCATCCAGGTCACGGTATATCTGATATAAGTAATTCTAACACAACTAGAGTCAGCAAGTCCAGTTGTTTTAGAATTACTTATATCAGATATTGGGATGGCCTGTGATATTACTACAGCAATTCAACTTCATTATCTTTTTTATCTTTCCCAGACATCCCTTGGAAGGTTTAGGGGATAATTTATACGCCATGACGCTATTTATTAATGGTACTTGCACTTTTTTTTTTATAGTTGCACCTGTCACCAGCACAATCCTCCTCTGAATCATATACAGTACATTCAAGCCTATTGCTTCAGAGGAACCACCGTCATCCAGCTGCCGTAATTCCAGGGTTCTTTAATCGAGACTGTAGACCTGCCCTCGGTGAATCACACACACGTGATAACAGCACTTTATAATGCAATATTCAGAGGGTGCTGCTGTTGTAGGGATTTACCAGCCCAGGTAAATTACTGCAACATACTTAGAAATTCAATTTACTGTTGGCTCCTGACATATTGGAAACTTTAAGTTAACTTTGTGTATATTGTAGAAGGGCTAATTCTATGCAAATTTTCACCTGGTCTTCATTTTTTTTAAAAATAGTTTTTGAATTATTTGCCTACCTGCGCATCACTACTACAAACTGTTCTCCAAACATAAGCTATAACCTTTTCCAAAAGATTAATGTTTAGTATGATGTAGAGAGGGATATTTCTGAGACAAAATGCAATTGGCTTATATTTTTTATTTGTGTTTCTTTACTTATTTAGATGTTTATTCAGCAGCTCTTCAGTTTGCAATTTCAGGCGGTTTCTAGCAACCGCACATTCACGATTTGAATAAGTGACTGGAATAGGAACAGGACATTATTAACATGTATTATTAACATGTATTTCTATAGCGCCAACTTGTTTCGTAGCGCTGACATAAAGCATACCTACCAACATTTTGGAAGTAAAAAGAGGGACAAAAAATATTTTTTGCGCATAGCATGTTTTGACCACGCCCATTTTGTGAACCACACCCCCTATTTACCATGTACAAAATGTGTCAGGTTATGAAAGTTATTTAAAAATATTTGTTATAAATGTATTAAAAATATTTCTCCTTGTCTAAACTGTTACAATTACTTATCTTATCTCTAAATTGTTACACAGTATCTTATTTGCGCCTGTCAGTTGTTCTGGGCTCTCTGCCAAAAGCCAATTAAGTTAGAAACTTTGTTTCTTTTCCTAGCTCTTCAATGCACAGAAAAACAGGAATTTCCAGTACAAATGAGGGACTGCAGGTTAAGCTGTCAAAAGAGGGACTGTCCCTCCGAAAAAGAGACATTTGGGAGTTAGACATAAAGGTGAATGGTCGCTGTGACAGGACCAAGCCACTACTGAAGCAACGCTTGACGAGAAACAGAATCACTGCCCCTATCTGTTCTACTGCAGCGGGACACTTCGTGTGACGTCACACATAATCACGTGCTGCGTGTGCGGACGTGGGATGCGTACGTCGGGTTCCTGGGTGAGGGTGTTCATGAGAAAGTAGTACCAGTTGGTTGTACCTCTGTAATGTAACATATCTGTCTGGAGGAGGCGTTGTACGGCGTGGGGTAACTATATCACTTAACCATGCGAGCAGCAGTGTGCTGTACGTGACAGAGTTTTAGTGAAGGGCAGAGCGAGCGTTTGTAACATATATTAGTGTATTGAGGGCGAAGTTCAGCCTGCAGGTATCAAAAGCTGGAGATGTTTCACTTTTTTATGTCCTCAAAATAGGGGCATCTCCGTTCGTTCTCCAGGCCTGTTGCTTAGTAACCAGCTGATGCTGACTCATTTGTAGCATCTTCTGGATAGGGACACCCTATGTAAAATTGGAAATACAGCCTAGTAGCAATCACAACCCATTTTTTCTACGCAGAGGACCGTATAACATTGTAGACAAACTTACTGGTGGTGTTGCTCATAGTGTCCAATCAGAAATTAGGTTTGAACAGTCTTGCAAATTGTCTCGGAATATTACCCTCTACATCAGAGATCCCCAACCAGTAGCTCCCGAGCAACATGTTGCTCCCCAACCCCTTGGATGTTGCTCCTAGTGGCCTCACAGCAGGTGCTTATTTTTGAATTTTTGGTTGCATAAAAGCCAGGTGTACTGACAAACAGAGCCTCCTGTAGGCTGCCAATCCATATAGGGGCAGCCCGTGAAGTTTTTGCATGCCTGTGTTGCTCCCCAACTCTTTTTATTTTTGAATGTGGCTCATGGGTAAAAAAGGTTGGGGACCCCTGCTCTACATCATATTAAAAATTAACTCAAATGTGAACAACCCTTTTAAAGGGCACCAATCACAGCCAAAAACAAACATATTAACAATCTGACCAGTACAACCTAAACACATTGAATCAAACCACATATATAGCTTTTTTTTTTTTTTTAAACAGTTTTTAAAAAATCCCATACTTTGTCAAATGGGTTCTTTCACAGAGGGAATCCATACTGTGACTACAACATGCAAATGAGTTCACAAGCATGCTCAGATTGTAGCACTGCCCTGAGTATTCTACCCAGAATGCATTGCTTTAGTAATCTCTAGAGGTATCACGAGATTTCCCTATCTTATCCCCTGCTGGTGATGTCATTATGCAAATAACCTTCCAGAAGGTGGCAGCACTAACACAGAAGTTTGGCAGATTTCAAAATAGCTTAGGAGGTTTATTAGGCAAGCAAGGAATTTCAACTGAGCATGTGCGAGATTTCAGAGCTACAGTTGGCTGTGAAGATATAGGTAGGAGGAGTCAGTGAAATCCAAGATGCCTGCCTCAGCTAGAACTGCAGTGGAGGTAGAGGAGATTTAGCAGAAGGTATAGTGAGCTGATCATTTACATTATACAAACAATTCTAACTGTATCAGATTTCTTGAACTTTCACATAGTTTTTTTTACTTAGTAAATAACTTACTTAGTATGATTTTAGTTATGATTGGTGCCCTTTAAGTAGCATATAAAGCATCAGCTAAGCTGTTCTGCTGCTAGATGATTTCTCAGGCTGTTATTGTCAGCAGTTTTCACTGTAATATATCAGCCAGTCAACAACTAAGTGGACCTGAGAGGGAACTAAATTTTATCTCCTTGCGAAGGCAAAGTTGTGATTGGCTACGCACATCCTACTGTGCTGCTGTCCACCTAATAAAGACCACTATCACCTAAAAAATGCTCATATTTGCATTCTATTTAACTAAATAAAGTAAAGCGTGAATTCTGAAATTGCTGCATTTCATCTTTTTTTTAAGCCTTTTTCTTAGATCACAGACATGCTATTTTGATATAGAATACATGTAATACTGAGCTGATCTATTGTTTTGGTGTGTATTTAAGTTCTTAACTCAGTTGTAAATCATTGTAGGTATACAGTAATGATTTCAGGAAGGAATAAACAGCTGCAATTTCTCTGATACTGAGAAGTATGACCCAATCATGCCTCTGCCAAACATAACAAGTAAGAGTATATTTCAAAATCACTATACCTGTACTGATTTACTGGTTTTTTGACATTTTGGAGGATTGCATTCATTCTATTGCTACAATCACAAAGCGCTACACAATATGTTGGCGCTATAGAAATACATGTCAATAATCACCTGTCTATTAGAGAATATAAAGGGCTTTCTTGAACCATGTGTAACCCATGTAAAGCATTATCAAGCAATGTGCTCCACATAAAAAATATCATTACACAGGATGTTTAATAGTTGTTAATATTAAGATGTAAATGTGCCCCTCAGAGCTTCTTTGAGTTTGGCTTGCACTCGTCCTAGGACTTGTCTTGTGTTGCTCATTAAAGGACCAGTAACATCCAAAAATTTAATTGTTTTAGGCTAAGGGCAGACGGGGAGATTCGGGGGCGATCCGACGCCTGGCGACGGATCGCCCCCGAATCTCCCCAAATAGCTTGACACCCCCAGCGCACCGGCGAGGCTTAAAAACGCCGGCGTTTTTAACAGGTGCTGGCGTTTTTAAGCCTCGCCAGTGCGCTGGGGGTGTCAAGCTATTTGGGGAGATTCGGGGGCGATCCGCCGCGGCGAGAAGTCGCCAGGACGGATCGCCCCCGAATCTCCCCGTCTGCCCTAAGCCTTAAAGTAATAAAAATATAATTCAGTGTTGCCCTGCACTGGCAAAACAGCTGTGTTTGCTTCAGAAACACTTCTGTTGTTTATATAAATAAGCTGCTGTGTAGCAATGGGGGCAGCCATTCAAAGGAGAAAAGGCTCAAGTTACACAGAAGATAGCAGATAAGTTCTGTAGAACATAATGTTATCTGTTATTCACTATTTAACCTGTGCCATATAGCCTCTTTTTAGTTTCCACCATTGCTACACAGCAGCTGTTTATAAGAACTATAATAGTGTTTGTGAAGCAAATAGATCTATTTTACCAGTGCAGGGCAGCACTACATTACTTTAAAACACTTTCATTTTTTGGTGTTACTGTTCCTTTAAAGTAATATACAAATAAAAAAGGGCCTGCACTTTTCAATCTGTGGCTGTTTCCTTCTCTAATGAGTGAAATCTGGTCAGATATATCTAGCCATTCGTCTCATTTGACAATCACTAGAATTTGACAAGCCTCCTGTAGCGAGCATTGGCTTTGTTAAGGCCACCATTTTTTTTAGGCTGGCTGAACAAACTGTGGTCTATTAGGCCTCTTACTAAGGGGCAGATCATTTATCAAAATGTGAGTTTAATTTTTAATAAATAAAAGTTCACCCACATTCTGTTCATTCCTGTAGGATTTTTAGGCGCATATTTATGACTGGTTGGAAGTTAGAACTCCCCATTTGTAAGCTTCCAAAAATCCCATAAGAATGAACAGAACTTGGTGAGTGTTTGTAAAAAAAATTTGGGGCACCAATGTTTTTTAAAAATATTTTTTGGGGCCTCAATTTTTTTTAACTTGTAAGGAGGGCCCTGATGCCAGTGTTTTTTTTTTTTAACTTATGAGGGGGCCCTGACCATCAATAGCTTTTTATAACTTGTGTGTGTGGGCTTAGCACTGATGTCTATGTGGGCTGTTAACTGTGATTTATAGTGGGCAGGATCAGGGGTGGGCCCGAAAATGTTGTTGTATGAGGCCCTGTGATTTCTAATGGCGGCCCTGCTAACTGCAGAGCACAGTGCCAGCAGGAGTAAGAAAAGCTCTGTCTTGTGGCAGCTCTCAATTCTCTCTGGTGTTTCTGAAAGGAACCGTAACACCAAAAAAATGTAAGTATTTTAAATTAGTTAAAATATAATATACTGTTGATGTGCACTGATAAAACTGGTGTGTTTGTTTCAGCAGCAGTACTTTAGTTTATATCAACAAGCTGCTGTGTAGCCATGGGGGCAGCCATTTAAGCTGGAAAACGAGAAAAGACACAGGATAGTCTACAGATACTAGAAATGCTCTGTAGTATACAATGGGATTCTTCAGAACGTATCTGCTGTGCATCATGTGCTTGAAAGGCTGCTGCCAAGGCAACACAGCAGCTTGTTTATACAAACTATAGAAGAGTTTTTGAAGCAAACGCAGCAGTTTTACCTTTGCAGGTCAACAGTACATAACATTGTCATTCCTTTAAATCATTTGAACTTTTTTGGTGTTACTGTTACTTTAAGTTGCACAACTATGTGATATGCAGATAAGGGAATAGGAGCATAGTGTCTGTGCCTCTTCTGCACGAGGCACAAGACTTTTACATGTGTTCCCATTGCCAATAAAGAAGACCTCTGAGTTTCTCTGTGGCTTGGAATAATCATTTTCTTTATGGAAAAAAGTGGATTCTCCACCTTTAGAAAAACACTATCCCCCATATGTAATAAAGGCACTAAGTTTGCCCTGGAGCAGTATTCAGTGTTCCCTAAGGTGTGTGCTTGCGTGAGTATGCACACATTTTGAGGCCAGTGTACAAAGAATGTTGTCTCAAAACAAAATTTTGTATCAATCCTGACCTGAGCACACTGTGTGAAAAACCTGCACACACAAAATGTCCGTACAATTTTTTTTTAGCACATATTCGAGAAGGAATTAGAGCAAACATTGTCAGTAACCCATAGCAACCAATCAGATGTTTGATTTTATACAGGTGCCCAGTAAATGCTCCCTGCTGATTGGTTGCTATTGGCTACTGTTCCTGGGCAAACTTAGTGCCTTTTATTACATAACCCCCTATGTGGCAGATTTTACAAAGTATGAAATTAGAGCTCACCACAGAATAAACATTTTCTATTTAGTCCTATGGGATTAGAAGTGTGTTTATGAGTGGGTGAAAGCTAGCATTCACCATTTAAGGCCGGGGACAGACAGGGAGATTCGGGGAGATTCTGTCGCCTGGCGTTTAATCGCAGGC
>CM044431.1:195365537-195379004 GCA_024363595.1 Xenopus borealis | reverse complement strand
CAAAAAACGCCAGGCGACAAAATCTCCCCAAATCTCCCTGTCTGCCCCTACCCTAAAGCAGCTCTGGCAGGGCGTCGATGACTCCCCCAAACTGATACATTTCTTATCTTTGTCCCTGCTGAGCAGTATCCCTTTGTATAATTACAGGCAGCTATTAGAATTGATACAATAGTTGCTAATACTCCAGAGATGTTACCGAGAAATGTATCAATTAAATGTTGCAGAATTGTAACAGTTTAGAGTCTGCACCTGAATTACTGAGCTGTCAGACTCAAACCAGAGACACAAACATTCAACTTTAAACTTAGATTTTAGAAAAACAGTACAAGATGAATAATGGAAAGTAATTGGAAAAAAAGTCTTTATTTCTGGGGAACAATTTGAAAACAACTGAACTAAAAAATAGTGTTTGGAAGGTGAACAAAACCCTTTTAATACCGTAAATATGCTTCTAAAAATCCCATAGATGTGACTAGAAAGTGGGCGATATTTTATTTGATAAGCTCTAATTTGCCACTTTGATAAACCTGACCCTATGTGTACCATTAAGGTTGCCATAGACAGGGAGATTCGCTCGTTTGGCGATACAGACAAGCGTCTCTCCCCCCGATATGCCCACATTGAGGTGGGCGATATCGGGCTGATCCGATCGTGGGCCCTAGGGCCCAACGATCGGATCATAATGGAGGGGATCGCAGGACCACATACACACAGAGATGTGCCCGTGATCCGACTAGGTTTTTTTAACCTGCCTGATCAAGATCTGGCCGGGTTTCACCAAATATCCGTTGAGGAAGCCCGTCGGATTGCCCCAAACACGGGCCCGTGTATGGGGGCCTTAAGCCTTACTAACATTAGTGGTTTTAGTGACAACAATGCTGCAAGTTGTTAGTCTGAATTCATACTTCATACTGATCTCTTCTCTTAAAAATGAGCTGGGATGTTGTCAAAGTGCTGTTATTGTATTTCTTAAAGAGAATGTAATGTTGATGATATTCAAAGCCATTCCTAGCCAACATGATGGATTGTTAAAGCAGTGTAACTTCTGAAATAACAAAGGCAAGACTATTCAGATGCCAGAAAGCAGATTTAGAGTCCTTCCCCTTTTATCAGTTGGGAGTGGCAAGTTTCTGCCTATAAAACTCTGTTGTGTGATACCTTCTGCCTCTATCACCCTTTCCTTCTTGCAGCAGCTGCTTCCCATTAACAGTGGCAAGGTGAGTTCAGTTTAACAGTTATATTTTTCCCTATGAGCTAGTGGGATGATTATATTATTGGCACCTTTTGTATCCAGAAATATATGATAATTTGCATTAAGAGCATGCACATGCTAGGTAACTGACCAGTACATTTACTTTTCCCTCACCCAGAGAGCATGGGCCAATGGCTTGGGCTTAGTGCAGCCCCAGTAGCAGACGATGATGGCTCAGTTCTTGTGGCAAAAGAGGAAGACTTTAAGGAATCTAAAAGAATCAGAACGACAGTGAACAATAGAGAAGTTGTCATCTTTTACCATGAAGGACAATATCATGCCTTGGACCTCCGATGTTACCGTAAGCACATTGTGTAGTAACCCAAACCACTTTAGTGGTTAGTTAATGGTAACAATTTAAAAAAACAGGTATTTTGTGTATTTTTTACAGATGCAGGAGGACCATTACATCTTGGAGATATTGAGGTCAGTGAGTTTAACAAGATAAAATGTGTTTTATTGGACTATTACAGTCTTACTAGTTTTTTCCTGGTGCAGTTTTTTCCCTTTAAACGTCTTTTACCCCTTTAGCATTTTAATGTAACATTTACATGTATGAGATCTGATATCCAGAAACCTGTTATCCAGAAAGCTCCGAATTACGGAATGGCTCCCATAGACTCCATTTTATCCAAATAATCCAAATTTTTAAAAATGATTTTCTGTTTCTCTGTAATTATAAAACAATACCTTGTACTTGATCCAAACTAAGATATAATTAATCCTTTTTTTGTCTATAAAACTCTGTTGTGTGACCACAACCAGCCTATTGGCTTTATTTAATGTTACATGATTTTATAGTAGACAAAGTATAAAGATCCAAATAACAGAAAGATCTAATATCCGGATAACAGGTCCCACGTTATCCACATTTGCATTATTTAGCAATGCTATTTGTAGGAGCATGATATTTCCTTTTATTTTAGATTTTATTTTAGATTAAGGGTTAGTTTATTTTGATAAAGCTTCTTGTTTTTAATAGTACACCAAAAATAACTTAAAAATAAATTAGTTACATTTCTGCCCCTAAGTCACACATTGCTTCATGACTTAACTATGATACAGAGAGCAGTTCTTTTTCACTTTTTCCATCTTTTTGTTTTTGGGTAGGAAATGAGTAAAGGGAATATGCTTTCTAAAGCCCGAAGAGACCAGCACATGCAAAGTATACAATATCAGCATGTTTATCGTATTCATGAAATTTATAGCAAACCGTAAAGTGTGTAATGTTTTGTGTTAACTGAGATAAACTGGAGTGTTCCTGTTCTATGATTGATCTGATACAGATCATAAGTTTAGCAATCTTCTGATTATAACTTGTATACACTTTATTTGCTTGTGAAGCATATCTGTATAACAAAGAGCAGTTTGATGCATTAAAGCTTGAGTTATATTAGAATTCCCTGTAATTAGCAATTTAGAGAGGGGGGATTAGAGAGTGCCGGGAGAGGGTGATGTGAAGGAGAAGGCAAATGACATAAGTGTTCTTATCTTTCTGTCCATATGCTGGGGAAATGTTGATGTACATTATCTATGGTCACAAGCCAAAAACATAAAGCTGAATGCTGTGCCAAGTACGTGCTTGCACATCAGCTTTTGGCTCAACGACTATTCCATGCTTTAATGATAATCTTCAATGGGATTTTAAGAAGAGCACATTTCATTTACCAGTGATTTTAGTTTATCTAAATGTATATAAACCACAAATGCACTTAAAGGAACAGTTCAGTGTAGACGGGCTGTGCAAAATAAAAAAATGTTTCTAATATATTTAGTTTGCCAAATATTTTATCTATAAAGACTGGAGTAACTGGATGTTGAACAGAACAGAACACTACGTCCTGTTTTTCAGCTCTCTAACAATGAGTCAGCTACTTTAACGGTGGGGGGGGGGCCACCTGGGACTTAACTGTTCAGTGAGTTTGCAATTGATCCTCAGCATTAAGCTCAGATTCAAAAGCAACAAGTTATGACCCATGTTTCCCCCCCCCCCCCCCCCAAGTCACTAAGTGGTTACTGCCTGGTCAGTGGAAACCAAGAGAGCTGCGAAGCAATTAGTGTTCTTCTAGTCAAAAGAAATAAAATGCTCCTGGAGAACCATATTACTCAGTGTATTATATTTATTGGCATTCACTGGATGCGAGACATCCAGTCACTCCAGCCTTTATACATGACATTTGTGGCTAACTAACTATATTGAAAACAATTTTTATTTTGCCCAGCCTATATATTTACCCAGTTTTTATTTTTATACTGAACAATTCCTTTAAGCCACAACTGCAGCTAACTATATCTGATATAGTTCCAAGTATGTGTGTGTAAATATGTGCCTGTTAACATTTCTCAGATGAGTTCTATCCCTTTATCTGTATGATATTTATCCTCCATAATTGAAATCCGTTACCATATGATTTGGGAACCTATTGTGTATCTGTGGATTTATACTAAAAATGGTTGCTAAGAAAGCAGCTGTTCTCTCCGTGTTGGTGACGGCACCAATCATTGGTTATAACATAAGCATCATCATTTTTTTTTTTTTAAATCAGAGGTATCATTTTCTTTAACGCATTGGATTTAATTGAGCCAATTTCTAGAATAATTTCACTGCTTCATTCCTCTTTTCACTTTAAAAAATATGAAGTGGGTACTAAATCAGGGAAAATGTAGGAAATATCATACAATGAGTAGATATATTAAATGAAACCCGTTACAGAATTTAAAATATATGATACCTATCCACATATTGTAGATATGTCCTTTTTTTATTATTTGTTGTGTCAAGCCACTTTATTGAATCTGAACCGCTGAAAATGATCTGATTATTTTTTGTCACTCTGTGTTGTACAGTGCCTTAAAGGGGTTGGTCACTTTAAATTCATTTTTAGTATGATGTTGAGAGTGATATTCTTAGACCATTTGCATCTGGTTTTTATTATTTGTGGTTTTTCAGTTATTTAGCAGCTCTCCAGTTTGCAATTTCAGCAATCTCATTGCTAGAGTCCCACGGGATATCAATATGAGAGGGTGTGAATAGAAAGATGAATAATACAAAAGTAGTTGAGTTTTTAGATGGGATCAGTGACCCTCATCTGAAAGATGGAGAGTCGGAAGAAGCAGAATGCAAATAATCCAAAAATTAAAATGAAGACCAGTTGAAAAGTTGCTTAGAATTAGCCATTCTATAATATGCTCAATGTTAGCTTAAAGTTGAACCACCCCTTTAAAGGGCCAGGAATATTTTATTTTATTTAAATATTTTGTTTTCAAGGGAAGAGGATAGGGAGAACATGCAAACAAAACATGGTTCACAATTAGAAATATGTATTATCAGGGGGTGTAAGGGGATACATGGTAGAACAGTCTTGTACAACCTCTTACATTCATATAATAGTACAGGTGCCCAAATACAACGACAGTCTGCCCAGCAGGTATAAGTACCACAAATCAGAGAGCTCTATCAAGTTAAAATCAAGCCATGGCCTCCATATTCTTTCAAATTAATTTGGGCACCCACTAGCAATATAAGTGAGTTTAATGGAGGAGACCCACTGGGTAACCATTGGGGCATTAGTACTCATCCAGCTCATTATTACTAGTTTTTTTGTGTAGTGCAGAGTTATCCGCATAAGTGATCTGGCTTTGTTCATAGGTACCAGATCCTCCACTAAGCCTAGAAGACAGGTTTTCAGGGAGCACAGGTTGGGGAGTGCCAGGTTGTCAGCTAAGTACCCCATGACCTCCCCCAAAAGCTCAGTGTTGGGGGGCACTGCCATGCCAGATGTAGAAAGGATTCCTCTGGCTCCTGGCATCCTGGGCCCCTGACTGCACATTTTTTGGAGCCTTGTGGGGGTAATTTACAACTGGTGAATGAATTTGTACTGAATTATCTTATCATGCAGGGAGAGTAGGTCATTGAAGATTGAATCAGTGGTCTTATCCCACTGTTCCTTCCTCAGAGCTAGGAGTGACTGGGCTCTGATAAAGGGTGAAGGGGTTGTGTCTAGGAGTGCCTGGTAAAATCTGGATGTCTGCTTTTTCCGCTCAGGGTTATGGAGAATATCCAATAGTAACCTCCAGGGAGGAGAATTGGAATTTAAATGCATGGTGAAATTGAAGTTAAGCTGCTGCAATGTAGGGGACACCTGGTTCATAAGAGTGTCCCCCAAGAATTTAAACCCGTTAATGGCCAGTAAAGAGAGACTTAAAGGAGAACTGAACCCTTCATTAAAAAAAATTAACCCCACTCTCCCCCCAGCGTAGCTCTTACCCTGGGCAAATGCCCCTAACTTTTACTCACCCTTAGCGGCAGTTCCAGGCTTTGGAGTTCAAGGCAGCCATCTTCTTCAGTAATCTTCGTCTATTGAACGGCATTTTGGCGCATGCACAGTTGCAGAATAAGAAGAACATGGCTGCTTTGCACTCCAATGCCTGAAACTGCCGCAAGAAGAAGGTGGCAAGTAATTTAAAAGCTATAAAAAAAAAAAAGAAAAAAATGGAATTAGCTATTTTATAACATACTGAAAATGAACTTAAAGGTGAACCACTCCTTTAAATCCCCTCCCATTGCATGTAATATTGAGTTGATTAAATCTTAAATACTGCTCTGTGTTTGTTTGCAGGATATCGGTGGACAGACGTGTGTTATTTGTCCATGGCACCAATATACCATTGCTTTAGCCACTGGTGAAGGTCTGTATCAGGGATCCGACCCTCAAGATCCACTCCAGACTAAAAAATGGTTCTCCAAAGGAGTGAAGCAAAGGGTCCATAAGGCGACTGTGAAAAATGGAGGTGTCTACGTAATTTTGTCAGACACAAGTATTCGCTGTGACTCTGATGATTATGCATGTGAGAAGCTCAAAGAATCTGAAAACACTGTTAAAAAACCTAAGTAAGGTCTAACCTTCTCACTGTTGTGGGGTTCTCTGGTTCCAGACGTCACATGTCTATTATTCGGGTTCCTGGCAGTGGAACCTCTTTCAAAGTCACAATACGGATCTCTTTGACACGTATTTCAAAATGAATATATGTCAGCTATTGGAACAGTGCATCAAGCTTACTACTGACATGTTTCCTGCCCCATGGCATTATACTCTGAGGAAGTGGCATGGGGCACGAAACGCGTTACTAGTAAGCTTAATGCACTGTACCAATAGCTGGCAAGCCTTTATTGCATCTGAATAAAGAAAGTTTTTTATTCATTTTGAAATATGTGTCTAAGAAATTCATATTGTGACATTAAGGTCTAAACTTCATTTACCTAACTACATACCTCACAGCTGCCACATTTTTTGCAGGTCATTCCTGATTTTGACCGCTCAGCCCGCAGTCCCAGGTTTGCTACTGAACAATCCCGACTTTCTCTTTGATCACCTTCACTGAACAGCCAGAAATAGATACAACGTTTCTAACTTAATTGTCTTTTGGCAGAGAACCCAGAATAGATACTTAGATTTTGTAATATTTTAAGAAAAGAAAGTCTCTTGGGAGAACTTAGCTTAAAGAGCAATTCACCATCATTTGCAAAACTGTAATAACACACAGAAATATGTTCAGACTTTCATAACCTGCAAAATGTTGTAAAATGAACATGGTAATTAGGGGATGTGGCCACAAAATTGGGCATGGCCAAATAAATTGCCGTGCTCCACCCGGCAAATCTTTTTGTCCCTCTTTCTGATTTCAAAATGTTGGGAGGTATGCAACTATGGTACACTAAGGTCTTTCTCTCACATGGGCTAAAAGCAATATTTGCTGCTATAAGTGTAAAGTACATAAAACTAAGCTCAGTTTTCATAGACTTTTATTTTGGAGTAAATATTTTTGGTCTAAAGGGATTAGAACCTACTGGTGTTTCTGTTTGATGACTAAAAGACAATGTGCTTAAGTACTTTTCCTACATATGTAATACACCCAGCCACTGCAGAGGATCTTGTGTGTATAAAAGATGCTTGTGCACATATTCATCCTTGTTCTTTTGCAAGGTTTATCCAAAAACCTCACCTTTGTGAAAGAAGAGTAGCTGGTGTGCAATATTTACTCTACCTCTGGAACATCGCCACAGCTGCAGAGTAATACCAAACGTGTGTATGAATATATATATATGTATGTGTTTGTGTGTATATATAAGGAATAATGTTCTCTCTGTTGTAAAATATAAGGATGGTATAAGTCACTGAGGCATAATATAAAGGAGACTATATGAAGGAACTAGGCCATAGGTTTAGTGCATTCCTTCTAACTCCAATATCCTTATATTTTACAACAGTTTTTATAATACACAAGCTTCCATGAGTTGTGCGACACAAATTACATCAATAAGCACCATTATTTGTCAAGATGATAAAATGGTCAAACAAAGATACGTTTACTTTAACCACTAGTTCGAATAAGTGGGTCTTATACATTTTCCGTTGTTTATCTTTTCCATCATCCCATCATTCAGTGTCAGTTCAACTGATCAGCTCTGTTAATTAAAGTGATACTGACACTAAAAAATTTATTTTATCATATGAATGTACATTAAATGTTACCTGTAGGTCATGTTAATAATTTTTTGCTGAGAGCTTTGTTTTTGTATATAATTGTTAGTTGATGTTCCTAAGCCTTACTCTCTGACTTTGCCAACCTGACTGTCCCATCTCAGCCTGTTAGTTACAGTTTCTAATGTTAACGGACTCCTGCTGCACAAATATGGCAGCCCCCTCATACAGGAACATGGGGGATCAGACAGGTAATGTAAAAGCATCATGCAAATACTTTATGGCAAAGTTAGAAGTAGCTTTCAAAGACAATATTATAATAGATGTGAAAAGGAGTTTAATTTCAGGTGTCAGTATCTCTTTAACTGGCATTTGCTACATTGTTTCAGTAGTCAGAGCAGCAGTGACAGCAGAAAATAGCAAGACACAGACAATGAATGCTGTCAACAGCAACTACATTTTAAAATAATGTGATTTATTTTTTAACATGACTGGAAATTCTAATAAAGGTGTATTGGAAAGTTGCATAGTATATTTTCCTTTGTTAGGCAAATGTATTTGTGCAATTAAAGGTTTACAGTATCTTTACGATAAATAAAGGATTCCTCAGATGCTCTGAATTTTGGATAGTGTCTGTACTGGTGTCTTAAAGGGGACCTGTCATCATCACCTGAAAATCTGTATAATAAAGGTCCTTTTAAGATTAATTTTGAAACCCAAATTCTTTTTTATTAAAATAACCATACTATTATAAACTCATTTAAAACTTTCAGCTATCATACATATATTGCATGCCCCTCCTCTATGCCTTAGTCATAGAGGTGGGGCAGGCAATTACTTTCACTTTCCATTCTGCAATTTCTAGATGTCACTACATTCCTTGGCTCATGTGACCTAACTTTATAGTTTGTTTGGTATGTTTGTCTGCACCGTTGAATCATACGATCCCAGGAGACTGTCCTTATTTTTTAAAATGGCTATTTTCTATTTATGATTACCCAATGGCACATGCTACTAAATTTGTATATTTTTATAATAATGGTTTATTTACATGAAGCAGGGTTTTACATATCAGTTGTTTTATGCAATATCTTTTTATAGAAACCTACATTGTCCAGGGGGACAAGTGTAATTTTATCTATAAGAATAATTGCCTACTGTTTTTTCATTGGTGGGCGGGCGGGTTAGCCAGATGAGAAGGCCGCTGGCTGTGAGGTTTTCTTTACAAGTGAACTGAGCAGATTCTGGGGGAATACACTCACAGGCAAGGTAAGGGATAATATACTGTAGCATCAAAACAAATAATGCATTGCAATTACAAATAACCTTATAATCATTCCTCAAAGCTTAGGAAAGATTATAGATTTCCACCATAGACCCCCTTTAACCTGTGATACATGACCTAATAATGAGCCTCCAGGCTGAGAGAGGCTTTAGAGCAGAAACTCCAAGATCCACATTGATACATTTTTATTTTACATAACAGAGGGAAAAGATACTATTTTGTGTTCAATATAACATCTATAAAATTATTGTATAGTCCATGGCAAAGTAATACAATAGTTACGTAGCCTAGTCTCAGCTGCCTACACCTTCGCCAAAGCAAACCTCTCTGTGGCAAAGGCTAGATAGCAAGTTAAGCTCACCATGTAGGGAAAGTCTTTCTTACTCCAGGACTGTACTGCTGCTGAGGGTAACGGCATACTCAGGGTAATATGTATGTGTATGGTGAGTCGATGGGAATAATTTATTAGGAAGGCCTGGTTTTTACTCTTCTATTATAGAATAGAGGCAGCATCAAAAAAGGCCTGAATTGTTTTTTCAAATATTTTGTCATGCTTTCAGGATTTTGATGAAAATAGTCATTGTCATGCAAATGCATTAGTGTGTGCTGTACAGGAGCTGGAAATCAATAAGGCTAAGGCCAGACGGGGAGATTCGGGGGAGATCTGTTGCCTGGCGAGTTCTCGCCCCCAAATCTCCCCAAATAGCTAGGCACCGCTGCGCACTGGTGAGGCTTAAAAACACCTGCGCTTGTTCACACGGAGCGGCGTGATCTTTTAAATCGCTTAAAATTGCCTGGCGAGGCAAGAAATTTCAACTGAGCATGAGCGAGATTTCCTCCCCAACACTCATCTTCTTCTAATGTTAGTGCTAGTGGAGTGCTTCAGTCTTCTTTTAGAGTTTAGAGCGGTCTCGAACTTCACCGCCTTAAAGTTGCCGAATTGCCATTTTAGCCTATGGGGGACCTCCTAGAATCTACAACACAAGAAAGTCTGAGTTGAAGTCTGAAATAATCAGAAAAATCCTACTAATATCTTTAGTATGATCCAGTCATTTTGTTTAAACAACACACTAAAAGTTAATATATATATATATATATGTATTTTTTTTTATAATTATAAAAGTTCCCCAGTTATTTGTACAGTACACAATACAAATTGCCCACAAACTATCATTTAGCTCCTGCCAATTTGGAGAGGACATAATATACTAAAAAGATTTAGCATTTCTCACAAAAAATCACATCAGGAAATACGTATTTACAAAATACAATACAATTTTACAAAAAAAACTAAAGAAAAATCTAAATTAGCACGTGGTATTGTCCAATGAGGTTTTAAATAAAAAGTCTATTCAACTGTAATGCAAAAACTGGAAAAGAATATCACTGACACAATCGCTACAAAATAAAGCTGCCTACCTTTACTACAGAATATATTTAGCCTATATGAAGATCTTAGTAAGAAAAAGTAAAAATCTACTGTTACTGTGCCTCTGTGCTTGTAGACTGAAGGAACGTTCTAGGCCACTTACCAAGTGAGTCACATCAAAAAAAAAATAAATGGCACTTAAATAAAAAAAAAGACACAATGTTAACCTAAAACAAGGTGAACTTTTTGAAGCTTGAGGGATAGGAAAGTCCTGAGACTTAATGTTATGATTGGGCCAATCATAGCTTAGCTTGCAACAGCAGCGACAAAATGTTCCTTTTAGAGTAAGGCCAGACGGGAAGATTCGAGGAGATTTGTTGCCTGGCAACTAATGACCAATTTCAGACATTTTGGGAAATTTGTGACTGTACTTACTAAGGAAAGGGTACATATACTGTTTGTCAATCAACAAGCATCAAAATCATCTTTCATTTAACATGATGTTACAGGCAAGTATATTGCTTTCTATGTATTTGAAATGCTAATGCTTCATATACAATTCTTTTAAAAAGGTGTTTTATTGTTGTTTCGCAATACATCCTTGCTGTTTAAAAAAAAAAACTTTAAAATTACATATAAACCTTGCAAGGCTCCAAAAATAGTGATATAAAATGATGCTTCTTTGATATTTTATTAACTTACTTTATTAACATCATCACACTATGCTATTTATTGTCCCCAATTACTACTACTACTACTACAGGAGAAGACATTTCAAATAACTCTTCCAGGCATGGGTTGGTTGTTGATGTATGGTAAAGATGTTATTTCCCCTGGATACCCAACACTGGAAGAGCTTCTTTGGGAGGGAAACAATTGATATACAGTCATATGAAAAAGTTTGGGAACCCCTCTCAGCCTGCATAATAATTTACTCCAGTTTCAACAAAAAAGACAACAGTGGGATGTCTTTCATTTCCCAGGAACATCCCAGTACACCCAAAATGAGTACTGGGGTGTTTTCTGAACAAAGATTTTTAGTGAAGCAGTATTCAGTTGTATTACATCAAATGTGAAAACTGGCTGTGCAAAAATTTGGGTACCCTTGTAGTTTTGATAATTTGAATGCATGTAACTGCTTCTGTTTGACTCTCCTCTGAAGAGTGAAGGTTTGGGATCCTCAAAGTAACTCTCAAAAGATCTGAAAACAAAGATTGTTAAGTATCATGGTTTAGGGAAAGCCTACAAAAAGCTATCTCAGAGGTTTAAACTGTCCGTTTCAACTGTAAGGAATGTATCAGGAAATGTAAGGCCACAGGCACAGTTGCTGTAAAAAACCAGGTCTGGTAGGCCAAGAAAAATACAGGAGTGGCTTATGCGGAGGATTGTGAGAATGGTAACAGGCAAACCAAAGATCACCTCCAAAGACCTGCAAGAACATCCTGCTGCAGATGGTGTATCTGTACATTGTTCTACAATTCAGTGCAATTTGCACAAAAAACATCTATATGGCAGGGTGATGATAAAGAAGCCCTTTCTGCTTTCATACCACAAACTGAGTCCCTTTTTGTATGCAAAAGTTCAGTCATTTTGAAAAAAAGTGCTTTGGCTGTTTGGCTAGTTCAGGGACTGGGGTCCTTGTTAAAGTTGAGGGTCAGATGAATTCAACCCAATATCAACAAATTCTTCAGGATAATGTTCCAACACCAGTCACAAAGTTGAAGTTACGCAGGGGTTAGAGAGTCCTACAAGACAATGACCCTAAACACACTTGGAAATCTACAATCAATTACAAACGAAAAGCTTATTTAAAGATGAATTTTTCCTTGAAAATGCAAGGCCAAGCAAGTGTTGTCTGGGAGGTGAGGAAAATGGCAGGGTCGTTGTCTTTTTTTCTTAAAATGATCTCCAACTCTGGAAAAAAACATCAACTTATGTCACTGGGGAGGGGGCAGAAGATGTCCCCCTCCTTGAACTATTCTTTCCTCATCCTTTAAACTACTTTATATCTGTCTTATATAGCAACTCTCCTACAGTATGTCTCAGTTGCTCAAGCCACGGGCAGGTTGCTCTGGTAAGTTGGTCTCCAGTCCATAACCAGATAGCAATTGTGCCTAGAATGGACTGCTTCCCATCACTGAGGCCCCCCCCCCTCCTGCCTGTCGGCAGAAAACTGTAAAGAGTTGACCTACAGCTCACTGGAATGTCACTGTATAATTTAATACTAGCGTTGCGGCCCCTCCTCGACCCGCTCCAACGCTACAAGTTAGAAGCGTGGATCAGGAGGGGGCGGCATCAGGCTGCTGCCTCACGTGGCACGTGGAAACACTACATTACCACTGTCACAACATTTTAAAGAAAAGGGTCACACCCTTGAACGGGGAACAATGGTTCATGGTATTGGAGGCTGTGCCAGTGTATTGGATTAAAAGATTAAATTCACTCCATCCGTCAGGTTTGAATAAGGACTATAATTTGTATCTATTTTGGTATCTATATATTTTGCATCCAGTGCAAATAATGTAACAAACTATTATAGGCATGTGTACAGTAAATCTTATCTGTGTTTTATTCAGTTTATATGGCAGGAACCCTGCATAGAGAATAATGAATATGCTGCTGTCACTTCCTATGAGGGACTTGAAAAACCTATACGGACTTTGACTGAACCTTGCACTATTGTTTCACATGGCTTGAGAAAGAGCCTATCTAGACTCGAAACGTCGCTAATTATGTGCACATATATGATGATGTCATTTTTTATTACTATAAAGCAATAGAAGTGAGTGCTGTCCATTACTTCATTCTACATATTGTGGAGGACTGACTGTAGACCTCAAGGGATGAGCACCGCTGAATAAGAAGTTAAGCGTGAATGCTGTTGCTATTTCTTATTAAAGGTATTGGATGCCTTATCCGGAAACCCGTTATCCAGCAAGCTCTGAATTATAGAATAGCTGTCTCCTGTAGACTCCATTATAATGAAATAATTTAAATTTTTTAAATGATTTCCCTTTTTTTTGTAATAATAAAACAGTAGCTTGTACTTGATCCCAACCAAAATATAATTAATCCTTAT
>CM044431.1:195347222-195364666 GCA_024363595.1 Xenopus borealis | reverse complement strand
AATGAGCTATGGGATGTCATTTTGGCACCTCCTTTTTTTTTTTTTAAACAGTTTGTCCACGTGTGTTATCCTTGATAAAGGTCCTAATGTAAGACCGAAACGGAATCACAGTAACATTGTGGGATCATTTTTCAATTAAATAGTGCTGGTCCTTACTGCACTCGAGTGTTGAACAGAGGTGAGGTTCTGCATGTGTCTTAGCTAGAATCAATAAGCATAATATTGTAGGAGTATTTAATTACAGTGCAGAGCCAGTAACACTGTGTCCCTCTATTGGAAAAAGCTAACTAGCATGCCCAGGGCACACAAATGTAATTTGCTGAGCTTAATGCTTCATTACAGCTGTTTTTCAGAAGCTCAACAGCTTATTATTTATTATTGTGATCGCAAGTTGGTACAACCACCTTCCTGCCAAGAAACAACTTCAGTTGGAAAAACTGATAGAAATGTAAATGTAATGTTGTTTAGAGTGTTTTCATTCATTCAGATTGCTAAGAAAGATGACAGAATATATAATGGAGTTTGATTAATGCATCAGTAAGGAACCAGCCCTGGGATCCGAATATTCTCTGCTCTCTATTCCCCAATCAATGAGCCCTGCTCTGACCTGTGGCTTCGTTTATTAAAGCACAGCCAAGCTGCAAGTTGATCTGTTATTTTTTACAATGTGCCCTATGGGTTCTCCTCTTAGAATTAAGTGCAAAATGCTGTGCCTCACTCTGTGCCTCACTCTCTATATAGCACTGCTTGTGTTTACTAGTGATGGGCGAATTTATTCGCCAGGGGCGAATTCCCGCGATTCGCCACTGGTGAATAAATTTGCCAAACGCCAGCGAAATTTCGTCTAGCGAAAATTCGACGAATAAACGAGTCGCGCATAGTTTTTGACGCGACGAAAACAACGTGTGTTGAAAGCGACGCGTCGAAGTTGACGCGCGTCAAAAGCGTGCCACGACTCGTTTCGCTAATTTTTCGAGATTCACCCATCACTAGGGTTTACCTTTCAGATAACTTTTAGTAAGTTACAAAATAGCCAGTTTTAGGCAACCTTTCAATTGGTCTTCATTATGTATTAGTTTTAAATTATTTGCCTCCTTTGTCTGACTCTTTCCAGCTTTCATATGGGGGTCTCTGACTCCATCTAAAAACAAATTTATTGTTAGTGCAACTTTTTATTAATCATATGTCTGTTTACATGCTCCTCTAATTATATTCCGGTCTCTTATTTATAAGGGTGGTTCACCTCCTTTCATAGTTTTTTAATGATTTGCCTTATTCTTCAGACTCTTTCCAGCTTTTGAATGGGGGCAGTGTCGGACTGGGACACCAGGAGCCCACCCAAAAACCTTAGACCAGGGGGCCACTCTCAGTACTAATATTCTTCATCTCCTCAATCAACTTCTATTTTCCTAGTTTGTTTTCTTTACATACTATAATCAATTATTCCATCTATTTAGCCTCTTTGTTCTCATACAAATAGGGAATGGCCATGAAATAAGTCTTAAGTTTAGCAGCATGATGGCCCACTGACACCTGGGCCCACCGGGAGTTTTCCTGGTATTCTGGTGGGCCAGTCCAACACTGAATGGGGGTCACTGACCCCTCCCCACCTAAAAAACAAATGCTTTGTAAGGCTATAAATGTTATGCCATTGCTACATTGTTACTTTACTCATCTTTCTATTCATGCCTCTCCTATTCATATTCCAGTCTCTTATACAAATCAGTGCATGGTTGCTAGGGTAATTTGGACCCTAGCACCCAGATTGCTGAAATTACAAACTGGGAAACTGCCGAGTAAAACAATTAATAACTCAAACCACAAATAGTAAAACTTGAGAACCAACTGAATATTGTCTCAGAATATCACTCTCTGTATCTTACTAAAAGTTAATTTAAAGGTGAACAAACCCTTTAAATCATTGCATGGCTACTAGGCAATTTGCTTCCTTGCAACTGTTTTGCAAACCGAGAGCTGCTGAATGAAAAGCTAAATAACTAAAAAAAATACAAATAATATAAAATGAAAACCAACTGCAAATTGTCTCAGAATATCACTCTCTTCATCATACTGAAAATTGATTTAAAGGGGTTGTTCACCTTCCAAATACTTTATTCTCTTCAGTTGTTTTCAAATTGTTCCCCAGAAATAAAGACTTTTTTCAATTACTTTCTATTGTTTATATTTTACTGTTTTTCCAAAATCTAAGTGTAAAGTTGAATGTTGGTGTCTGTGGTGTTTGAGTCTGGCAGCTCAGTAATTCAGGTGCAGACTGATACAATTTTGCAACATTTAGTTGATATATTTCACAGCAGCATCTCTGGAGTATTAGCAACTATTGTATCAATTCTAACAGCTGCCTGTAATGAAAACCAGAGATTCTGCTCAGCAGGGACAAAGATAAGAAATGTATCCATTAAATGTATCAGTTTAGAAGGTGAAAAATTACACTTTACACTAGAAAATAGACAGTAACAGGAAAAAGTCGTTAATTCTGGTGATCTCTCTGAAAACAACTAGTTGTTTGAAGGTGAACAACCCTTTAAAGACTAACAAACTACTCATTAAAAGTGGACCTATTACCCAGACATAAAAAATGTATCATAAAATTCTTTTAAACATGAAATCAAATTTTTATTTTCTATTAAAGAATTTGTAGCTGTTAGAAACTCATTTAAAATTCTCAGCTCTCAATCAAATATTGCCTGCCCCTCCTCTATGCCTAAGGCAAACTTTCACTTTCCATTCAGTACCTGGATATCACTGCTCCCCCCACATTCCTGACCATTCTCTTAACCATTTCATTGTGTAGCCAGTGCATGGGGATGGACATCAGCTCCCCCATTCTGGTGCACAAACTAGATATGATTAGGATTTGGAGTATTTATTTGGGTGACGGGTCTCCTTTAACAATGCTTCAGACAGAGCGGGCTGTCCACATATGGAGATATCTGTCATTCAGGCACACAAACTAGGAAGCGTTGGGGACTGCAGGGTACAGAGAATCCCTGTCTTACAGCATTCTTATGTTTATAGGACTGCCTTGTGCCCAACAGAAGTGCACTCTGCAGAATGCAGTCCCCAATAAAGTTGCAACAGCTGTAAGGGCACCAAAGGTGACACTTTAGCACCTGTGCCCATAGCAACAGTAAATTACCCTCATGCATTTCACTTCCCCCAGCATGCACTGGGTTAGAAAAAGTAGTCATTTTCCTTGAAGCTGTGTGTGTGTATACAAGCAAGTTTATTGTACGTTTATATCACTGTGACATCCTGCTGGTACTTCAGTAACATGTATGCCGCATCTCTCTGAGCTGTGACAGTATTTCATCTCTCCCTACAGCTGTGTGGCTCTACCAGTCATGTTAAGACTCTTATTCACTACAATCAAGTGGAAAACAGTAACGAATGCTATTTTTTGTACCTTGTTAGTATATTTCTTAAAGGGAATCTATTGTGAAAATGAAAATTTAAGATAAGCTTCATCCCACTGAAATAAGACACTCAATTAAAATTGATCAAAACAACACAAGTCAAATAATATCTGCCAGAAGCCGATACAGTAAGCCTGATTAATAATCAGAATATACAGACTGCACTGGGTCCTGTGTTGTCATGTAATCTAATGTGGATTTTATAGTTTTTGTATTGTTTAATACAAACTTTCTCCAACTCTGCAGAACCAGTGGCTGCAGCAAAATAATCCTCCAAATAGAATCCCAGTTTATCTGTTTAAATCTTGCTCCATGATCTTTGTCCCTGCAGCTGGAGTTGGAGACATTACAGTGGATGTAAAGGCAAAAATAAAATCCAATACAAAACTCTACACAGTCACGACTGCTCTATGGGGAAACAAAGTCTTGGAAGTAAGGCGAGGGCTCCCCCTGCTGTTCATAAGTATCATTGTTTCCCTGCAGAGCTTCAGGTTTCTTATAAAAACGGTACACATTTTTTAATTGAAGTATATTGAAGATAGGTTTCTTTTTCATTAAAGAAAGTAAAATTTGGATTTTATTGTTTTGCCTTTACATGCCCTTTAAAGGGCAAGGAAAGGCAAAGAAATAAAATCCCATTTTGACAGTTTTTATAAGAAACTGTATGCAGTGAAATTCCCCCTTCATTTAGTGCTGTGGATAGGAATTGTCAGACGGTCCCTAACTTCTGGCAGGGAAACAATCATACTTATTAACAGCAGGGGGAGCCCCTGCCTTACTTACCAGCCATGCAGAACTCAAGCAGCTTTGTTTTTTGATCATTTATGACGCTCCCTAAGAAGCCCAGACCACACTGAGCATGTGTATGTAGTCTAGTCTGGCCAACTTTGAAAGCAGAAATCATTTGTTTGATTACAGTATTTCTAGCCTTATTCTATTTTAGACTTTCCTTGCCCTTTAAGGTCACAATCCCCCAAAAGGAGGTGTTAAACCTAACTGTCAATCAAAGCTGACTCCACCTACTGCATGAAGACATAATGAAGAGAGACAGGTTGCTCAGAGGGGGAGAGTGAAGAGTAACTTGATTATTTCAGAAATGGTACAGAATTTTTAATTGATTATACTTAGAAAGTTTCATATTTCAGCAAGAAGATACTTATAAGGTATTAACAGAAACATTGCAAAAGTGCTTTGCAGTCTCTGGCAAGATTCCTCATTACAAAAGCTATGCACAAAAGTTCAGTGCAGCAAGAGAAGAAGAATTAGTTGCAGGTACATCCATAAATCAAGGTTTCCCTCATTTTACCAGTGTGGAAGAGATTTGATGAACAGAACCCATTTCCTAAGGCATTTTTTAAATTTGAAGTACAATTATGTGTTATTTAAAAGGGTTGTTCACCTTCAATTTACAAATCTTATAGAAACCACTTACAATGCTCTCAATGTGTTAGAAAAACCATTTTCCATAAAAATGCCAATGTAAAAGCTAATTTTTATAACTGTTAACTCAGTCCTTCTCCTGTCACTCTGAGCAGTTCTCTGAAGGGATGGGAGTGGCCTATTTTGAACCTGACACACCAGGAACATATGATGACATCACCATGCCCAGGCTTTGCCCTTACTTGTTTCCTATTGGACATTGATACTGCCCTCCTCCTAGTAATTCATTGGTTGCTTGTGCGCTGTAACCAGTCACATCATTTGAATGGTCATTGGTTGATTACTCAATTGTAATAACTAGGTGAACAGACACAGCATATAAATAACCTGCCTTGCAACAGTCATTGCAGAAAAGGAAGGAGCAACCTTGTTTTCCCAATTCTTGCACACTCCTACTGCCTAGGCTATAACTGAACGGATAGCCAAAGGGGCGCAACCTTTTCTTGGAATAAATACTGGCTTCTTTACAGTGTCGGACTGGGATGCCAGGGGCCCACCAGAAAACCTTAGACCAGGGGCCCAACTTTACAAACTATTATTCCTTTTCTCCTCACATAACCTCTTTATTCTCCTATTCTTTTAGATCTACTTACTATACTCTATTCTTCCATTATTAAGCCTCTTTTTCCACATAAAGAAATAGGGAATGAGCATGAAATAGGCCAAATTGTTAGAAGCAAGAGGCTCACTGACACCTGGGCCCACCGGGAGTTTTCCTGGTATCCCTGTGGGCCAGTCCAACACTGCTTCTCTATATTTTTATCTTTTAATAACTTTGGCTTTAAGCATAATGTCCGTTATGTCCAAAACTGCAACAAAACCAACACTGACTTGTTTAGAAACTTATTTAACTTACACACCAAGCAGTGACAGTATGGTTGCCACCTCAACCCTTTAAAACCCAAACACATATGGAATCCACAGCTGTATGGCTTTTTTTAAGAAAAGTGGCAACCCTAGCTGCAGACTGAACTGATTTATGTGCAGCCATGCATCTAAATTGATTGCTAATTAGCTATGGTTATAAAGGGGTGAGGTGGCAACCCTTAGGGCCTTTACATATGGGCGTTTTGGACCTGCGCTCCCTTGTGTCCCCGTGTTCAGCCGCAGGTCTAGACGCACTTTCAATTAGGTAAATTGCGGTAAAATCCTTCGAATTCGATAATTGAATTAAGGATTTTACTTCCCCACTATTCCAATAGTCGAATTTCTAATTTTTTTTTTAATTCGAAATTCGACCATTAGTAAATCTGCCCCTTAAAGTGATACTGACACCTGAAATTAAAGGGATACTGTCATGGGAAAAAAACATTTTCAAAACGTATCAGTAAATAGTGCTGCTCCAGCAGAATTCTGCACTGAAATCCATTTCTCAAAGGAGCAAACTGATTTTTTTATATTTCATTTTGAAATCTGACATGGGGCTAGACATATTGTCAATTTCCCAGTCATGTGACTTGTGCTTAGGGTTGCCACCTTTTTTGGGAAAAAATATTGGCCTTCCTATCTATATATTTATCTCTTTTACCTATTAATAACATTGGGCTCAAGCATCATTTTTCTGGCCAGGCTGGTAAAATACTGGCCAGGTGGCAACCCTACTTCTAACTTTGCCATTTGCATGATGCTTTTACATTACCTGTCTGATCCCCCATGTTCCTGTATGAGGGGGCTGCCATATTTGTGCAGCAGGAGTCCGTTAGCATCGGAAACTGTAACTAACAGGCTGAGCTGGGACAGTCAGGTTGGCAAAGTCAGAGTTAACTAACAAATATAATATACATATATAATATATATAATGTACAAAAACAAAATTTTTTATAAAATTATATACAAAAAGCAAAAAATGATCAGCATGACCTATAGGTAACATTTAATGTACATTCATATGTTAAAAAGTAATTTTTTAGTGTCAGTATCATTTTAATGTATGAAAATCCAAATTATGGAAAGATTCGTTATCTGGAAAACCCCAGGTCCCAAGAACCTCAGCCCCCCATCTGCACAGTTGAAGTCTCTGTAGCACACAGCCCACACTCCCCTTCCCCTCACACACTTGTATCCAGGGCCGCCATTAGAAATCACGGGGCCCCGCACAACAACATTTTCGGGGCCCCCTGGGACACGCCCACCCTAGCACCCAAGCCCCGCCCCTAATCCCTGGCCACTCCACATCAATATTAAAAGACCACACAGACATCAGCACTAAAAACGTAACCCCCCCAAAGGCTCCCTTATAAGTTAAAAAAAAATTTGGCGCCAGGCCCCCCCATTAAAAAACATTGGTGCCAGGGCCCCCCATAAAATGTTTTTTAAAAAATTGGTGGTCAGGGCCCCCGACAAGTTAAAAAAAAATTGGGGCCCCAAAAAAATGTAAAAAAAAATTTGTGGTCAGGCCCCCCCGACAAGTTAAAAAAAAAAATTGGGGCTCCAAAAAAATATTTAAAAACAAAAATTGGTGCAGGGGCCTATAGCGTATTAAATTAAAAAATTGGTGGCCAGAGGATTAAAAAAAAAAAACCCCACATTGGTGTCAGTAGAATTGAACTCGTGGCTTCAGGACTTCAGTTATAGCTGTTTTAGTGACTTCGGGTATTTTCGCCGCTTCAGGACTTCAGTGTCGGCTCCTTCGTGACCGGGTATTTTCGGTGCTTCAGGACTTCAGTGTCGGCTCCTTTCGTGACTTCGGGTCTTTCCGCCTCTTCAGGACTTCGCAAATGTTCGGCACTTCCACATTCTGCGCAGGACTTGAGGTGAGACCTGCCGCTTGCTACTGCGCTCGTAAAGGGCCCCCCTTCACCCCGGGCCCGGGACACTTGTCCCCCCCTGTCCCCCCCTGATGGCGGGCTTGCTTGTATCAGTTTCTCTTCAATACCTGAATTTTGCTCAAGTTCCCCAGCACAGGCAGCAGTGGCAGATTGACAGTGAAATATCGACTGTAGTGTTTTTGGGGGTCAGTGATCCCCTCCCAGCGCAGAGTCCATGTGGAACTGAAGGATTAGTACATGAAGCTTCTGAGGTGAATATCTCTTCAACTGTACTTTTTCTGTCAACTATTTCTATGGCAAAGTTAATGCAAAGTGGAGCTGTTTGTGGGCAATGCTCTGCTGCTGCTCTTGTAATCAGCTGCAAATATAACTGTGATATGCCTTTTTGGCAAGTCTGATTTAAATAAATTATGGAATAGTGACCTCTGGTGGCTGTGACAGACAAGAATAAATAATCCATAATAATATGCATCCCCCTACAATCATAGATCCAAAAGATCCAATCCCAACACAGATATACCATTAACTGTGTAATAATTAAGCCCCCGGACTATTCATATTGTACCGAATTACCTGTTGCCTTCTGGGTAGCCTGGCAAGGTATGGGTTCCTTTAACAGCCTGGTACAAAGTAAACATGACACACTTGCAGTGTTTATAATAAGAGTGAATACGGAATGCTCTGCTCTACTAGAACATGTAAATCAGAAGCATGAACAAACAAATACAAACAATATGAGTAAAGAACAAAGTAATGCTGTTATTATTTATTAACCTCTGTGGTGCACCACATTTAACGGACAGTTCAGGCCTGCTTGTTGTGTACACTTTACATTGGTGCGCACTTATCTGTAATCCCTGCTGTTGCATCCATGAATTCCAGTACATGTGTAATCCATACGGTATTCCCAGGGAGTGCATGTCAGGATCGCGCCGCCCGGAGGCTTACCTTTAGCTCCGGGCGGCGCGTCCTCTCCTACCCAGCGTCGCATCCACAATGGCGACGCCCATAGCCCAGTGCCCATTTTGGCGCCAAATTTGAATATTTAAAGCGCCACTGGATGCCATTATGGCGCCCAACTATAGGACCTTGTTACTTTGTTCCTGGGTCTTGCTTTTGATCCTGTTTGCTGTATTTTTTTACCTTGTTTGGACTTTGTTTTATTTTTGCCTGCTAATACAACCTTTTGCCTGTACCTTGTCTCGTTTCCTGCCTGATCCTTGCTGGTGTTACGCTATCGGACCTTTGACCCCTAAGCTTCCTCCTTGGTCCACTACTTCTCTAGGGTGCCTACTAGGCCTACCCGTGACAGTGCAGTGTTCAATAGTTAGTCCTTGCTCTCCTCTGGGTAGAACTGGGCCAGTAACTAAGCCTGGGTGACTGATCCTAACGCATACCTCCCAACATTTTGGAAATAAAAAGAGGGACAAAAAAGTTGCAGTGCATAGCGTGGTGACATTTTGACCACACCTTTTTTGCGGCCACACCCCCTAATTACCATGCTTATTTTACAAAATTTGTCAGGTTATGAAAGGTTGAACATATTTCTGTGTTGTTTTCAGTTATTACCATTTTGCAAATGAAGGTGAATTGCCCTTTAAGTTAACTTTTCCTAAGAGACCTGTTATCTTATATTGTTATACATCTGTTGTATAGCCCCACACACGAGCCAATAAGCTGCCGGCATAGGCGGAGGGTGATTTTTTTGTTTGGGTAGGCTAAGTCTAAGGGCTCTTACACACAACCTGTGCTCCCCTGTGTTCCGTTTTGCTACGTTCAGCCACAGGGGAGCGCAGGTATAGACGCACTTAATGCTTTTCAATGGGACTGTTCTCACACAAACGCATGTAGGTCGCCTACATGCATTCGTGTTAGTACAGCCCTATTGAAAAGCATTAAGTGCATCTATACCTGTGCTCCCCTGCGGCTGAACGCAGCAAAACGGAACGCAGGGGAGCACAGGTAAAAACGCTTGTGTGTAAGAGCCCTAATGTTACTTCAACAGTTTTTACAACAGTGATTTTCCACTGGCAGAAACAGCTGATTCAATCCTATATTATAAGCATTGGCAACAGTTGTAATTCACATGTCTGAGCACACAGGTAGGATTTTTGTCTAAATATGCACTACAATCTGAAATCTGTCCCATACATGGTCTGACTTAACAGCTACTAACTGATGGGCCCACAAGCTGCATATAAAGCCCAGACTATTTTGAAAATAATATGCATAGCACTCTCTTATTATCAAAATTATAGAAAAAGTTCAGTTCATCCACATTACTGGAAATCAGGGCTAATGATTGGGCTGTTTAACATTAAAGCATGTTTATTGGTCTACTTTAACATAAAACACAAGGGATATATTAATTGTCATTTATGGGAGATTATATACATACAAAGTATAATGCAGATGTATTTTGGTCCCCTCAAAAAACAGTATCTGCCTTTTTAATGCAGTATCAAAGTAATACAATATAATAGTAGATGAGGTTGATAAAAAAACTTGCATTCAACCATCAGCACAACATTTGTGTGTAAGTGAAAGTAGCCAAACTGGTCTGTTAGCTGATCCAGAGAAAAGTGAATTGAATTGATACAATAGTTGCTAATATTCCTCATATACTATTGAAACTAATTGTATCAACTAATTGTAGCAAATTGTTACAGTTCAAAATGCTCCTGGATCACTGAGCTGCCAGAGTAAAACCCCACATACAGGAACATTACATTTTAAACTTCAATTTTGGGAAAAAAGTTAAAGAAGGAAAGCAATTGAAAAAAAGTCTTGATTTCTGTTTAACATTCTGGAAGGTGAACATCCCCTTTAAAGAAAACAGTCGCCAATATCACAATGGTTGAATTGAACTATTCAAATAGGTGTTGGATAAAATTCACAGAGGTGTGAAAGTGAGATCTGGTCACAGTGGTAATATAATGGCCTTCATACCTTTTCCAGTTTCAGATAACACTTACCTGAACAGATCAGTGGAACTACCATTGACCATTGATAGTATTTATTTTTTGTGTAATGTAAGTATGAAACACTCCCCACATACCAAACAAGCAGATGGAGGATTAGAAGCTGCTTTGTCTCTTGGCCCTGATCCCAGCAGCACCCCTTGCCCCTCCCCCAGACAAACTCAAATAGACACATTGGTCAGTCAGAGGTTTTTAATTTTTTTTCTTTGAAATTTTCTTTAAATTTTTCATTCAAACAGTTTTGGGAAGACTTAGTCTCCCCAAGCCTTAATGAAAATCCGCCTATGCCTGCCGGCTTGGTCTGTCAGCAGCATTTATCGTCCCGTGTATGTGGGCCTTTGCTGTTTCCGGATTACATCAAAAGATTAAATTTAAATGACATAGGGTTCTTCCTAACAGTCAGTTGTTTAGCAGTACTTTATTACTTTAAATTGAAAAGTAATCCTTGTCTTGGTTATTCTCCCATCCAGTTTCTAACAACCTTTCTCATGTTCTTGTAGCAGAGATTCAATTCAGATCATCACATTTCTTGCTCCTTTGTGCACTGTGGGCCCATTTGTAAAGTGGTGAAGTGGCATCATTTACTATGTTGACATACTTTAAAGGAACAGTAACATCAAATAATGAAATTGTTTTAAAGTAATAAAAATACAATGCAGTGTTGCCTGCATTGGTAAATCCTAGGCCAGACTGGGCCGGCGGCACACTGGGTAAAACCCAATGGGCCCCATCAGCTTAGGCCTGCATCTGCCTGTCCCCTGATTGCGCCCCCAGCCCTAATCGCAGCCTCAACTACCGCAAAGGTAAGACTGGGGTCCCAGAGGGGGGGTTGTAGCTTGGGTGGAGGGTCCTCCAGGCAGTTTGTGAAAGAGGTAGTGGGGCTCAGAGGGGGGCAGCAGAGATGGGGGCAGGTGGCCCCATGGGCCTCTGGGCATCCAGTCCGACACTGGGTAAAACTGCTGTGTTTGCTTCAGAAACATGACTATTGTTTATATAAATAAGCTGCTGTGTGCTACAAAGGGGGCAGCCATTCAAAGGAGAAAAGGCTAAGGTTACACAACAAATAAGTTCTGTAGAACATAATGTGTTATCTGTTATTCACACATAAATTTGTTTTCAGATAAACTGAGCTTCACAAACTGTTGTCACATCACAGCTAAATTTTGTGTGGCTGATAGTGTGGGGTTGTCTGTTGTGTGACTTGTATCTACCCACACCCATTTACAGCTGGAACAAAAGTCCAAACGCAGCACTTTCTGTTTACTAATTGAAGGAATTTCTATCACTGATTAGCTCTGCAGTCACACAGACAAGTGGCCCCATGTGCACAGAGATAAAAAGGCCAAAGTAATTACTAGTTTACTCATCATGTTTGCCATATTTTTCGATTTAAAGCTCAGTCCCACCTGTTTGGTGAGCCTATGAAATGGTCACCTGTGTGGCAGACAAGACTGGATTGATCTTACTGTTTAACCCCTATACCAGAGATCAGATCTTAAGAGGAGGGCTATGGTGGGCCATCAGAAGAGGGTTTTATTAGAATTCTGATCAACTGTCCTATAAATATATGGCCCAATAGCAGGTCAGTTAGACCGTATACAATAAGTTGCCAGTTTGAAATCCACAACAATGGCCTCCAGAATCCATGTAATATGTTTTTATTGTCAGTGACCCTCTATCTTGAGATGGTTATGGACAGATCTGGGAAATAGCTGAGCTTATAGTCAAAATTCTTTTTTTTTGCCAATACGTTTTTAGTATGACTCATGCTTAGGAGCTTTAACAGCATTGCTCTTGGGCCTAGTTCATTGTGGGCACATAAGCAGTTTTGATCTGTAAGTCAATGGGTGGCAGAACCCCATAAGTGTTATTTATGCAGGTACCCACTATAAAGGTGCTCTGCTGCCACTCCAGTGATGCTGGAACAGAAAGCCTTGTGTTCTACCTGGTCAGGATTTGTGCAAGTGAACCTGTAACCCGCCCCGCCGGTTGCTCGTCCCTGCTTAACTCTAGATGTGCTGACCGGTGGGTTCGGGCTATGGCACTTTCCTCCTGGCGATAAGGTGCTCTAAGGTGCTCTATGATTACACGCTTGGCACAGCTCAGTTCAACGCATGAACGGCAAGTAAACTATCGCTCTATGTGTCCTCATTTATTTGTCCTCAGTAAACAGACGCCTGCGTCCAAATTGGACGCTGATTGTTTAGTCTCCCCATCATTGGTCCTTCTTACTTTGGTCCTTCTTACTGTCTATCTCTGTCTCTCCGCTCCCATTGGCCCTTCTGCCTTTAATTAGCTGCTTCCTGCTTCCTCCTTTGCCCAAGCTGACCTCTGTTTACTCAGTTCCTGTTTAAGCGTATACCTATTGTTATTCTGTTTTTTTACTCCTGCCTGCCTTTGACTCAGATTCTTATCTACCCGACTTATGACTGCTAATTCTGGTATTTGACTCTGCCTGCTTATTAATCCTTTCCACCTGTCCCAAACCTTGCCTGGATTGACTTCGCTCTTTGCTTCATCCCTATCTGTACCACTGACATGTTCAGGTTCCCTGATTGATTCTGTAGCAGCAAGTCCGGAGCCCCAAAAGGGTGTCGGTGAACACCAGTGTCATCAGGGGGACCTTGCTCATTGTGAGGAGATCTTACCGGACGTCCCAAGATGGCCGCATCCCTCCGGTGGATCCATCTGCTTCCGCTCCTGCGTCAACACTCCCGCGACGGAACGAGGCGCGCGCGTCGACTTTGACGCCGGCGCCTATGCGTCGGCGTCGACTTCGTCGCCAGCGTCGAAACGTCAGCGCGTCGACGCAGTGACGTCATTGCGTCCAGTTTGGCGCCATTCCTGGCTATTTAAACCTCCAGATGACTGCAACCTATGCCCAAGTATAGGTCTTAGTTACTAAGTTCCTGGGTGTGATTTCTACTGCTGATTCCTGTTTTTGACCCCTGCCTGACCTCTCGATTACGAACCTTCTCTGCCTGGATTGACCCCTTTGCCTGGACTTTGACTACTCTTTTGCTTATCCCTCCGGATACTTTGTTTGTATTGGACTCTGCTTCTCCCTTGGTCCGCAACCTCACTCCGGAGCCTTCGGGCCCTGACACTCATTGAAAGTTGCTAACTAATGGTCTCCTTGGGTGCCTTATCAACTAAACGATATGGAACCTAGGTGGGGTGTTTGGTTCAGGGGAGGGGATTTGAGAAGATCGTAGTCTTGCCTCTGTAATTTGGGAGGATTCAGCCAGGTCTTAGTCAAAAAATATTTATTTACATGTAAAATGCAGATAATGTTACACCATGTCTTATATTTCCAAACTATACTAGGTTTGTCCCACCAAGGTATGGATGGTAAGGCCCAAATATATGTATGGTGGGGCCCATCCATGCTGCTGTAGATACTACAGGTCTGCTTTCAAACTCAACAGCACATGAAGACAAACTGACAACTAAGATGAGGGCTAAGGGCAAGCCTGCACTTGCAATCAATTGGTTCTGGCAAATGCCAGAGGGGCTGTTGTAAAATGCCATAGACACTAATTATTTAGTGGGCTGGTGGGGAGCTGTTTGCACCTCTGCAGTGTTGGACTGTCCCCCCCCACACTGCATACCTTACTTCTTGAGTATCCAATGTCAGGGGGAAGCTAGGGAATGCTGCAGCTTCCATCAGAAGAATCAGACCTGGGTCAGTGAGGGCCGCAGGCATACCTCCCAACATTTTGGAAAAAAAAATAGGGACCAAAAAGTTGGTGCGCTAACCGTGGCGTAAATGTTTGTGACCACACCCATTTTGTAGTCACACCCATCTAATTACCATATTCATTTTACAAAATTTGGCAGGTTATGAGAGTTTGAACATATTTTTTTTTTCACTTATTAATGTTTTGCTAATGAAGGTGAATTGGATTTTAAGTTGTGAGTCTAACTTTTCCCACAGGACCTGTTATCTTATATTGTTACAATTACTTATTTGCTTACCTAGAAATTGTTACAAAAGCCCAGAAGCTGCGCATGGGACATAATTGGACATTCCAACGTGACAATGACCCAAAACACAAGGCCAAGTCAGACCTGTCATTCATTGGCTGCAGCAAAATAAAGTGAAAGTTCTGGAGTGGCCATCTCAGTCTCCTGACTTCAATATCATTGAACAAGAAAAAGTTGTGCTCACCACTAATTTTTAAAACCATTAGGCGGGGGTGCAATGAGGCTGTGACCACAAAATACATATAGACAAATACAAAAGGTCCTCTGCACTCAACCCATTATCAGTATATTTAAGACATTGAGACATTCTGTGCATACAGCTACTAAAAAATGCCTTACCCTTTAAACAACAGGGATTGTTTGTCCATATATTGCAATATATTTAAGCTGGCCAACTACGTCAAAGTCAACCCATAATGGGTTGAGTGCAGAGGACCTTTTGTATTTGTCTATATGTATTTTGTGGTCACAGCCTCATTGCACCCCCGCCTAATGGTTTTAAAAATTAGTGGTGAGCACAACTTTTTCTTGTTTGTTGTAGTTATACTGGAGCAGTGACCAGCTCTCTGTTGTAGCCCCCACCCCTCCCAGCTATAGTCAGGTGATCCCACTGGTGTCTAATAAAAGGGCATCCATGATTGGGAGTTTTACTTTGAAAGCAGCAAGTAAGTTGCAGGTAAAACTTAGTCCCTTTGTAAAATGTTTAATGAAGTAATGGAATTCTTAGTGAATCAGATGAAAATTGAGCGTAGGACTGGCCAGATATGGGATGACTTTGACGTAGTTGGCCAGCTTAAATATATTGCAATATATGGACAAACAATCCCTGTTGTTTAAAGGGTAAGGCATTGTTTAGTAGCTGTATGCACAGAATGTCTCAATGTCTTAAATATATTGATAATGGGTTGAGTGCAGAGGACCTTTTGTATTTTTCAATATCATTGAGCCACTCTGGGGAGACCTCAAATGTGCAGTTCATGCCAAACAGCCCATGAATTTACAGGAACTGGAGGCTTTTTATGGAAAAAAAATACTGGCCTTCCTATATATTTATCTTTTTTCCCTATTAATAACATTGGGCTCAACCATCATTGTTGTTGGCCAGGCAGGTAAAATACCAACCAGGTGGCAAACCTAGGCCCAGTCCGCGGATCTGCTGTATAGAATTTTTTCTTCTGGCTTGTTCTGAAGTGGGTGGCAGCTAACAGCAGGGGTGGAGGGAGCCACTGACTCAAAAACTCAGTGCACCAGGCTCAGCCCCGCCAAAGTTTTTTGTTTTTTTTGTCACATTGCCACCTGGTCGTTTTTTTACCGGCCTAGCCGGTATTTTTGATGGCTGGTCCCAATGTTATTAATAGGGAAAAAAGCTGAATACATAGGAAGGCTGGTGTTTTTTGAAAGAAAAGGTGGCAAGACTAGTCACGTACAAGCCTGGATTTGTGGAAAGGTCACCAAGGCCCAGGGCTAGGGTGGTGGGATTTTAGGGCGTGGCATGCTACCCAACCACAACCACATTGATTCAGAAACACTGGGGATCTGTGGGAGGTACAATTAAATTTTTTTTAATTCCCATGTGTCAATCCCCATTCCTCCCGACCCAATGATGAAAATTTGCATGAATAATGGGGAGGGTACAAACATCAGTGGGTAGGGTTGCCACCTTTTCTAGAAAAAAATACCGGCCTTCCTATATATATATATTCCTTTTTTTCCTATTAATAACATTGTGATCAACCATCAAAAATATCAGCCAGGCCGGTAAAATACCCATCAGTGGGTCTAGTAAATCCAGCACTGGTCCCTGGTAGTTGCGTCACTGCTGTGTTGGACTGGGACACCAGGGGCCCACCCAAAAACCTTACACCAAGGGCCCACTGACACCTGGGCCCACCAGCAGTTTTCCTGGTATCCAGGTGGGCCCAGGTGTCAGTGGGCCCTCATGCTGCTAAACATTTGGCTTATTTCATGGCCATTCCCAATTTCTATGAGAACAAAGAGGCTAAATAAATGAAATACTAGATTATAGTATGAGGAGAGGAAGAATAATAGTAGTGAGAGTGGGCCCTTGGTGTAAGGTTTTTGGGTGGGCCCCTGGTGTCCCAGACCAACACTACACCACTGTCTTCAAGAAAAAAGGAAATACAGCAAGTCCAGTTGATTTGACGTATTACTATAAACTCTTTATATAACCTAAAAAAGTTGAATTGACAATGTATTTTATTTACACATGGGCACAAACTGACACGAATAGTCCAGTAACCATAGCAACATGGCTTTACTCATAGGAAAGAAAGAAAAATGGCTGCTTGGTGAATCCTAAGGCTTTTTACTATAGGGCCGGCCGGTTGAGTGATGTACATATAATGTGTAGATGGAGTCGAGCCGTACAGTGCATGTAGGGGTTTTATTCAGCAGGGGGCCGTGTATGAATGAATAAGAACCGTAGCGGCGGCTCGCTGGGCTGCTATTCGCTCCGCACACATGACGTGGGGTGGGCAGCAGCGGATACATTCAGAGCTGGGGCTCAGCGCTCACACTCCTATCCCAGCCTTGTCCCCGCTGTCAGCTAGCGGCAAGTGCCTTCTGTCTGCGCCGGGGAGATGTAAAGGTGTGGAGCCGGGAGCCAAGGAGCAATGTAAGTGGGGATATTGGCGAGGCGGGGGGAGCGTCGCTTGTGTTGCCTCAGCAGATTCTCAGAGATTCCCATGGATTCGGCCACATTGGATGGGATAATCCGCGCGTGCAGTTGTTTGTGTGTCACTGTGTGAGGGTGCAGCAGGTTAGGGCGAGAGTGTAGCAGGTATAGGCGAGAGTGTAGCAGGTTAGGGCGAGAG
>CM044431.1:195316378-195345848 GCA_024363595.1 Xenopus borealis | reverse complement strand
CAGGTATAGGCGAGAGTGCAGCAGGTATAGGCGAGAGTGCAGCAGGTATAGGCGAGAGTGTAGCAGGTTAGGGCGAGAGTGCAGCAGGTGACGGGACCCCTGTCTCTATGGAAGGTGCGAAGTGACAGCCGGAGATTCACTCTCTATCCCCTTATTAGGGACGTTCACTGCTGCGTCCACAGGAAGACATAAAGCACTACACGTGTTTGTTATAAGTGTCATCGCTTGAGGCGAGAGAATTTCCCAGGAGTGGGAGCTGCCCTACTGCACTAGTGTGCCCTGCTCCTCCAGCTTGTGTTTGGCACAAGCAGCTGAGTGTTTGCTGACCTTTACACTACTGCAGGCTTTAATGTCACACTGGATAGGACTGCTCACAGTTTAACCCCACATTATTCTTCCTACATGTCAATGGGAAATTGCATTTCATTTGCAAGTAAGACCAACAATGTACAATAGCCTATTATTTTGTGTAGGACGAGGATCAAGGCTACATAGCTGCCTTTTATTTGCTATAGCATTCATTCATGTGCACAGGGTAGATTCCAGGCCTGGACTGGCAATCTGTGGGTTCTGGCAAATGCCAGAGGGGCTGCTATAAGGTCCCATAGAAAGTCAGTATTTAGTGGGCTGGTGGGGGCTGTTTGGGCCTCTGTGTTCCTCAAATGCCAGGGCCTATTTTAATTCTCAGTCCAGTCCTGGTAGAGTCCTGCAGCAGGTCTGGACACCGTTACCCACAACAAAAAGTGTGTATCCTGTGGAATGAGGGTAGGATTTTCAGGTGTGCATGTAGATGCGGGTCGTGGGTCTGCAGGTTGCGGGTCTCATCTAAATTTCTTATTTTATGTTATATTGTCTATATTTTACTCCTAAAATTTGCAAAACTTATTTATGTCCCAGCCCTCATTTGATGATGTCACTTCCCATTTGCAGCAACATCTCTTCCTGTTTGATGATGGTTGGTGGGTTGCGTATAGCAGTTGTGGGTCCGTGTCGGGTAGCGAATCAAAGTGGGTAAATATGTGGCTTACATGGTCGGGTCTTAGAAATTGATTCTGCACAGGACTCTAGCACAGGTAGGGTTGCCACCTTTTATCCCCTTGAAGCTCGGGCGGGGGACGGGCTGTGACACAGAGAGGCATGGCCAGGACATGGAGGGGGCGGGTGGTGACGTCAGGACTATGATGACATGGCGATAAGTGTCAATTATAGGGAGTTTTCCTAATTTAGAAAACCGGGCAGACAGTTTTCACCCAGGCAGCACTTCAAATTACCGGGCTGTCCGGGTCAAAAAGTAATCAAAATATAATGTATTGTTGTTCTGCACTGGTAAAACTGGTGTGTTTGCTTCAGAATCTCTACTATAATTTATATAAATAAGCTGCTGTGTAGCCATGGGGGCAGCCATTCAAAGCTGAAAAAGGAGAAAAGGCACAAGCTAAACAGCAGATTATAGATAAGAATCTGTTATCTACTGTGTATCCTGTGCTTGATTGGCTTCCCCCATGGCTACACAACAGCTTGTTTATACAAACTAAAATAGTCTATATGAAGTAAACACACCAGTTTTAAGGCAGAGACTCAGTAGAGATTCAGTGAGATTAGTCGCCTGGCGGCAAATCGCCTCTTCTTCGCCGACTAATCTCCCCGAACTGCCTTCCCGCCAGCTAGAATCTAAATTGCCTCAGTGATGGCGCTCGGAGCGTTTCGTTTACCAAAGTTTTCTTTGGGGGCGAATATCCACGTGTGTCTCTGTCCTAACCAGTGCAAGTCAACAATACATTTGTCATTCCATTAAGACACTTTCATAGTTTGGTGTTACTGTTCCTTTAAACACAGTTCTTGCAGAAGGAGCAAATGAGAAAACAAATGGGCTCAAAAAGGCAGTTGGTGGGTGGGTTGCAGTTGTGGCCCATAATAAAATGTATAGATTGCTTTCTGAATTATTGCTTGTATTGCTGTGTATCAATCAGTCATACTGGAGACCAGAGCTTCTCAGATTTGATTCACCCAGGCCTCGTAGGTTTATCAGTCAGTTCTCACAACTCACCCATTTATGACTGACAAAATGACACACAGGCTTATAGAGGGGGCAGACACATTTGGAATTGCATGTTTATGGCAAGTATACTGGCCTTGGCCTCAGCTGCTGCTGACAATACATTTACATCCCTCTTATGCCAATAGATGCTTGGAATTCTTTTAAAGAGGTTGTTCACCTTTGAGATCACTTTTAGTATGATGTAGAGAATAACTATAAAACTATATAAAAATGAAAACCAATTAAAAAGTTACTTAGAATTGGCCATTTTTACTAAGGGTCGAATTTGAGGGTTAAAAAACCCTCGAATTCGACCATGGGAATATCATGGGAATTAAAATCCTTCGAATTTGAAGGAGGTTACCGCTATTCGATTGTTCGAACGATTTTAACCATTTGATCGAATTTTTTTTATTCAATCTAAATTCACTAAAACCAGTTTGGTAGGTTGAATCTGGCGAACTAGGCAGTCGAATAAAAATTTAGGGAAGTATTTGACTGTCGAATATTCAAATAGATTTTTATCCGAATTATTTTTTTTTTAACGGCTCTAGGTTGCTGTACATTGAATTAATACTGATCCCTGTTGTTTTTTTTAACTGCCTTATTATTATTTAGTATAATTAATAATAGATGTATTCTTTTATGTATGCACTCTCATTCTGTGCAATCACACTGCCTTGGTAATGATGTGTGTTGGAAAAAATATTTTCAGAGCTGTGCTTTTGTTTCCACAGATACTCACTCTTGTAATAGGACCATTGAGACTCCTGCCAGTAGAAGCATTAGTGATTCTGCTCCAGTCACTGCTCTCTCCCGGCAGCATTGTCTCCCAGCTTCCATTTGTAGCTTTTGTCTTTACATCACATTCTGACAGTCTTTCAACTGATCTTTATACATTCAGTTAAAAATATATTTGCAGTACAGAGATTGGATCCATTATCCTGAAAGCCATTATCCAAAAAGCTCCAAATAACGGGAAAACCATCTCCCGTAGACTGCATTTTAATCAGATAATTCACGTTTTTAAAAACAATTAGCTTTTTTCGCTGTGATAATAAAGCAGTACCATGTACTTGATCAAAACTAAGATATTATGGGGCAGATTTACTAACCGGTGCATTTTCACCAGCCTCTGCTTGTCACCCATTGCAACACTTTGGCAGGTACAAATTCACGGTAGTTCGCTGACATGCGGAGCTTCATCCTAGGCGCCGAATGCTGGTGATTTTTCGCTAGCGGTACTTTGGCTCTGAAAGCATTTGATAGCGAAGATGCGCTAGTGTTCATTTCTGCCAAGTGAAAATTCACTATTGCTCAGGTTAATTTGCATAGGGCAGGAAATTTAAAGCTGTAAGGATGTCTTTATTTTCAATGTTGGTTCAAATACTTAACATTTCCGCTGTTAAACCACATATCCAGGGAACCTTATTAAAGACAATAGAGTTGTCAAAATGCCATACACATGAGCCCACTGTAAAGTAAATGTTCCATATGTTGTAAAATGTATGGGGGAAACCAGTTACAATATTTTTAGGACTGTTGTAGGCAGTCACTCTGAAAAAAAGTAAAAATTGCCAGTGTTTTTTGAACTTAGCAGCATTTTTGGCTCACAGAATGAGATGTAAGTGACAGAAGATTGAGGAAGAGTTATGCACTCCATTGCACTTCGCCTGGTCTGAGCTGGTGAAGGCAAGTCTGGCGAATTTTTTTGCGGAGTAGCGTCCATTCACTAGAAAGAAAAGTCTCTTGGCGATAGAGTGCGAATGACTGATAGCGCCAGTCTCTTTCGCTAGTGAATTTGCGCCTGTTAGTAAATTGGGACTGTCCCTGCAGGCAGTAACTCTAGCGAACTGATGCTGTTAAAACACTGACTGACTTTAGTAAATATGCCCCTATGAATCCTTATTGAAGCCAAAACAACCCTATTGGGTGTAATCAGTGCTTAAAGGATTTTTGTAGAACAGTTAAAGGGATACTGTCATGGGAAAAAATATTTTTTTTCAAAAAGCATCTGTTAATTGTGCTGCTCCAGCAGAATTCTGCACTTAAACCCGTTTCTCAAAAGAGCAAACAGGTTTTTTTTTTTATATTTCATTTTGAAATCTGACACTAAGCTAGACATGTCAGTTTCCCAGCTGCCCCCAGTCATGTGACTTGTGCTCTGATAAACTTCAGTCACTCTACTGCTGTACTGCAAGTTGGAGTGATTTCACCCCCTCCCTTCCCCCCCAGCAGCCTAACAACAGAACAATAGGAAGGTAACCAGATATCAGCTCCCTAACACAAGATAACAGCTGCCTGCCAGAAAGCAGTTCCCTCCTAAAGTGCTGACTCTTTCTGGAAGCACATGATAAAATTACCTGAGATGGCGCCTAAACACTAATATTACAAACAAAATATACTTGCTTATTCAGGAATTACATTTGATATTGTAGAGTGAATTATTTGCAGTATACACAGTGTAATTTCGAAATAAAAACTACATCCTAAAATCATAACAAAATCCCTTTAAAGATTAGCTATTAATACCTTGTGTAGCTGATGGAAGATTATTAAATAAAACACAAAAGGCAAGGAGAAATAGTTTTACACCTGCTAAGGTAATAATAACCTCCGTCTTGCACCTTTACACAGTTGTGGAACTCCTCTGTGACTTATTATATTCCGTATTAGAGTTTACATTATTCCATATCTTAGTTCAATTCCATTTTCTTAAATATATTTACTTTGCTGTTTGATTAATAGTCTTACCTTGTACCCTGTTACTAAGCAATTCTGAGTTTGACATTGTATGTGACTTGAGCCATTTTAAGCCTGGGGTTAGGGGCATATTTTTTAGGGGCATATTTTTTAGGGGCATATTTCTCAGGGCCATATTTGTTGGGGGCATATTGGTTGTAATGGGCATATGAGTTAGGGGCATATTTGTTAGTGAACTAATGAAGACCAATTGAAAAGATGCATAGAATTGGTCATTCTATACCATATTAAAAGTTAACTTAAAGGTGAACCACCCCTTGCTGTGAACAACTTTTATCCTCCCGTGTTTCTTGTATGTATAAAATAAAGCAGTGGAGAAATGAACAACAAAAAGCAGTTGTGGAATGATGTATAGCAGGATAACACCCCTCAACTTCCCTCAATAACATCACTGCAGGGGGTTGTGATTTGTTCACTGCCATTACTAGGACATTAAAGCTCACAACCCCTCAGCAATGCAATGTCCCTGATGGTTATTTTCCCCCACGTTAGTAAATCTGCATTTCTAGCAATATAGCATTTAACCATCACATTGTCCTTGACCAATATTAATCAAAGAACAAATAAATGTATGCAGGATGTTGTACAGCACAATTATGCTAATGCTATGTTTCAATAATGTCATGTTGGATAAGGCTATCAAATCATTCTTATCTTCTCCAGGTCAGTTAATGTTTTACTGCTGGGAAATGAACGGGATCAATTCTCTGACGATAACGAGCACCAGAGCCTGGCATCCGTCTATCTCCATAGAAGAGCCAATAGATCACTTATACAGGAGAACCAGCCAGGGCTCAAGGTTTATCGGGCCGATGTGTTTGGGAATATTCAGGTTGTTCTCCATGAGTTCCCCAGTTGGGTAAGAGGCAATACTCTTGGATGATTTTTTCCATACTTACTGTGTTACTGTCAGGGGTGTAACTATAGAGGAAGCAGACCCTGTAGCTGCAGGGGGGTGGGGTGAGTAGGTATAGGGGCCCCATGAGGCCCTAATTCACATACAATTTCAATAAATACTGGTGAAACAGGTCAGCCTCCTGATATTTGGGGGGCCTGAAAAATTATTAGCTTTGGGGCCCGGTAATATCTAGTTACGTCACTGGTTACTGTGTAAATAATTCCCAAATATAAGGCATCTGCTAGGTTTGGAAGGCATCTCATCTGTCTGATTAAATGTTCTTTAAACTTTAGAATTTCATATATTTAGAATATAAATTTAGAATGATGTGAATTATAGGAAACATATTGGAAAAGTGATCAAAGAAATACAAGTTTCTTATGAGGCCTATTTGTTTTTTTTTCTTTCATCTGAATTTGCAAACCAAATCCGTGTATGGTGACTACGTGCTGTGTTAATCACCTGATCCTATTGGATTGCAGTAATTCACTCTTGAAAGAAAAATCGTTTAGACAGTGGCAGCCACCAATGAGACAGGCTGATCATTAACCAGCAGAAAGTCACAAAGGCCGGTCTTCCTTTCTGCTTCTCATGTCATGTACCTGGTTGGCCCACAAGCCAAGAGACTTTATCAGTTTATTTAGACCATCCCATTAAAAATTTGCCTGAGATAAGTGCTTTGCATCTTTCCCATTCACCTAATTTATTCCGTTACTATCACCCTTGACTTTTTATTTTTTGATCGCCTTCTGTCCCTGTTGTATGTGTCATTAAGAATGAAAATGATCTTTGGTCTTTATTCCAAGGTCTTGTCATCAATTATTTATAAGCAGCATCTTTACAATATAGGTATGGGATCTGTGATCTGGAAACCCATTATCCAGAAGACACCAAATTGTGGAAAGGCCATATCCCTTAAGACTCAATTTTAATTAAAATCATTTATAATGATTTCTTTTTTTTCTGTATTACTAAGACAGTACCTTGTATTTGATCCCAACTAAGAAAAAGCTGATCCTTATTGGAGGCAAAAACAATTATATTGGATTTAATTCTTTTTTAAATAAAATAAATAAATCCTGAAAACACCAGGTCCTAAGCATTCTTGAGAACAGGCCCAATACATATAATAGGGTCTCATAATTAACACAAATGTGTCCAGAAATAAAGCCGCTGGATCAAAGGGCCGTTCCCACGAGAGATTACAATCTAAAGTCACTGTCTTAAAATAGATTTGTATCTCCAGGAATGAACATTCATATAGATTTCATATAGAATGTTTCACAATTCACGGCTATCTTTGAATTATTATGGGGTGGCATAATAGGGGAATGGACTAATGTGCAATTGATGAGTAGCAGCAAACAAAACTGCTTCACATTGAGGATCTTTTGCCATTGGCCTAAATAGAGAATTTCTGACATGAGTTAATAATAATAATAATAATGTCAATGAAATCCTTCATAGTCCTGACTCCTGACCAAGAGGGCAGATTATGAATAGTACAGCTTGTTTAATTGTTTTAACCCTATTTTATTATCTTTTTAAGGATTTACTGAGAGCGGATCTGCAGACATCTCAGCGTATAGTGAGTGAAGCTGATATCATCATTGTCAAATACTCGGTCAATGCAAAGAATTCATACCTAGATGTAAAGGACAACTTTGTTCCCTTGATAAGGCAAATATTCAGTCATTGCACTGTACCAGTGATCGTTGCAGCAGTTGGATCAAGAATAAATGGTTAGTATGGGATTGACTCCATCGCTGTGCGTCTTTTGGTGCATTGCCTTATTGCTGTTGTTTAACTGAATGATATTGGCAAACTGAACTGAAGTTCTTTACAAATATAGCCAGTAGTTCCACTTATCTGATCTTTTGTCCATCTTTGTCAAATAGGGCAGATCCACTCCAGTAGTTGGTATGTTCCAGTTTTCTCAGTTGCCATGTGACCAAGTCCTAATCAGAAGGAGGGAGGCCATTGTTTTGACCCCCATACACATTCTAGTAAGCTACTGACTAATGAGAGTAGTCAAGCTGGCAGCCAGTGTTGTTGGCCTGTGTATGGCAAACTTTAGCTGTTTTTACCCAAAAAGCTTAGTTACATAGTAGAATACATAGTAAAAGAAGATACATGCTCATTAAGTTCAAAATAAACCATTTATATCTAACTTTTATGGTTTCTCCTAGTGGGACTTTTCTTAAAGGAGAACTTAAACATAACTAAAGAAGTAGGCTACAAATGCTGTGCATTTTGTTTCAGGTGTCTGTACCAGTCCAAGGCAACCAAAGCCCTTTAGCAGGGAAGATCTGTGTCTCAAAAAGTTGCCCTAGTACCTCTCCATCTTCTTATTTGCTAATTCACTGCACATGCTCTGTGCTGCTGTCATTTACTGAGCTTAGGGACCAACTCCCTAACAATATGAGGCTGATTAGTAATTAATACAGATAATTACTACATGACAGCACAGAAACCAGTGCAACTATGATCCAGAATTTAATAATCAGTCCTGTAGCATCAGCTTATATTACAGACCAACCTCATTTTCTCAACAGCTGCTCAGAGCCCACTGAGCATGTGGGTGTCACAGACACTTTCCAAGATGGTGACCCCCTGTGACAAGTTTGAAGTCCTGGATCATTGCTGCTATTGACAAGCTGAAACTTTAGGCTGGTGCAATAAGTTCAGTATATAAAATATGGCATTTATAGGCACATTCATTTTTAGGGTTTAGTAACACCATCTAATGAATGTGACAGCACAAACCTTGCTGTGTTGTACATGATGCCACAGCTTGCCCTCCCAGGATCGCAGTCACTTTTTGCAATATTGTTTGCAGTACTTCAAGCAGAGTACCAGGAGCACCACCAAAGGTCTAATGAGTTGGTCCTGACTATGTGGAAAAGAACCTCTCACATGATGTTAGAGCGCTAATTACTGTAGCAGGATTTCCTGTTTCTGGTATTCAACACCCTGTAGCTGAGGACTTACCCTCATATTTCTTATTGAGCCATTTGACTTTCAAACGAAATCTGAATTATTTCAAAATAATGCTTTCTTTTGTAAATCTGCTGTGAATAATTTATTAAATGTGATTTTATGGACCAGAAAAGCAACTTGCTACACTTGAAAATGGTTGTTGCAACTCAGTTTGTCAGCAGCCAGTCATAAAAGCCCTTGGCTACGATATCAGCAGAGTGGTTCTATGGGATTTGTATTCTTCTCCCGACTGCCTACAAGTCCATCTTTTATAGCGCTTATCTAGACAACTAATGTGCTTTAGATGATAGCGTTACATAAATAAATTCACTAAAACTGAGTAGAGGGTGATCTTGCAGCTTGAATTTCGGCCATAAAATTGACCGTAATGGTAGAAGAAGACAGACTGTCTGTGTTTCTTTCTCTAATTGACTAAATCCATAAAAAGTGAAGCATAACTGTTGTCCTCTGATGGTCCTGTTCCTGTAACCCTGTTTCTTGTACCCTAGAGGGCCCACCCTGTTCTTGCCCACTGTGCACCTCTGATCGAGGTATTTGTGTTACTGCCTCAGAAGGAATACAGCTTGCCAAAGATCTAGCCGCAACCTATATGGAACTGCATGCGCTCAATGACTTCTACGTTGGAAGCTATTTTGGAGGAGTGGTAAGCAGCATTTTCTGTGGAGGTGTTTCTAGATGCAGCATCAACTCAACATAACTTGTTTGTTCATTATTCTTGAAGTGCCAGATATAAACAAAATATTTTTGTTCATGACCCATTTCACAAATAAGAATTATTATGATTATCAGACTAAAGAGGCTGAGACATGTCTGTGTGTGAAGAATCAAATTACTGTACACACAAATGGATCTGCTATTCTAACCCAAATGTTCAAATCAAATTACTATACACACAAATGGATCTGCTATTCTAACCCAAATGTTCAAATCAAATTACTATACACACAAATGGATCTGCTATTCTAATCCAAATGTTGGTGAGCTGCCAGATGCAATATCAAATTTACATTCTGGGGAAGTCAACAACAAATAAAAAACACATTTTTCCATTTATAATAAAAACTGTGTATCTATTCTGCATATATAGGAAGGGTTCACATATGAACTTGGGCAAGGTTTGCCCAATTCAGTAACCCATACTAAGCAAACCCACTTTGCATCCATCTTCCTAACCACTAATTTAGCCAGAATTGGCTGCTGATGGGAAATTTTGCCCATAACACTGACTAGGATATCTGTATAGGTATATTTATCCCTAGTAGATCCTTTAAAGTTGCCAACAATAGCTGGCATTAGCTGTTGACTTGCTACTCCAGACCCAGTTGGCATCTTATATACACATTAAGTCAGCATCTTATTGCGCATTGTATGGGGCCATCCAACAGGCTTCCCTGATTGATAGCTGGCCAGAAGTCGGCCAGATGTCGATTGGGCAGGGTTAAAAATAAGGACTGCATTAGTTTGTTGATGCGGTCCTCGATCGGACTGTGCATTTGCTCAATGTTGTCAAGATCGGATCAGCCCAAATCAAGGTTGATCTCTACATGAGTGTTTGTTTCAATACACATGTAGAGCATCCACCATAACACACACCGAATATCATACAACATTATCTGTGCGTCTATGGCCACCTTAATCCTAAAGCTCTTCTTGAATGGGGGGGTAAATACATATCAGATGGAAATATTAAGCTTTCCATATTTGAGCTATCGTGTAATAGAGGTGTGGGTAAGCATTGGTAAGTCCTTATAGTTGTCTCAAACATCAGAGGATTTATTTTACTGTATTAATATATAAGGGTAATAACAGGGCATGTTCTGAAGTTAGAGATGATCCTTCAGTGAGACGCTCAAGTTTAAATGAACAATGCAGGCTTGTTTGGCTGATATTTGATGGAAGGGAAGGCAACACAAATGAGGCTTTCAGCTGTGACCTTTTAGCAGACGGCTCTGAAAATTCATGGTTTTGTACAAACAATGAGCTTTCAGATAACATATCTTTATCTAGTGTGCAGTTTCTTTGTTAGTATTGTATCTCTGCTCGTGTTTGCTCGCTTGCATGCCTCAATACAAACACTAATAAAATGAACTTTTTTTCACCTGCTGATTGACTGACATAACCTCTGCATTAATAGCATTTGCTGGATTTGTCCACAGACCACAAAGAGGCATGCATTAGCTCAGTATTCATCATTTATTACTCTCTCGCTAACACTCTCAGTCTTGCTGCAAAACAATTTAGCAGATGATTATCTAAATTAGATTTATAAATGTGTGTTTTGTTCTGTTAATGCACTCAGCGTTTATATACCGGGAAGCATTTTGAGTGTAATCTTCTACTGTTCAGGTTCTGAGAGTTTTCAATAAAACACATCATTGATAGCTGTGTCTCAAATGCTGGGGACCCAGTGGCAGCCTCAGAACATTTTTGGATTGATGAGATAGTGATTACTCAGTATTAACCCGTCACTTACTGACTGAGCTGTATTTTATATACCTATGTCCAGGTAGGTCTGCTATTTTTGTCAGTCTGGCTCTCATCAGAAGAATGGTAGGGTTCCCTTCCATGTCTAGCCCTGGGCCTTCTCTCTTTAAGTCCAGCTGCATCCTAAAAAAATATAATGCAAGTGTAAATGTAATTTGTGATTCAAAGTATGACTATCTTTATTAGTTACTTACAAGTTACAAGTTACTTACAACTTTAAGAACATCCCCAGCATCCTTTTTACTTATCACTTCAGAAGTCATCACTTTTTGGATGATTAGAAATCTGGTGGTCATTTGCTTTATACTTTGTGAAACCTCATTGAGGTAGTTTGCCATAGTTTTTACATGTGATACCTTATATATCAAAACTTATCGACCTCTTAGATCTAGAAAAATCTGTTTCTCGTGCTATCTTAAATAAAGGAATAACAACCCATCCATATAAAAAAAGAGCATTCAGACCTTGCTTAAACTGGGACAAAGTGTCATACTTATAATAACCACCTACCAATAATATAAAAGTTCCAAACAGCTCTGTAGTGTCAGCATAAAAAATATGTAAAAAGGGGGAGTCAACACTGTCCACTGCTTCAGAGCAAGTAGCATTGGATCAGTATATAAAAGCACAGGGATTCAGTCATGATTTTTATGATTTATTTTTATACTAAATTAGACTGTTTACACTGCAAATAATTCACTCTACAATATAAAATTTAATTCCTGAACCAGCAAGTGTATTTTCATTTATTCTATTGGCGTGGAGGCAGCCATCTCAGGTCATTTTACCTGGTCATGTGTTTTCAGAAAGAGCCGGAACTTTAGGATGGAACTGCTTTCTGACAGGCTGTTGTTTCTTCTACTCAATGTAATTGAATGTGTTGCAGTGGGACCTGGATTTTACTGTTGAGTGCTGTTCTTAGATCTACCAGGCAGCTGTTATTTTGTGGAGCTGCTATCTGGTTACCTTCCCATTGTTAAATGGGAAAAAATCTAAACATTTTATATAAAAAAAAATCTGTTTGCTCTTTTGAGAAACAGATTTCAGTGCAGAATTCTCCTGAAAAAGCACTAATTACTTATGCATTTTGAAAAAAAACATTGACCGTATGCCTGTAGTCTATACATATGTAATTCAATCTCTAAAAAATAGAGAGCTTATTTAAAAATACTATGCAAGATGCAAAGGGCAAATTATTCAGCATCCCCTGATCAACCCCATACCCATCCCCTAACATCACCATCATTAGGATATTAGTGTGTCCCCTTATGAGTTACACTGTGGTTTATAGACTATCATAACAATGAAGATCTACAGTGTCATTTAAGAAGTCTCTTATTGATAAAGCCCTAAGTCTGTCCCCCAATGCTCCAGCTGTCCAGCAGAGTTACAGGAGACTTCCTTTATTTATGTCATTTTGCAGTTGGAGTATTTCATAATTCAAAGTCTGAACACAAAGACATCTGCAAAAAGCAAGAAAAAGAAGAATAATCCGTTCCTTAAAGTTAAACCCCCAAATCTTGAACAGCCAGGTAAGCCTGTTGCATCAGATAATACTATTTCTCTCTCTCTATATATGTGTGTGTGTTCAATATTTCCATCTACCCCCTCATCTGTATCTGAGACTGAACTTACAGTTCTGTGCCCTGTTAACCTGTTTCACTAGTTTTCTGTCCAACAGTACCACTTGGGCAACCCATGATTTGCCTAGACAATTAGTTAATCTGAAAAGGGAGAATTTTTTTCATACTTACCGTAATTCTCCTTTCCTGGCCACTAACCATATCAGCATTAACATTCAGGGTAGCCCGCTGCCCCGCCCCCAGACCAGAAGGACCCTCCCCAAGCAAAAACTTCAAAAGAGGACCGGAAAGACTCACCCACGTCAATGTACCAATTTTCTAAAACCTGATGTAAGGGTGGGGTAATGCTGATATGGTTAGTGGCCAGGAAAGGAGAATTACGGTAAGTATGAAAAAAATTCTCCCTTTTCCTGGCCACACCATATAAGCATTAACATTCGGCATACAAAGCTATCAGGCCCTAGGGTGGGAAGAATAACTCAAGGCACATAATGCAAAAGATTTATTAAGAAGTCAGAGCCAGATGGAGTCCTGCTGCGAACTCATGACTATCAGAAGAACCAACATCCAAATGATAGTGTCTAATGAATATCTGTGCTGAAGGCCACAAAGCCACTTCACAGATGTTGGATGGAGATACTCCCGCTAGAGCTGCCCAGGAGGTGGCCACAGCCTGAGTGGAATGAGCCCTTAACCCTGCAGGAGCTAGCTTGCCTTGCGCTAGGTAGGCTTTGGTGATACTTAGAGTGATCCACCTCACAATGATCGAAACTGCGGCTGCTTGCCCCTTGCGACTTCCTCCTGGTACAATGAAAAGTCTGTCCGACTTTCTGAAAGGTTCATAAACTTCCAAATATCTCTTTAAGGATCTAACAGGATTCGATACTTAGTTTTTCTGGAGAATCTAATATCTCGGTTGTGAAAATAGGTAAGATCACCTCTTTTTTTTAAGTGAAAAGTAGATACTACCTTGGGTAGAAATGATTGAACAGGTCTCAAAATTACTTTGTCGTGAAGAAAGGAAATTCTGTCAGAACTACTGGACAAGGCCTGCAGTTCCCCTACTCTATTTGCTGATGCAATAGCGATGAGGAACACAGTTTTGACAGTAAGAAGCCAAAAGGAGATTTGATCCAGAAGTTCGAAAGGGGAAGCCGATAAGGCTTTCAGAACTAAGGGGAGGCTCCAGGGAATTTCCTGGGGTCTTTTAGGAGGACAAATTTTAAGGGCTGCCATGAAAAATCTTTGAACCATTGGTTCTTCGGCCCAACTGTGGCCTGAAAAAGCAGATAAGGCAGAAGTGTGTACCTTTAGAGTTCTGAATTGAAGACCCTTTTCTAGGCCCTCTTGGAGAAACCCAGAAGATGATTCAAGCATATTTCCTGGTCAAAAACTTTTTGTTTATTCCATAATTCTAATCTGTCCCAAATTCGGTAGTAAGACTTTGACATAGAGGACTTTCTTGCCTTCATCAAAGTTGAGACAACTGACTGGGACAATCCCAAATCCTCTAGTCTCTGGCGCTCAACAGCCACGCCTGAATAGCAACTGAGGATGGGTTGGGATGAAGCAGAGGTCCCTGGGATAGGAGATCTTCTCCTGGGGAGAGGCCATGGCGCAGCCACTGCTAATTTGAGTAGGAGAGGAAACCATGGCCTGTGTGAGCCATAAAGCCCTTCTAGCTGAAACCAACAGGGCCATGGAACGAGCCGCAAATCTAGTGAGATCTACGGATCCTTCAGAAATGTAAGCAGCTGCCAGCTTAAGTTCCGCCAGACTGGAGGATAGATCTTTGCGATCTGCTCCTTTCTTGACTACTTTAACAGTGCTACCTATCCAAAGGGATAAGGCCTTAGTAACCGAAACAGCTGGTTTACAAGCTGAACCTGCCACCAAGAAGGACTTTTTTAGCTCCGATTCTACTCTCTTATCCATAGGGTCTTTTAGAGCTGCCACATCATCGATAGGGAGAGTAGTTTTTTTTTGGCTGGTGGAGAAATCCTAGCCTTTGTATCGTCCTCCAGAAAAGGAAAAAACTTTGTAAATCTAGTGGCTGGAGAAGCCAATGAGACTTTCCTTGCTGCCTTTTGCCACTCTTCCTTAATCAGATTGGAAACCTCTGGAAAAAGAGGAAAACATTGTCGCTTCTTGCTAGGTGTAGGTAGGGTTGCCACCTTTTCTTAAAAAACATACCGGCCTTCCTGTATAATTCACTTTTTTTCCTATTAATAACATTGGGATCAGCCCTCAAGAATACCGGTCAGGCCGGTAAAAAACCGGCCAGGTGACAACCCTAGGTGTAGGCGATACCTTGAGAAATTTGTTTACTTCCGATTCATCTTCCACTCCCACAGTAAATCTAACAGTTTTGATAAGAGGATTTACCAGATCAATATCAAAAGTATCAGATTGCATCTCCGCCTCTTCATCCGAGTCTGAAAGGAGATTTAGCACCTGCTGATGTTCTCAAAAATCTTGTCAGACGAATCCCCCGTGGTTGCCAAAACTTCCTGGGGATCTGTCATGCAGTTATCATCGAGAACAGGCGGTCTTTTCAGTGGAGCCGCAGTATTACTGAATAATTCCAGCCAGCATTCACAGCAGAACTTTTTTCCAGGCAAGGCAGGGTTGTAACAACCAAAACAATCAGAAGCTGCATGCTTCAATGCTTGAACATCTTTGGACAAGCTTCATACAAAAGAAAAGAAAATTAGGAAAAGAGCAAAAAAAAAAAAAATACAAAATCCTTGGCCCTACCTAGCGTGGAGGGCAGAAGCACGTGGGGCTGTGGCATCCATGGCAGATAAAAAGACGTGGGTAAGTCTTTCCGGTCCTCTTTTGAAGTTTTTGCTTGGGGAGGGTCCTTCTGGTTGCTGGCGGGGCAGCTGGCTACCCTGAATTTTCATGCCGATATGGTGTGGCCAGGAAAAAAAAGAATCCACTATTTTGGATTCGGCTGAACCCCCCTGAATCATTTGCGAAAGAGTTAGACAAATACCAAACCAAATCCGAATTTGCATATGCAAATTAGGAGTGGGAAGGGGAAAACATTTTTTACTTCCTTTGTTTTGTGACAGAAAGTAAAAAAAATTCCCTCCTGCCTAATTTGCATATGCAAATTAGGATAACATTTCAGTTCAACTGGGCAGAAGGATTCTGCCGAATCCTGCTGAAAAAAGACGAATCCTGGATTAGGTGCATCCCTAGTAAAAACATGGAGGCCTTCATTTTCTATTAAGCCACATTGTTTTTTTCCAATGCCTCTCACAGTTCCAACATTGCAAAATAGGCTGCCTGCGTACTTCATAGGGGCTGATTTTTGGTCTGCATATTTCAGAAGGATGATTTCAGTCCCCATATGGCACTAGCCAAAGAAATGATATGTTGCTATGGGCTTTCAAGCCCTTAAGGATAAAAGTTAATGGCTTATGCTGGATCACAACAGTAAGGGGCACATTTACGAAGCGTCCAAGTGGAAATTCGAATTTTAAAAATTTGAATCTTAAAGTGATTTTGGGCTACTTTGAGTATCGAATAGGCCAAAATTAGTTTTGAATTGAAAAAATTTGAATTTTCGAAGTACTGTCTCTTTAAAATCCTTCAAATTCAACTATTCGCCACCTTAAAGTTGCCATTGTAGCCTATGGGGGACCTCCTGGAAGCTTTCCTTGAATTTTTTCTAACTTGTGGAAAATCAATTTTTTTTTTTTTTTTTTTAAATGGCTTGATATGAACGATACAAAATTTGATGGTCGAATTTTTTTCAATTGGAAATTCAACCAATAGTAATTCTATTGATTGTATTTAACCTATATGTTTCATTTGTAGAAAAGATGCCCATTTTACAAGACAATCCTTCTCAATACGAATCTGATTTTCAAGGCTTGCTGGTACATGGGCAATGTGCGGATGTGCTATTCTGTACCTCAAGCCTGGAACATTTGCTGGAAGCTCACAGAATCGTGTTGTGCAGTGTAAGTGATGTGTTCACGTTGCTGTTCGGAGGGAAGTCTGCCTACGAATTCCGTGACTCCTGTGTTCTCAAGACGACAAGCAACCTGTTTGCCGTGTGCAGGGATGTGTCAGTTACAGCAGAGTTTTCCCCTGTAAGGGTCATTGTCAAAGACTCTCTCCTCTGTTCATGTTTATCAGACATTCTCCACTTCATTTACTCAGGTACCCTGTTTATCACTTCCATCTGTTTGCCAAATTCCTGTTTCTCATGCATGAACATTAATGCTTGCGCAAGGCAACCCTGCAGTATTTTATTTTAAGTCATTATTTTTATTTATTACCTGTTGTATTTATAGGGCCAACACATTTACACAGTGCTGTACATAGATCATATGTTTCATATGGGGATCACTGACCCCATGTAAAAAAACAAATGCTCTGTTATGGTAGGGGCAGACGAGCAGAGTTTCCATCTTCGGACGACTTCGGAAATCAAAGCGCCATTAGTGAATTGGTCGCAGGTGATTCCTCATTCCTCCACAGGGAAGGAGATTGTTGCCGTGCGGAAGAGGCGATTAGTAGCCTGGCGACTAATTCTCCCTGAATCTGCTTGTCTGCCCCTACCCCTACAGAGCATTTGTTTTCTACATGGGGTCAGTGACCCCCATATGAAAGCTGGCTTTATTGTTTTTTGTACTTTTTTATTACTCGTCTTTCTATTCAAGCCCTCTCCTATTCATAGGAATAACAATAAACAAATGTATTGTTGCTGCAATTTATTACTCATATTTCTATTCAGACCCTCCCCTAATTATATTCCAAATTGCAAACTGAAGAGCTGGAATTGCAAACTGAAGGGCTGCTGAATAAAAATCTAAATAACTCAGAAACCACAAATAATAAAAAAAAGAAAACCAGTTACACGTTTTCTCAGAATATTACTCTCTACATCATACTAAAAGTGAATTCAAAGGTGACCAACCAAAATCCACATACGAATGTAAATGTTATGAGGAGCCAGTTAACCTGCCTTTTCTTTCTGACGTGTGAGATGAAACCAGAGTACCAAGTGGAATCCCACACAAGTACAAGGAGAAAATTTGAGATCTTTACTGGTAGAACAAGAGCTCAGGACCCCAGCATTGCAAGGCAGACTTGCTAACCATTGAACCACCCTGTATTATATATTTATTCTGTGCTTTCAACAAGGAAATATATATGCAGCTCTTGCTTTTTCCGAAGTTGCCTCACAAGGTAAAGACATTTTGGGCAAATATCCATCTATATAAAATAATATCATGTTTATTAGAAAGGTGAGTAGAGGACCATAAAATATTATTGCGTTTGAATATCAGCATTTAACTGCATTGAATAGTTCATGTTATCATTTGCTATTTAAAGTGGGCTGACCGCCCTACTGGACCCTGTATAACTGTCTAAACTGGCACAAAGAAGATAATTTAAATACATTATATGTATATGAGCATATGAAGCAAATATTAAGTTTTTATAATGTTAGGGTAATTCAACAGTGTTGAATTGAATTCCTGGCTGGCGATTTTGCCCAGACTGGCTGCCATATCTGGGCTTTCACTGGCCAGTTAGCACATTTATGTGGCGGATAGGTCATAGATTTCCTCGTTCCTTCATGTGTATGCCCAGCAAATAAAATTAGTATTATAGTATTAAAACTAGGGATGCACCGAATCCAGGATTTGGTTAGGGATTCAGCCAGGATTCTACCTTTTTCAGCAGGATGCAGCCGAATCCAAGGCAAAACGAATCTGAATCCTTATTTGCATATGCAAATTAGGGGGGGGAATCACGTGACTTTTTGTCACAAAACAAGGAAGTAAACAATGTTTTCCCCTTCCCACCCCTAATTTGCATATACAAATTAGGATTCGGTTCGGTATTCGGCTGAACCTTTGTCGAAGGATTCAGGGGTTCTGGCAAATCCAAAATAGTGGATTTGGTGCATCACTAATTAAAACTGTTAAAATCATTCCCCATGTTTCTTTGCTGCTATCACAAAGCAAATGTGATCACTAACTGATAGATCACAAATACAAGGTTATGGAAGATAGCTCATTGCACAAGTTGATCCAGGGACTGGTCTGATTGCCATCTTGGAGTCAGAAAGGATTTTTCCCCCTACTGAGGGAAATTAGAGAAGCTTCAATTGGTTTTTTTGCCTTCCTCTGGATCATCTAGCAGTTAGGCAGGTTATACATAGACTTAAAAGGTCAACCTAGTACTGTATACTATATAGCGGACATAAGGGAATGCGCTTTGAAAAGTATGGCTGTGTAGAATATGGCAGAAATAAGAAGTAGCAAATTCTTAGAGCATGAGATCTAGACTTTGCTTTGCCAGGAATCCATATATGCATGGCTGGAAAAGGAACGGTAGTGTTTGCAGTACCTAACATGTTTGTAGACTGACATTTAAAATGTCATAAACTGGTAATGAAAATGCATCGGTTAATAGTGCTTCTCCAGGAGAATTTTGCACTGAAATGATTTTTTTAAAAGAGCAAACAGATTTTTTTATATTTCATTTTGAAATCTGACATGGGGCTAGACATACTGTCAATTTCCCAGCTGCCCCAAATCATGTGACTTGTGCACTGATAAACTTCAGTCACTCTTTACTGCTGTACTGCAAATTGGAGTGATATCACCCCCTCCCTTCCCCCTCCCCCCAACAGCCTAACAACAGACAATGGTGAGGTAACCAGATAACAGCTCCCTAACACAAGAAAACAGCTGCCTGGTAGATCTAAGAATAGCACTCAATAGTAAATACTCCTTTATTTACATTAAGAAGGAAAAACAGCCTGCCAGAAAGCAGTTCCCTCCTAAAGTGCTGGCACAAGTCACATGACTAGGGACAGCTGGGAAATTGACAAAATGTCTAGCCCAATATCCGTTTTCAAAATTAAATATAAAAAAATATTTTAAAAATCTGTTTTCTCTTTTGAGAAATGGATTTCAGTGCAGAAGTCTGCAGGAGTAGCACTATTAACTGATGCGTTTTGAAAAAAACATGTTTTTTCCATGACAGTATCCCTTTAACAAAGACTTTATAAAAGGAATAATGTAAATTATAAGGATTTTAAAATTTATTGTGGAGTTCCATTACCATACCTGTCATGGAAGTCCAAGGGGACTTCTTATATCAAGATATTTTACAGCAGGTGGCATATTATTTTTATTTTATAAATCCAAAAGTTTAAGAGGGTCATGTGACAAGTGACATCACTATGCACAACCAAGGTCAGGCAGACAACATAGGTCAGGTCCAGACAAGGTCTTAGCAGGAAAGGACAATGCAGGGGTGTATATCAGGCTAGAGAAGGAGATACTTGATAACCAAGCACTGATCAATAGACATTTTTATATAGGCCACAAAAACAATACAGACACAGCGACCAGATGAACAAGGCATCTTTACACATGTGGCATCATTATTACGGCATCAAGAAGTGCATAATTGTGTGGCACTGTGAAAAAATATGAGAACAAGACAGACAAACTGCGGATCATCAGGTATAATCAATCGACACAAGACTTCAACGGCAACCAGCTATTGCTAAACGGCATTTCCCATTACCTTTACAAATGGACTGTCCCACTGGCAGACAGAGGATTTTAATGAATTCTAGTTGGGTTGGGCTAGTTAAATGTATATGAATGCCGGTATTTTTTTTCCAGAAAAGGTGGCAACCCTAGGAACAGTGAGAGTAAAATGAATCCTTCTATGTGCCGTTCCATTTTTCACTGTCACCATTTTTCTTATCAATTATGTGTGTGTGTGTGTGTATAAATATATATATTGATACTGATCCCTCTGTTACAGGTGCTTATCAGTGGCATTTCCTTAAACAGCAGCTTATAAAAAAGATAGAGGATCCTGAAGATGTTGCACGTGTTCTTCACAGAGTTCGATGTATCCTGAAAACACCAGGCAAGGTCAGCCATAATCTGCATCAGAATCATGCTGTTATTGTGCATTAGCACATCTGGAACGGGCTTGCTACACAGTGGGTAAAGCATCAAACCCAAAATAAAAAAAACAATAAGTCGGTAGGTAAATAGGCTGTATTGTTTTGCCAGGTTGCATTCAGTCCCACATATTGGGAGATGTAAGTTTCCTATTGCATTTATTTTCTTTAAATGAACAGCCTTGTATGAGAATATATGTTAATGCTTTCAGTGGCTGGTCTTTGCCTCTCCTAGATGAACTCTGGGTCCTGTAAAGTGGGTAATTTATGGACTTTCAGACTCAAACAACATGGAGATTAGGGCAACTTTTAATATTATACAAACGCATATCAGTGTTTTGTAACCTAAAATAAAAAAGTCCATAAGAATCTTTATTGGTATATAATGGCAAACAGCAAAACTGATTGCAACATTCTGTCTGGCAAGACTCAGGTATTCTATGCAGGAAAATTAAAATTCAGACTAATATTATATGTGGAATAACACCGCAAAAGTAACATTTACATTCAGGTGGCGATGATGAGCATATATAATACAGGTGTGAGATCCTATACCTGGAAAGCCATGTACACACTTCAAATCCCATCAACTAAAATGAGAAGATTCTGCTGCAGTGTCCTCCTTTCCGTCATTTTAGTATTAGGCTGGGGACAGACAGGGAGATTCGGGGAGATTGTCGCCTATTAAACGCCAGGCGACAGAATCTCCCTGTCTGTCCCCAGCCTTAAAACTTATTCCGATGTATTCATAGTAATTTATGACGTGCTTTAGATTTGAAGTTTCAGTCTTAATTTACTATTTTGTTCATTTTCACTCCTGTATGTGTTTTTAGCAGGAAGCAGATGTCTCCTATTGCACAGAGCCGTGGCAGTTCTGCAGTGCACTTGGCAGGTTTTTCAACACTCCCTTGTTAGCGGATGTCATTTTTCAAGTTCAAGGTAATGCCCTGAAGTTTAAATGCACATGTGAACACAAAGAGGGTTTTGTTTGGGCAGGTAGTCTACCAGTTTTAAACATTTTATTTAAAAAACGTAATACTTTTTGCAAGGTCGTCGATCTTACCAATATAGGGCCACATTCAGTTCAATTACAAATGTTAAAACAAATGTTTACGGTGCAACAATAAAAGCCCCATTCAGAACGCATTTCATCAGCACAAAATAGAAAGGAGAGATTTAGCCATCATATATACTGTAGGTATGGGATCCATTATCCAGAAAGCTCTGCTTTACACAAAGGCCAGATCCCATAGATTCCATTATATTCAGGGAATTACAATTTTTAAAAATGATTTACTTAGTTCTGCTTTTACACAAAGGCCGGATCCCGTAGACTCCATTTTATTCAAATAATAACATTTTTAAAAATGATTTCCTTTTTATCTGTTATAATGAAACTGTACCTTGTACTTTATCCAAACTTTAATATTCAAAATATTTTATAATAGACTTAAGGTATAGAGATCCAAATTATGGATAGACCCTTTATCCAGAAAACCCCAGATCCCAAGCATTCTACATAAAAGGTCCCATACCTGTGCAAAATACATTCTGCCTTGTGATTGCTGCCTTGTATGTGGCATTTCCCAGCCAAAAGCTCACCTCCCTAGCCTTGTCTCCCTTCTTATCACATCACCTTGATGTATATCAAGTTAAACTTCTGCCTTCTAGTTTTATGCTGCTTCCAGTTGGTGTAATAAGCATGTATGCAGATAAATGATATCAAACAACAAGTTTATATGTGAATGTGCCTCTAACATGTTGCATTTTCCCTCTCATTTCAGACATTACCATACCTGCTCATCGGGCAGTGTTAATAGCACGCTGCGAGGTTATGGCTGCCATGTTTAGTGGTAGCTATGCAGAAGCAAAGAGCTTTTTGATACCAATTTATGGCATATCTAAGGACACATTCCTATGTTTTCTTGAATATCTTTACTCTGACTGCTGTTGTCCTGGTAAGTCTTTTATATGTTTGTCCACAGAAGATATCTTACATTTTAGCAAGCCTAATATTTGTGTGATAGATATGCATTTGGCCCCTATTTTGTTGAATTGTGAGGCTGTTGAAAAGAAACGAGCATTTGGAATGTAACAGGGTGAGATGTGCACCCCCTGTCATTGCCTGGGCTGCAGTTGCCATCAATTGGGTGACATGGTAATCTTGTATATCAAATAGATATGCAGCATATCTAATGAAGGTGGGGCCACATGGTAAGATTTGGGGACAAATCGTCTCTTCTTCGGTCGACTAATCTCCCTGAAAAGCCTTCAATCTAAGGAAACTTTGGGCAATTTAGGAAAATGAAGTGTTCAGAGTGCCATCCCGGCAGCGATTTAGATTCTAGCCGGTGGGACAAACCACCAGGGTATGTAAACTTTTGATCAGGGTCATTTGGGTAGTTTAGTGATTATTATTTAAAAAGAGTAAACACAGTTGTTTGACAATAAATGGCTTCAGCCAACCGCTAACCACTAGTGAAAGAAAAGTTTTTGTGTTATCATTTATATTCTCTGAAAAATGGTTAAGAAATCATATTCTGCTAGGGTATGTAAACTTATGAGCACCACTGTATGTTACTGTTGGTTGAAGCTAATGGTTAAGGCTACTCTGTGTTGCTATCAAGAGAACATGTTTTCCTTTAAGAATTCGACAGGCGGTGGGTCACTAAATAATCCTGGGTTCTCAAAAGCTGTGTTACATTCATACTCAGGAAGAAAATGTTCTCATTGTGTATATTTATTTTATGTAACAACTTATATTAAATTCCTTCATAGGACTTCTGTGTGTGTCACAGCAGGGAATATCTACTAATGTGAAGGCATTATACAACGTGCAAAAAATGTCGGCATTTGGCCATTTTTTTATACTTAGCAGACTGACTTCCTCTGGTCCCAACTTGCTGCAGGTCTCTGCACATAGGTTATTCAGTCCCACAAGTTAGGGAGGGGCAGAGGATGGAGGCAGAGGCTACACCCCCTGACTCTGTACCTTGTACTGGATTTTTATCTGGCCTTAAAGGGGGGTTCGCCTTTAAGGTAACTTTTAGTATGTTATAGAATGGACAATTCTAAGGAACTTTTCAATTGGTTTTCATTATTTTTATAGTTTTATAATTATTTGCCTTTTTCTTCTGATTCTTTGCAGCTTTCAAACGGGTGTCGCTGACCCCTTCTAATAAACAAATGCTCTGTAAGGCTACAAATGTATTGTTATTGTTTATTTCTATTACTTATCTTTCTATTCAGGTCCTCTCCTATTCATAATCCAGTCTCTTATTCAAATCAATGCATGGTCGCTACGTTTACTCAGACCCTAGCAACCAGATTGCTGACGCTGCAAACTGGAGAGCTGATGAATAAAAGGTTTAAGAACTCAAAAACCACAAATAATAGAAAAATAAAAACCAATTGCAAATTGTCTCAGAATCTCAGTCTCTATGTCTTAGTAAAAGTTATCTCAAAGGTGAACAACTCCTTTAAAATGCAAGTCTACCCCAAAATAAAAACTTTCATAATAAAATTCAATTCTGAGCAACTTTCCAATATACATTTATTAAAAAGGGTCAGTGCCTTTAAAGATATTTGTAAAAACTATTGCTATATTCTATATAACAGAAATTAAATTATATAACTTGTGACTCAGTTAACGGTCCTGGCCTTTTTTCCCCCTTCATTGGTGATATTATACCAGTTTGTGCATGCTTGTTACTTTTTTAGCAATGTTGCAGAATTAAAAGCAAAGACAGGTCTGTTAATCAGCTTCTTGACACCAGGGCACAGAATAGAAAGGGACAGACAGGGCTTTCAAAAGCAATACATATAAAAATAACTTAAAGGGATACTGTCATGGGAAGATTTTTTTTTTTTCCAAAATGCATCAGTTAATAGTGCTGCATTGAAATCCATTTCTCAAAAGAGCAAACAGATTTTTTTATATTTCATTTTGAAGTCTGACATGGGGCTAAACATATTGTCAATTTCCAAGCTGCCCCAACTCATGTGACTTGTGCTCTGATAAACTTCAATCACTCTTTACTGCTGTCCTGCAAGATGGAGTGATATCACCCCTCCCTTTCCCCCACCCAGCAGCCTAACAACAGAACAATGGGAAGGTAAACAGATAACAGCTCCCTAACACAAGATAACAGCTGCCTGGAAGATCTAAGAACAGCACTCAATAGTAAAAACCCATGTCCCACTGCGTATTATTCAGTTACATTGAGAATGAAAAAGCACTATTAACTGATGTTTTCCCATGACAGTTTCCCTTTAAAACAGGGGTGTCCAAACTTGGCCCTCCAGATTTTAAGGAACTACAAGTCCCACAATGCAATGAAGGAGTCTGACAGCCAAAGTCAGGCAAATGCATTGTGGGACTTGTAGTTCCTTAACAGCTGGAGGGCCAAGTTTGGACACCCCTGCTTTAAAACCATAGCAAATGTGTCATGAGTGCATATTGCAAAGTTGCTTAGAATAATGTTTTCTTTTATTAGGCAAATTTTTATTTTGGGGTTAACTTGCCCTTTATGTCCCCTAGCGAGTACAAGCAGTGGACTGTTCGTATTTCACTTAATATGTAGTTACTGCAGGGCCAGAGACCATTGCATACAGACTGCACAAAGCTGAAGTTTCAGTAAATTAACATTTAGGGGCAGATTCATCAAAGGTCAAAATCTGATTTCTCACAAAATTTTAGTTTTTCGAGGGTAGTTTAAGTAAAATCTTGAATTCTTCAGGTTAAAAAAATCTAAAAGTTTTCAAGATTTATTATGCCCCAAATCTGGAAATTACTCAAATCTGAAAATGCTCTAGTCAAAACCTGTAGAGGTCGTGTAGAACAGAGGTCCCCAACCACCGGGCCTCGGACAGTCCTGAACTGTCGCTCCGAATTGGACACCAGTGCATTGAATTAGACACTGGCACCACCATGACCATCCCAACCCCACCCTGGTCCATGCCTCAACACCAGTCCCCAGGCCAAAATAAGTTGAGGACCCCTGATGTAGTCAGTGGCAGAAGCTCCTTGAACCATTTTCAGATGTTTGTAGCCCTCATGATATCCGGGGAGTTTTCAGTGTTTTTCACTCATATACTCATATCAATTCGAGTGATTCAAGTTTTTTTGTTTTGCCAGTAACTTGATCGATTTGGGTTTTTTCCGCCCAAATGCACAGATTTGAGTTTTTTACATTCAGGTTTTTTTCATAAATAAGTTAACATTTAAGTTGTGAGTTTATTCTCACAAACTCAACCTTAAAGGGCAAGGAAAGGCAAAGAAATAAAATCCCATTTTTATTTCTTTAATGAAAAGGAAATCTATCTCCAATATACTGTAATTTAAAAATGTGGATAGTAATTGTCAGACGGTCCCTAACGTCTGGCAGGGAAACGATCACACTTATGAACAGCAGGGGGAGCCACCGCCTTACTTACCAGCCATGCAGAACTCAAGCAACTTTGTTTTTTGATCATTTAGGACCATCCCTAAGAAGCCCAGACCACACTGAGCATGTGTATGTAGTCTAGTCCTTTTTCTCTGTAATAATAAAACAGTAGCTTGTAATTGATCCCAACTAAGATATAATTAATCCTTATTGGAAGCAAAACCAGCCTATTGGATTTATTTAATGTGTATATGATTTTCTAGTAGACTTTAAGGCATTAAGATCCAAATTACAGAAAGATCCGTTATCTGGAAAACCCCAGGTCCCAAGCATTCTGGACAACAGGTCCCATACCTGTATTGTGTTATGCTTTATTCATGTCAATTCTTCCTACAATTCTTTGTATAACAAAACCTCTGCTATCTTTAATTAAAGTTTTAAAAAAAGAGCGTACAGTGTATTTGTAATGGCCATTTTTTTTCTCTGAATTGTGTTCATACCATTGGATTAAGAGTTGTTGTTTGTTCCCACAGCGAGTATCCTGCAAGCCATGTCACTGCTTGTTTGCTCTGAGATGTACCAGGTCTACAGGCTCCAACATCTGTGTGAACATTACATTATCAGTCAGCTCCAGAGCATGCCTAGCCGAGAGCTGGCCACCACAAGCCTGAGTGTTGTCAGTCTCATTAGAAAAGCCAAGGTATTACAAATGCTGATTGCACAATACTGCAGACCGTGGTCTACTAAAAGGCCAGGAACTGGGTGGAACTTTATTTCCAGACAGAATGTGGTGTGTTTCTTTTAACAGTTTTTCACTTACAGGGTTTTTTAATGACTTTGGGCTCTTGTGGAGAACAACTGGAGTGAAATGAACTTAAAGGGATACTGTCATGGGGAAAAAAATGCTTTTTTCAAAATGCTCCAGTTAATAGTGCTGCTCCAGCAGAATTCTGCACCGAAATCCCTTTTTCAAAAGAGAAAACAGATTCTTTTATATTTTTTATATTTTCTGAAATATGACATGGGGCTAAACATATTGTCCATTTCCCAGCTGCTTCTAGTCATGTGACTTGTGCTCTGATAGACTTCAGTCACTCTTTACTGCTGTACTGTTGCAGTGATATCGCCCTCTTCCCTCTCCCCCCGCAGCAGAGCAATGGGAAGGTAACCAGATAACAGCTCCCTAACACAAGATAACAGCTGCCTGGTAGATCTGAGAACAGCACTCAATAGTAAAATCCAGGTCCCACTGCGACACATTCGGTTACATTGAGTAGGAGAAACAACAACCTGGCAGAAAGCAGCTCCATCCTAAAGTTCTGACCAGGCAAAATGACCTGAGATGCACCTACACACCAATATTACAACTAAAAAAATACACTTGCTCTTTCAGGAATGAAATTTTATATTGTAGAGTGAATTATTTGCATGTTAAACAGTGTAATTTAGAAATAAAAACTACATCATAAAAATCATGACAGAATCCATTTTAAGGGCAAGTAAAGGCAAAAAAATTAAATCCCATTTTTACGAAAACGAAAAAGAAACCTATTTCCAATATACTTTAATTACAAAATGTGTACTATTTTATAAGAAACCTGACTGTATGCAGTGAAATTCTGCCTTCCTTTACTTCTGTGGATACTGCTGTGTAGGGAAACAATCATACTTATGAACAGCAGGGGGAGCCCCCAGCTTTCTTCCCAGCCATGCAGAACTCCAGCAGCTTTGTTTCCCTGTAGAACAGTCAGCAACTGTGCAGAGATTTGTATTGGATTTTATTTTTGCCTTTACATCCCCTTTACTGTTTCCAACTCCAGCTGCAGGGACAAAGATCATGGAGCCAGATTTAAACAGATAAACTGGGATTCTATTTGGAGGATTATTTTACTGTAGCCACTAGTTCTGCAGAGTTGGAGAAAGTTTGTATTAAACAAAACAAAAACTATAAAATCCACATTAGATTACATGACAACACAGGAGCCAGTGCAGTCTGTATATTCTGATTATTTATCAGTGTTGCTGTATCGGCTTCTGGCAGATATTATTTGACTTGTGCTGTTTTGATCATTTGTGACGATCCCTAAATTTAGCCCAGATCACACTGAGCATGTGCACAGTCTTGGTCTTGCAAAGATGTATAACAAAGTTTCAAAATGGCAGCCCCCTGTGGCCAACTTTGAAAGCAGAAATCATTTGTTTGATTAGGTTTGTGGTGCAGTAAGTTCATGTTTATGTTTAGTATACAAAATACAGCATTTGTAGCCTTATTCTATTTTAGACTTTCCTTGTCCTTTAATTGCCTGTCTCAGCCTGCCATAGCAATGCATGTGCCATATACAAACTGTGACAGATGAGCAGGTTCAAGTTGATTCCTCCTGCGGTTAGCAGCTACTGTCCATATGTAGAGAAAATTATATACATGGCAGCTAGAAGCAGAGTAGGATGGAGTTCCTCAGGCATTGAGACCCATTGGGATAATCCATATAATCCTAGTAGATCAAACCCTACATAGACATTCCTGTGTAGCTTATTGAGTAGCAGATATATAAATTTCACCGCTGTTTTTCTGTGTCCTGTTCTATAGTTTCATAACTCAGAACATCTTGCTACTTGGTTGCTTCATTTTATGGCTTTGAACTACCTCATCTTCAGCCAGAAATCAGACTTCCAGGACCTTTCAGGTATACAGCATTTAATAATAGATTTTGAAAAATGTTTTAGAAATCGTGAAACAGCTTTCCACCACTGTAGAATTGCTTTCTCTGCAACTACAGATATAGTTTTCAAAAGCGTCTCACTGCCTTTGCTAAGTTGTAATTGGAACTGGGTGTTAAATATTTTCTGTTTAAGGGACAGCGGCACATAGTTCACAAGAGTTCTAATGGCCCAATCTTTTACTTTTATCCAGAAAGCAGTTGTGCAAACAGTGAGACAAGTCTGCCTGTGTCATTGCACATTTAGGGCAAGCTGAGTTAACTTTGGGGTATGTGAAAGGGGTTGTTCACCTTCCAAACACTTTACACTACAATATTAGAAAAACAGTCACACATAGAAAATAGAAAGTAATAGGAAAAAGTCATTATTTCTGTGATATATCTGAAAACAACTAACTGTTTGAAGGTAAACAACCCCTTTAAAGGGCAGATTTGTTGTTTTTTCAAGGGTACTTTTCAGTCAAAACTCAAATTTTTTCTAGAATTCATATCCACAAATGCCTTCAAACAACCCCATGTTATGAAAGTATAAACTTTGTAACTAAAAGTCTTTTTTTTTTTTTTACTAAATGTTCCCTTCAATGCGTTTAGTACAAGCCACACCTACGTGTAATGCGTTTAGTACAAGCCACACCTACGT
>CM044431.1:195265295-195314738 GCA_024363595.1 Xenopus borealis | reverse complement strand
TATATATATATATATATATATATAAAACAATAAGGACCGATTCACTGTCCCATGGCAACTATGCATGACTTTGCTTGGCACCTTTATTATTACACTGGAGTTGTCCCTTCCTACATTAAATATATGCATTTGTTTTCTAGCAGAGGAAAGGGATTTCATAGAGACGCATCGTTGGCCCTCCAGCATGTACCTGAAGCAGCTTGCGGAATACAGGCAATACATCCACTCCCAAAAGTACCGATGTTCCTTGATGTAACAAAGGAATTTGACTAAACCACTTGTATCTATATTAAGGAATTATGAATGCCCTGATGATCTGTAGAAGAGAGCAGTACCACACTTGACATTATAAAACAAGTACCAGGTAATGATGGATGGAGGCACAGGGGCATGACATAGGTACCTTAACTGCCATGTGCATTAGTCATTAGTCACCCCTTCTGATCCAAGCATCCCCCACAGGCAGGAGGGTGTTCATTTATTAAACAATGCACGCAAACCTTATTTTCAGTATATTCTCTTTAACTGGCTAATAGCATTGCTGTATATATTCAATGTTTTCACATTCTTATGGTTTTATTACTGAAATAACAAATTGAAAAAAAATGCCTATAAAAGTTTGTTAAGGTATAACAACAACTTTAATAATGTAAATAAACACAAAAGACTGTACTCATTTGGGTTCTTGGATCTTTAGTTTATCCCTCAGCCTCATGTTATATATGTATATGACAATAAATATAGGGTCAGGGATCATGATGGGATTGGGTTGAGGCAATCTAGCCTAAGATTCCCTTTACTGCAGGGGTAAAAGCATGAAATTCAGAAAAACATGGAGATGAAATTGTACTAAAGTACTACATGCACAAAGGCACCCACTGTAGGCAAATTACAAGCTTACAATTTTACCTGTCCTTGAACATATAGGTATGGGACCTGTTATACAGAATGCTCAGGTCCTGGTGTATTTCAGATAACCCATCTATCCTTAAAATATTCTGTCATTGGGATCTTCATACCTTAAGTCTACTAAAAAATAATTCAAACAATGGGCAGCGTCTGCTTCCAATGAGGATTATATCTTAGTTTGGATCAAGTACAAGGTATTGTTGTATTATTACAAAATAAATAGAAATGCATTTTAAAAATTTTATTTGGATAAAATGGAGTCTATGGGATATGGCTTTCCTGTAATTCGGAGCTTTCTTGGTAATGGGTTTCCGGATAACGGATCCCATACCTGTACCCAAAATGTGGGGTCAACCCATAAACGAATTTTAAGCTAAGAGTGTCATGATCGAATATTACACCACAAATGTGAAAGTTCGGAAACATCTGGCACAGGGAAAATGAATTTGACCAGTTACATTGTGCCATCTGCTGGAGAAAGGTGGATTTGGGGGTTGATGGGCTTCCTTTGCTATTTTATGAGTTTATGTGGGCAAGATTCATGGCTCATGCACATTCCCTATTCTGCAATTCAGACACAACTATTTATTGCAAAGCATAAAGCCAAAAATGAAACCTCAGAACACCATAGGGATGTTATCAGGGTAATAATATTCTAGTCTTGGATTTATTTAACTATAATTTCTCATCTGTCTTAATGGTTGTGAAATAAGATTAGATTACTGCTGGGGGGGAGGGAGTCAAAATAATTCCTGGTATTTCCAGGGTGCAATGAAAAGGAATAAAGCAGGAACTCTGTTGTATTAGTACATAGATGAACTACTCATTTTGCCTTTAGCTCTTGTTGAAGAGTTTTCCTAATAGTCAAGCTATGTGAAAAGCATAAATTCTGGTGGATGGATCACTTTTCCTGGTTTACAAAACCTATTTTAAAATTGAACAATTGTAATTGTTTCTCTGCAAGACCAGCATAGCATATGAAACCAAAATAGCTTTCTTTTAAAGGTGAAGGGAAGGTAAAATTCTCTGGGCAGGGGGTGGCAATTTGTTTTGGTCCCCTTCATAATTGCTAAACCTCTTGATGGTCCTCCTTATGAAATATTATATAAAGCTAATGTGAGAGGCAATATACACCTTGCACAAAAGGCACTCGGTTTTCCCAGGTGCAGGAACACAATAGCAACCAATGAGCAGGTAGCATTTACTGATCACCTGTTTAAAAGCAAACATCTTATTGGTTGCTATGGATTACTTCACCTGGGTAAACTAAGGATTGATTTTATAAACTTTGAGTTTGTTTGTAAAATATGATTGCAGAAAAATGTGACACGTTTTATCCTCCCCCCATGGTATTGGTTCTTTTTCCTCGACCATAAAAAAATCTTATTATTATATAAGGGGGTACTAATACTATATATAATCATTTCCCCTACGGCGCACTCTACATTATAAAGGAAGGCACCATTTATACATCCAATAATCAAATATAGTGCAGTTATAACACAGCACATTGGCATAGACTGATGTGAATAATATATAGTGGTGGGCGAATTCCCGCGATTTGCCGCAGATGATTACATTTGCGAAATGCCGGTGAAGTTTCCCCTGGCGAAAATTTGCCAGTGTCTCCTTTTGGACGCGTGCAATGGGCGCCGGTGTCCAAAAACGGACGCTCACATCCAAAACCAGACGCGACAACATTTCGTGAATTTTTTGCCGTTTTGCTAATTTCTCTGGAAATTTGCAAGAAAAAAATCAGCGAATTGAGACCGCCGCCGATTCATCCATCACTAATGATAAATCATGTCTGTAAAGCCCTTTGCAATATGTATGTGTTAAAAAAAAAAAGCAAAGAATAACATTTGCAGTTCCCACTGTTCTAATGGGGAAGGAACGGTATAAAACCATAATTATAATGCCTAACCCGAGTCCTCAGACTAGTGCTTCTGTGCGCTGAAAACTGCAGCAACTAAGGTACTTTTTAGATCCTCTAGGTTCCAGTCCAGGTGTGCGTTGCTGTGGGTACTACCCAGGTGCAAATGCTCCTAGTGTTACTAAGGGGCAGATTTACTAAGGGTCGAATTTCGAATGCAAAAAAAAAAAATCGAAATAATAGTAGGGAATTAAAAAAATTTGAATTCAATTTTTTTTTAGCGCAAATCGAATAGGGAAAATTCGATTGAATCGAGCGAATTCGAACGATTTTTAAGCGATCGATCAAATTTTTCTTATTCAATCTCCGGGAATGATCCCCATTTCGGTAGGTTTAATCTGGCGAAGTAGTTGATTTGCATATTCGAATTTGAATCTTTTTGAAAATTCGATTGAATATTCGAATCCCTCGTGAATTCATGTGAATTTAGTAAATCTGCCCCTAAATGTTACTTTTTGGGACTTCTATTATAAAAGTTGCATGTGTAATCTAGGAGTCCACTTTATAGGCCTTTGTCCAAATACCAAATCTTTTATGAAAGATTCAGCCAAAGCAAATGCAAACCCTATGTTTCATATGCAAATGAGTGCATGGAAGAGTGGGGGATGTATTTCGTGAATTGGATAACCTAAAGTCAAGTAAAGGACCAGTAACAGCAACAATTCTTTTAAAAAATGTGTTAGTGGGTTATTTTCAATGTATACTAAGACAAATTAAACTTAAAAATTGCAAAGCCTTTATTAATAATAACTTACCAAAACTCCACTTCCGCTCCTCTTCAGAAAAGACGACAGGGTGACAATCTATTGTGCGGCACTCGATTTCTCCTCCCTGCATCTACTATACTATATCTACTATAAGGAAGACAGGGAGGAGAAATGGAGCACCGCACGATGGATCACCTGATTCTGAAGAGAAGTGCAAGCAGAGTTTTGGTAAGTTATGTAGTAAAGGGCACCTATAGTGAAAAACAGTTACCCCCAACCAAATGTGCGGGCTGATAGAGCCTGCATTCCGGTTGGGGTACTGGTAGGTTTTTTTTTGTTTTTTTTTAAATGCCCCCCCCGCTAGCGCGCTCGCACCAGGAGGGAGCTCCCGGTGCGAGCCGCCATGACAGTCTATGCGCATTTGCGTGCGCAACGTTATGTGCATTAAGAAAAGCGGCCCCAACACCGACCGCGCAAATGCACATGCGCAGAGACTGTAAAACCCACAGTACCCCCAACCGGAATGCGGGCTCTATCAGCCCGCACATTTGGTTGTTTTTCACAATAGATGCCCTTTAATAAAGACTTTGCGGTTTTAAATTTTAATTTGTCTTGGTGTATTGTTTTTTTTTTCAGTGTATACTAATGAATTTGTTTTTTTAAAAATGGGGTGTTTCTGGTCAGATTTGTTTCACCAAGGCAATGGATTCAGCCAAATCTGAATCCTGTTGAAGAAGTCCCAGATCCAGTCAAATCTGGCAATTGGGGAATCCCTAACCAACCAATCAGGAAGTAGCATTTACTGGTCACCTTCTGAATAGCAAGCATCTTATTGGTTGCTATGGGTTACTGAATCTGGGCAAACTTAGTTAATTTTATTACATATCGAAGTTGGTGTTAGAACTCTGTCACAGCTGCACACAGGCCTGAATTTTTTATTACTTGTATCGGAAGTAGTTTTAGGATCCCCTATGGTATTGTCATTGATTCCTTGCCAAATGCATCAGAAGAAGCTGACCTAGGAACTGCTCTGCTTTGTGTAACAAGAACTTTAGCTCACAGAGGACACCAAGTGGTAATTTTGTTAATTGCAGGTTTTGTTAAAGGGATACTGTCATAGGATTTTTTTTCAAAATGCATCAGTTAATAGTGCTACTGCAGCAGAATTCTGCACTGAAATCCATTCCTCAAAAGAGCAAACTGATTTTTTTTATATTCAATTTTGAAATCTGACATGGGGCTAGATAGTCAGTTTCCTAGCTGCCCCAGTCATGTGACACGTGCCAGCACTTTAGGATGGAACCTACTAGGCTGTTATTTCTCTTACTTAATGTAACTGAATGCGTCTCAGTTGGACTTGGTGTTTACTATTCTGTTCTTAGGTCTACCAGACAGCTGGAACTGTTATCTTGTGTTAGGGAGCGGTTATCTGGTTACCTTCCCATTAGTTTTGTTAGGCTGCTGGGAGGGGGAGGGGGGGTGATATTACTCCAACTTGCAGTAAAGCAGTAAAGAGTGACTTAAGTTTATCAGAGCACAAGTCACGTGACTGGCGGCAGCTGGGAAGCTGACTATGTCTAGCCCCATGTCAGATTTCAAAATTTAATGTAACAAAATCTGTTTGCTCTTTTGAGAAATTGATTTCAGTGCAGAATTCTGCTGGAGCAGCACTATTAACTGAGGCATTTTGAAAAACACAGTTTCCAACAACAGTATCCCTTTAATTGCAGCTTTTGAAAATGCCATTCTGTATGTCAGTTAAAGGAATAGTAACACCAAAAAATGAAAGTGTTTTAAAGTAATGAAAATATCATGTAGTGTTGCACTGCATTGGTAAAACTGATCTGTTTGCTTCAGAAACACTACTATAGTTCATATAAACCAGCCACCGTGTAGCAATTGGCAAAAATTGGAAAAGGCTATACGGCACAGGTTAAAAAGTGGATAACTATCTTCTACATAACTTATCTGCTGTGTAACTTGAGTCTTTTCTCCATTTAATGGCTGCCCCCATGGCTAAACAACAGCTTATTTATATAAACAACAGTAGTGTTTGTAAAGCAAATGCGACAATTTTACTAGTGCAAGGCAACACTGCATTATATTTGTATTACTTTAAAACTATTTCATTTTTTGATGTTACTGGTCCTTTAATGAAAGCTTATCTGAGGGTTTAGTTGACTTTGATATCAGGGTCATCAACAATTGTCCAAAGTTCTGCAGAAAGACTGATTTAAAAGGAAACTATATCCTTGAACACTGGAAGTTTCTTTAAAAATATATCACATAAAAGTGGCCAATTATTGGTAGTATGTGCCACTGGATGATCCCATATAGCAAAACTGCTGATTTATATTTGGGATGCACCGAATCCAGGATTCGGCTTTTTTCAGCAGGATTCGGACGAATCCTTCTGCCAGGCCGAACCGAATCTTAATTTGCATATGCAAATTACCAGGGAGGGAAATCACGTGACTTTGCACAAAACATTGAAGTAAAAAATGTTTTCCCCTTCCCACCCATAATTTGCATATGCAAATTAGGGTTTGGTTCGGTATTCGGACAAATCTTTCTGTAAGGATTCAGGGGTTCGGCTGAATCCAAAATACTGGATTCGGTGCATCCCTAATTTATATTTAGAGTCCTTTCCCTGGTTCATATGAGGCACTATGCTCTCACACGCTAGTTTACACCAGCCAATGAATGGACAGAGTGGTCTCTTTTGCTTCCACATTTCCTGTTTCAGTGAGTTATTTCCTGTCAGCTGATCAGTGAGTGACAGATCATCACAAAATGGTGCCTCAAGGGAAAAGAAAATGGCAATATTTACTTATACGTTTATGTGAATTTGAATCTAGTCTTTGCTTGGTCACTTCTGATAGAAGTGGTCTGTTGATTAAGCATTCATTTTCAATGTAGTTTTCCTTCTTTTTTTTATTTTCTCACTAATCTGAGGTTGTGCACATCAGAAATTTCATCTATTTTCTTTTCACCAGGTAATCACTGTGGTAGCAATATTAAGCTGTCCATAAACAAGCCTAAATATACTTCTGAGCCGGCTATTGGCCAAATATCAACCAAATATCTCTTGGACAGGTTAGAAAATCCCAATTGGATGAGGGACTGCATGGGCCTGTGTCTTTAGTGCTTTCCCAATTGGTCTCTATGATCTTCTATTATGATCAAATTGTTGGCACTTTATCAGCCCAGGTGGCAGACTCCTCTTATTGAATAAAGAAGCCCACTTGCACACCCTGGCCTTCAAAGTTATACGCCTGGTGCTCAGTGCTGGAGGGACCCTCCCCCAATAGACAATTCCAAAAGATAAAGCTTGACAAATGGGTTATAGCCCTGAAATGTTGCATCATTTGCAAATAAACACACAAGGATTTTCCCTGCTTGAATCTGCCGTGAGTGCCAGTGTCTTTTGGAAGACTCCTCTTATTACCCAATCAGGCTGGTGCAACGTGTGTAGTGAACTGCAGGATGCAATTTAAACCTATCCTGGATGCAGGTAGACACTCAGACATTGTCTAGCATTACTCCAGGGCCTTCTGTCACTACTCTATGTGAATAGTTCATCTGAAGTACTGACTTTGGATTGACTACGACTCTGCTCCTGGATTTTTCCCTTGGCTACCTTGCTTGCATTTATTTGATTTCCTGGTTTGACCTTTGCCTGCAGCCTGACCTGAACTTCTCCTGTCTGACCATGTTTATTCTTCATGGTGAAGCTGTAAGTCATGAACTAACAGCACAACCGACATCTTGTTTCCTTCATCCGGTATCTGAAACATGTTGTGCAATGCAGCCTGAATAAAACTAGAGGTTGAATACTACTGCTCTCCAGTGAACTTTCATTTTCTACATGATATGCATTCTGGAAGTGGCAAAACCAGATCACTGTCGATTGAGCAGCCCACGACTCTTGAAACGGTTTGTAGCTTAAAATACCTTTTTTGCATTTGGACATGAAGTAACAGCTGCTATTAACCGGCTCCAACTCATGCCTCCCTTCATCTCTTACCACTCTGTTTACGTTAGAGGGAGTATTGAGTGGAGTGTTATAAGAGCAGCTTACCAGCTTCTTTGTTCCAAATACTCTAAAGCTTACTCTAAAGCTCCCCATAGACGCAACGATATTTCCCTGCCGAACGACCGATTTTAGGGAAGTCCGACCAATCTGTCAAATTATCGTGCAGTTAGTGGGATACAAACGATCGTACATCTTACGATTTTTCGTCCGACATTGGTCTGATGATTGATCGGCCAGGTTAGAAAATCTTTATGCAATGTACCTATGTTTGCAGGGCAAAGCAGGCAGCGATCCTTCGGTTTTGCTGGCAATATCGCCTGAAATGGTCTTTTTAGTTGATGGACACATCGGACATTTAAACGATCGTTTTGAGACAATCATGGTCTCACGATAACAATTGGATCTTTCAAAAATCTTTACGTCTATGGCCAGCTTTAGTTAAATTGAGGTCTAGTATGATTTTATTTTGTAATGCAATTGAAGCTTTTTAACAGCATAAAACAACTATGATAACACTAAGAACAAATAGAAATCCCATTGAGTTATAAATGAAACTACTAGCAAAGCCTCAGCAATCAGCACATGATCTGCAGCGTTCTTCTCTGTCTGTGTTGCCTTCATGAAGAGATTTTCTTACTGTGAAATAAAGGAGAATAAAATTAAGAATAAGGGTAATGGCAAAAAGGCCTTTGACTTTTTTACAGTTCTCGGAGGAAGACATTTTTCCCCGTTCTACAGCTTTCTATGCTGGTGTATAAGAGAAATAAAGCATGTAATGTTTGGTAGCATGTAAGACTCGTTTTATATTTTAGGACAAGTGCAACTGATCTGGCCCGGTTAGCTACAATCATACAAAAGAAAGGGTTTGATCAATGCACATTCCCTGGCCCCATGTTTCACTAGTTATTTTGTATGAGAGTGCATGTACTAAAAAAAAAAAGTTATCATACAATTGAAAAGTCTCCACACCACATCAAGGTAAATCCCATGTGATGGCCTTAAAGGAGAATTCAACCTTTTTGTGCAAGAAGATACTGTGAACTCCACTGGAGAGGACCTAGAAGGAGGGTTAAGTAACAAGTTAGGGGCATTTGCCTGGGGTGGGGGAGGTAGGCCAGGGGGGAGCAGGTAGGGGAGCCTACACGGGGTGGGGGGGGTTTGCATAAAGGGGTTGAATTCTCCTTTAACTAAATGTTAAACATGGAGGTGCCAGCCTATGAAACATGACCAATGGTAAATAGTTAGGTACAACCATATGGGGTTTGCCTTGACATCATAGGGTGGCTTACCAATTTAATAATTACAACTTTGAAACTAAAAGTCCCTGCTTCTGAAAGTATACACACTTGCATAAATACTAAATTGCTAATGAAACAGGACCAGGAGATTTGACTAAACCCCTCTCTTTTGTATGTTTGTAGCCAACTGGGCCAGATCAGTTGCACTTCCATTGAATTGTTTGTAACCACACACCCTTTATGTGTAACCTTGTAATGAGGCCTATAGATCCCCAGTTGACTTTGCAGTTGCAACTTATCCATTTTTGCATATGTTTATCTGTTAGTGTGCTTGTGTCGGCATCACTATGGTACACTCATACTGTGCTTATAAGTATGCAGTGAAGCAATGAGCGGTGCTTAGTTATCTTCTAGGACCTGGCAACGGAGTACTTATCCCTAAGAGACGTCCTGGTTCTGATTTTCAGCCTAATCATCTGGATTTTAATCAAGCATTGCTCATCACTTCTAAGTGTTCTATATAAGCATAGTGGGAGTGCTCCAATACAAATGATCACACACACACACAATAATAAAATCAGGCAGAGTGAGAGCATTCAATCAATTAAACTAAAATGATCACAGAACAGGAGAGGAAATTCACAAAAGGGGTTGTTCACCTTTAAATTAACATTTAGTATGATGTAGAGAGTAATATTCTGGGACCATTAGCAATTATTTTTCATTTATTATTATTTGTGGCTTTTGAGTTATTTAAAATAATTTTTATTCAGTTAGCAATTTCCGCAATCTCATTGCTATGGTCCAAATTACCCTAGCAACCATGCACTTATTTGAATAAGAGACTGGAACATGAACAGGAGAGGGCCTGAATAGAAAAAGGAGTAATAAAAGGTAGCAGTAACAATAAATGTGTAGCTTTGCAAGGCATTTGTTTTTTTTTTATGGGGTCAGTGACCCCCATTTGAAAGCTGGAGTCAGAAGAAGTCAGAAGAAATAATTCAAAACTATGCATAACAAAAATTAAGTCCAATTGAAAAGTTGCTTAGAATTAGGCATTCTATAATTTAAAGGCAAACCACCACTTTAAGGGAACAGTAACACCAAAAAATTTATGTTTTTAACTGGTAAAACTGATCTGTTTGCTTCACAAACACTACTATAGTTCATATAAACAAGCTGCTGTGTATCAATGGTGGAAATTGAAAAAAGGATATACGACACAAGTTAAATAGCGGATAACTCCCAAGGCAACTTTGGCCGATTTGAAAAGCGCACCGCCACATTCTAGACAGCGCAAGAAAAGGGTTAGCGATTCAGGGAGATTATTTGCCCAAAATAAGAGGTGATTAGTTGCCAGGCGACGGATCTCCCAGACTTGCCTGGCGTGAACTAACCCTTAAGCCTGGTGGCAGACATGGCTATTGGGGAGATTAGTCGCCCAGCAAAAAAACTCCTCTTCCTAAGGTGACTAATCTGCTCTAAATGCCTTCAAGCTGGCTAGTATGTAAATCACCGGTGGGAGGGCACTCGGAGTGTTTCATTTTCTGAAGTTGCCTCACTAGGAAACTTTGGGCGACTTCGGAAAACAGTGTGTTTCGAGAGCCATCCTACAGGCAATTTACATTCTAGCCAGCAGTTAGGCATTTAGATGAGATTAGTCACCCCAAGAAGAGGTGATTTGTGGTTGGGCAACTAAGCTACCATGTCTGCAACCAGCTTTAAGAGGCTGCCCCCATTGTTCATGTAAACAATAGTAGTGTTTCTGAAGCAAACACAGCACTTTTACCAGTGCAGGGCAGCACTGCATTATATTTGTATCTCTTTAAAAAAAATTTTTATGTTACTGTTCCTTTAAGTAACCGATAGCAGCCAATCAACAATGACTGTGCATAACAATGTTTCATAATGAGTTTTATTGTTTTGGCAGCTTCTGTGGTGCATTGTCTCTTTGATAAATATTTCCTCTAGACAAGACAGCAAAAACCGGCTTAGTGAGTTTGCCAACTTGGTCTAGGTACACTGCTGAATGGCTGCTATTCAAAGCATTTCTTTTATGATAGACACTGAAAGATACACACAAATGTTGTTGTAGTTGTGGTAAACTTTTATGGGGCACCCCAACCAGTCTAACACAGAACATCCTTTCTTACAGGGCCAGGTCATTTACTTTAAGGGTAAGGCCACACGGGGAGATTTCAGGGAGATCTGTCGCCTGGCAACTAATCGCCGTGACGAATCTCCCCGAATAGCTCGGTAGCAGTGCGCACCCGCTACACGTAAAGTCGCCTGCGCCTATTCACACGCGGCAACGTGATTTTAAAAGACGCTCAAAATTGCCTCACCAGGCAATTTTGAGCGACTTTTAAAATCACGTCGCCGCACTGCTACCAAGCTATTCTGGGAGATTTGTAGCTGCGATTAGTCACCATGCGACAGATCTCCCCGAAATTTCCCTGTGTGGACGAGCCGTAAAGGAATTGTTCAGTATAAAAATAAAAACTAGGTAAATAGATACACTGTGCAAAATAAAAAATGTTTCTAATATAGTTAGGCAAACATTAGAAACATTTTTTTTGCACAGCCTTTTTACCCTGTTTTTATTGAACTGTTCCTTTAATGTATGGTCTATCTCTATATGAAAGAAGATAAACAGTGCCCAAGGCTGCTGCCAATTGCACCCAACCCCCCATTGCCCCAGGGTGTAAACATAGGTACTCAAATGGGCAAGAGAGATCATGAGAAGCAGGCACAAGGAAGGGGGTCAGGAGCGGATGAATGCATAGGCTAACCTAGGTGCCAAAGTGCTGAGGGGCCCATGGGGCTTTGTCAGTCTGTGTTTTTATTCTGTTTACAAAAATGCCCCTCCCCTTCTGCGCAGGCGGTTCAGGTGCAGCTTTAGAGATCCGCTCTCTAGAGCTGCATCAGCTTTGGGGGAATTGGCAAGCGCCAGTGGAGGGTTGCCGGGGGGCCTCATATATTTTTAATCCGCTACTGCGTCTGGTGACCCTTCAGGACCCTGAACTAGTTATAAGCAGAGAGAGGAGGTACATGCCCAGCGCCCTCCAGCATTGTTCTCTAAGCAAATGCCTCTTCTGACTACCTCTACTTCTGGCCCTGAAGACCAAACACAGAGCAGACAGCAAATTCTGTGCAATATAAACGACACTTATCCTTCAGAAAGATCTAAATAGCAAGGCAGGTGACATTACAATTAAGTAGTCTATAAAGAAAACCAGGCTCAGGACCCACTCCCCATGGCTTCCTAAAACTGTGTACCCCCAGCCTCCCCCAGCCATGATTAATAAGAGAAAAGCAAGTACGTACTCTAGCCTATTAATTGTACATTTGTATCACAGTTCTCATATGTGACTTACTAGCCTAACCACGTAATGCACCCATAGACTGCAGTGCTTTTTCCAGCTCTCCACTGTACTCCAGAGGGACCAAGTCAGAACATCCACCGATGCATTTCTCTCCAATGTATATACGGGGTACCTAAAGGCAAAGAATGTTATTTATTAGATTATTATTGATCTATGCCAGGACATTTATTATTTCCATGTATTTTTATTCTCTGACAAAAAGTGTGTCCTATGCAAGTCTAATGGATGTGTGGCATAAAAGGTGCAAAGTTTGCACACAGTAACCAATCAGCAGGTAGCATTTACCAGTCATCTGTTTCAAAGCAAACTTCTAATTGGTTGCTATGGGTTACTGCACTTGGGTGGCTTTTATTACATAAGATGGGTCAGTAAATCCTGAATAGATTCTGAGGTATGATAGGGACATTAGATTGCTAGCTCCACTGGAGCAGGGACTGATTTGAATGAAATATTAGGTATAATAGACAGGTAATAGTGGTTTGTACTGTGCATACATGCATCAAGTCCTGCCCTTGCCACTGGGAAAAAGTCTAAATTTCATTTGTAGGCATTGTAGGCAACCATCTCAGGTCATTTTGCTTGGTCATGTGCTTTCAGAAAGATCCAGCACTTTAGGATGGCTGATGTTTCTCCAGCTCAATGTAACTGAATGGGTCGCAGTGGGACTTGGATTTTTACTTTTGAGTGCTATTCTTAGATCTACTGGGGAGCTATAATCTTGAATCAGGGAGCTGTTGTCTTCCTTCCCATTGTTCTGTTGTTAGGCTGCTGGGGGTGGGGGTGGGGGGAGGGAGGGGATGATATCACTCCAACTTGCAGTACAGCAGTAAAGAGTGATTGAAGTTTATCAGAGGACAGAGCACAAATGCACAAACCTCTTCTCAGCAAGTGCAGTCCCTGTCAAAATATTTGGGTGTGTTACTACATGCAGCCATTTCTTGGATAGATTCCTACCTTTGTCTGCAAGTCACTTTCCACTGAGTGTGTGTAGGCTTCATTATGAATCCAATCCTCAATGGATTCCAGCAGGGAAAGAGCTGCTGATTGGAGGAGCTATTACTAACAGAGCTAAATGGCTTCCAGCAGATCTCTCCATGGGCAAAATGTCACTTTGGAGGGAAGATTTCATAAAATGTTTGGTGGAGTCTCATATTACATGCAAAGAAACCCAACTGGAGATAAAGAGGACCCAGCCCTATGGGCTTAACCCTTTAAATCATCTGCTGATAATTAGGAATTCAACATACACACACAGAGATACTGATACCCCCAGAAAATACAATTAACATCAATCAAGAGTATGGCCAGCAATTATGTAACTGCCACGTGTCAATATAGAATTACCATTGTTGGCTAAATGGCTCAGAAACACCTTTTAGTTATTTAACTTTCTTTTCAGCAGCTCTCCAGTTGAATTCTAGTTGCTATGGTCCAAATTAACCTAGCAACCATGCACTGATGTGAATAAGAGACTGGAATATGAATAGCGGAGGGTTTCACAGATTTTCACTGTGACAGACTTCACTCCTGTTTTACATCTATATAAGGGCTCTTACACATGAGCATCTGAAGTTGCACTCCGGTTTTATGCGTTCAACGCAGGGGAGCGCAGGAGCAGACACTTTCAATTTTTTTTCAATGGAAAAATGCAGTATGTTGCGTCTCAACCTGCGTTCAGCGCCTACATGTGCCTGTGTTAGTACAGCCCCACTGAAAAAAAAAATGAAAGTGTCTGCCCCTGCGTGGAACGCATAAAACCGGAATGCAGGGGAGCACAGCTTCAGACGCTCGTGTGTAAGAGCCCTAAAGGTTTACAGTTAGGTTTGCCTCCTCACCCCTCTAAAAACAGAACACATATGGAATCCAAAGCTTGTAGGGCAAATTAGCAATTTATTTACATGCATGCTGCAGACTGAACGGATTTATGTGCAGCCATGGATCATGCATCTAAATGAATTGCTAATTAGCCCTACAAGCTTTGGATTCCATATGTGTTCTGTTTTAAAGGGGCGAGGTGACAACCGTATTTACAATGTATCTATGAATTCTCAAGTATTGTCTGAATCCTTCCTGTTCTGTCCTATACAAGTAGGAGTGACTTAGCAATACTAAGTGGTACTCAGGAGCAAACCATCGCTGTATGGGAGTAGCAGATGAATCCCACCTTGCCCCATGCACCCACTGTAGCACCCACTATAGCACCCAGTGTAGCTCCCACTATAGCACCCAGTGTAGCTCCCACTATAGCACCCAGTGTAGCACCCACTATAGCACCCAGTGTAGCACCACCACTCACCGTACTCTCTCCAGTGGTCTGCATAAAATACTGTTGGAGGCTGGACATGAAATCCAACTTGGAGATGTCAATGATTTCCAGGTGCCCATCCTTAAACTTGTATTTCGTTAAAATCCCCTTGGCCCTAACGCAGAAGGGACACGAGGACTTCTCAAACATGGTCACCTTGGAGGGCTTCACTTTGCTCTGCACAAAGTTCTGAGCCATGCTGTCCCCAGGATTGTGCGACTCTCACACTGTCACTAATAACTGTGTAGCCTGAGTGAGACACTGGCCGCTGGGCTTGTGTAACTGAACCCAACAGAGGAGGAGCCACATAGAGAGCTATAGGAACAAGGCAAGCAGGGAGTTTCCCTTGCAGAGCCAGATTCTCAGACTGGAGGGGAAGTGTTGTTTTATGCATGATGAGTGTGTGACACTGCAGATTGTACAATTATACACACACAGATACACACTGACACACACACAACAACACACAGACACACAGGTTTTATTTATTTGAGCAAAGCCCATGCACTCATTTAATCTTCTGTCCCCCCAAGAACCACAGGCCACTCATACATACAGTATTATAGAATCCTGCTGCAACATCCTCAAAGGAAAGGGGGTGAAGTGAAATCTCTTCTTGCCCCAGCTGTTTCCTAAGCAGAATATCTCTTACATAAGATTCTCCTTCTCAGCTGAGCCAGCGCCCCGACCCCCCACCCCCAACGTGATGGAGGAAAAAGTGTTATAGCTGATTTGTAACTCCTTAAATGCTACGTCAGTATAAATACTGTATTGGGGCACTATATAAAACATTATATAAAACATGGCAGTTTTAGCCATATTCATTTTTAAGGGTTATTTCTTCTTTAAAGGGGTTGTTCACCTTACAAACACTTTTTTTCAGTTCAGTTGCTTTCAGATTGTTCCCCAGAAATAAAGACTTTTTTTCAATTACTTACCATTATTTAGATGCTAAAATGTAAGTTTAAAGTTGAATGTCCCTGTCTCTGATGCAGACTCTAAACTGATACAATTTTGCAACATTGAGTTGATACATTTCTCAGCAGCATCTCTGGAGTATTAGCAACTATTGTATCAATTCTAACAGCTGCCTGTAATGAAACCCAGAGATTCTGCTCAGCAGGGACAAAGATAAGAAATGTGTCAACTAAATGTATCAATTTAGAACAGAGCTGCTTTAGAAGGTGAAAAATTACACTTTACACTTGAATACTAGAAAAAGTGTGACACATAGAAATTGAAAGAAATTGAAAAAAGTTTCATGAAATATTTTGTAGAAATAAAATGATTGCAGAATGTTATTAAATACACTGCACAGATTTAAAAAAGTCATTTGTTCTCAAACTTTGTGAGGAAGTCATTGCGGTCTCTAATTGGTAAAGAAAAAAAAAAGGACTCAAACAATGAAAACCTTAGTCGCTAATGTCTGCAAAGGTGTTTGTTTATGTTTACGCACTAACAAACCACTTGGGTCTGCTGTAACAGGAGCTTGTCTGTATAAGTGTCCTGGCTTCCACTAAGGTCTTGCCTTCTAGGCTACTTCTTAACTGAGGCTTCTTCTTGCCCCACACCCAGGGGCGCTCCACCAATGAGGTGTGTTGAGAAACGTTCCTCAGGCGGAAGTGCCCCACTGGGTAATTTGGACCATAGCAACCAGATTACTGGAAATGCTGGAAACTGGAGAGCTGATGAATAAAAACTCAAATACTAGAAATAATAATAAATAAATAAAAATTGCAAGTTAATTCAAAGGTGCCCAACCCCTATAACTCTTTCATATCCAGGGGCAGCAGGCCAGTGTTGTATTGAACTTGCACATAATGGGATAAATTTATCAAAGAGTGAAGTTCCGCCACTAGAGTGAAATTCCCCAGCTCTCCATTCATTTCTATAGGATTTTGCAAGGCTTATTCATCAGTGGGTGAAGTGAAAGTTCCCCCTTTGATAAATATGCCTTTAAAAATACCATATAAATGAATGGAGGGCTGGGGAATTTCCCTCTAGTGGCGGAACTTCACTCTTTGATAAATATACCCCAATGACTCTATTGACAAAGCCAACAAATCTAGTTTCCTTCCCTCCAGAAATATTTAGTAAGTATAGGGTAGTCTCTAATAAATGCTATTCACTTGCATCGTATAGGCACTTTGTATGGTTACATTATTTCTTTCTAACTTCATCCATTCACAAAATACTACCTATCTCTTTAACAAAGAATGGGTCAGGCAATAAGATCCTTTTAACTTGTTAGTGGTGTTACCATTAGTGATGGGCGAATCTACCCCATTTCGCCGAAAAATTCGCGAATTTCCAGCGAAATTCGTGAATTGGCGAAAAATTTCGAGAAACGTGCGACTCGTTTTTTTTCAGTGAATTTTCGCTGCCATTTATTCGCCAGCAGCGAATCGCGGGAATCACTAGTTACCATTGTTTATACCACTTTAGATGGAAAATAATTTCTGAAGTTAAGGAGTACTGTGGTGGATTCCACCTGCATTCTCCCGTTACCCCTAATTTACGCATCTCTATTACAGAAGCATTACAAAGACACAGATTAAAAAAAATAAATAAATAAACCACTATTAGTGTTTCATCAAAATAGCAGTAAAGCCTTTAACAAATTTTATATGTGAGCAAAAAATGTTTCTACGGTGAGATCAGCCCATCCCCCTCAAAAAATGTTTTTTTATTGTAAAGTTGTGTTTTTATTACCCAGATGAAAACAGGAAACAGAGGATGCTGATGGGCACCTGCTATAGGATAAAACTCATATACAAACAAATTCCATTCACCTTTTTTGGCTCTATATCTGCCTACTGCCCACCTCATCCGCCAAACTGCCAGATCTGAAGATCTTGAAGGCTACATATCTTATATCAATCGTATCAAGCATATGTTTGTACATACACTGCAAATGTTAGCTGCTGCTTTTGGTGAGTCTATCTATGTTAAGTCTTTAGATTGTTTATTAACTAGACTAATTGCTTTATCAACATTGAACCTCATTTTCCAGTTTGCTGCCCAGTTTCCCAACTTAGACAAATCACTCTGCAGAGTGGCAGCATCCTGCATGGAACCTATAGCTCTGCACAATTTAGTATCATCTGCAAAAATAGAAACAGTACTTGCAATGCCCACATTCAGGTCATTAAAGGGAAACTGTCATGGGAAAAAATTCTCCAAAATTCATCAGTTAATAGTGCTGTTCCAGAAGAATTCTGCATTGAAATCCATTTCTCAAAAGAGCAAACAGATTTCTTTCTATTTCATTTTGAAATCTGACATGGGGCTAGACATGTTGTCAATTTCACAGCTGCCCCAAGTCATGTGACTTGTGCTCTGATTTGCCAGTCTCTCTGCACCATGCCAGACCTCAATGAATGCGTGTGACATCATGCACATTGTGTACAAAAAAAATTGAATTTGCCTGTAATTTGCCCTTCTCCTTGTCTATCATACTTGTTTGTCCCGGATTGGTTCCCTAGCCCTTAAAGCCCTCTCTTTCCCACTTTTCCTTGCCCAAGCTCTCTTCTGGTTATCAGATCCTGCTCAAGCCTGTTTTTTCCTTGCTATACTGGTTTTTGACTCTATGCCTGGCTACTGACTCTGATTCTTGCTGCCTGACCAGACCTTGGCCTGTTCCTGTTTAAGTCTCTGCCTTCCCTTTGCCTGTATTGCATTTGCACTAGAAGTGTTCAGGTGCCTTGTCCAACCCGCCACAGAAAGTTCCAGGGCCCCAAAAGGGCGTCGGTGAATACCGGAGTCAGCAGGGGTTCCCCCTATTACATGGAAGGGTTTTCTCCAGCTGTCTCCCAGGACTCCACACTAGCCGATATTTACAGTGTGGGGCAGTGAAAAGTAACTTGGTTATTTCATAAACAGTACAGAATGTGTCATTGATTATAATTAGAAAGTTTCTTTTTCAGTGAGATGGAGCTTATAAGATATTTTTATTTTTTAGATAGATCCCCTTTAAAAACCCAGATCTCCCCTTGTGCCATTGCTTTATAATATAATTGTATAGATAGTAGTGAATTACAACTGACTATTTCACTTAAGTTCCAGAACCATTCTATTCTAAACAGTTTATAGATTACAGTACCTGCTATGGTGATGCAAGCCCTATTGTATTTTGAATGGCTGCCTGCATGGCTATATATAAGCTTACACTATATACACTATATAAGAGCTTCTCAGGAGAACACACAATTTTAGAGCAGGGTAAAGGACTGATATAAGCTGCCGACAGACTGAATCAACACCTAATTGGCCCGTGAGTGGGGCCCTCTGATAGGCTTACCCAATCGATACCTGTCTGAAAGTCATCCAGATGTCGATTAGGCAGGGTTTAAAATCCCATTGGATTGCGCCCGCATCTTGGTCCCGCAGTTCGACTGCCTGCATTGGCTGCATTATGATCCAATCATTGTGCCCTAGTGCCCATAATCGGATCAGCCTGATATTTCCCACCTGGGAGACAGAAAGCTCACTAAAGTGTTGCTGGTGGGACTTTTTAAACTGCAGGACTGAACTTGATGAAAAGTTTTTCAGTCAAAGTAATTATGTAACTGTATGAGATCATTTAGTATGACAGCCCATTACTGAATTCTTTTGGCAGATTCATGATGAGTTTTACTGAAAAGCTTTCCGTTTTTCTTGTTGGAGAAGATCCAGTCTAATTGCACCTCCACACATTTAGTATTGAGGAATGGGGATTTCTATGACTTTGCTTGTCAAGCTGCTCTGTCTCTTGTTCACTCCTTCTGGAGTCGCTCCTAAAAGAGCTACAGTAGGTTGTAAATTCGAATCCAAATCTATGGTGTGTGACCATATAACTGGGCAGGGGTGTGACACATATTTTTATTTTTACTATATAAATATATATTATATGTATGATGCACTTATTCTCATTACAATCAATATTGAATAGTTAGAACTTGAAGTGACATTTACTAAGTATAAGGAGTGTGCAAAGTGCAATTTTAGGAGACTCATCATCATGTTTATTACTCACAATGCAGCAATTAGGGATGTAGCGAACGTCGGAAAAAATGTTCGCGAACATGTTCGCGAACTTCCGGACAAAAATGCGAACGGTTTGCGAACTTCGCGAACCCCATAGACTTCAATGGGAAGGCGAATTTTAAAAGCTAGAAAAGACATTTCTGGCCAGAAAAATGATTTTAAAGTTGTTTAAAGGGTGCAACGACCTGGACAGTGGCATGCCAGAGGGGGATCAAGGGCAAAAATGTTTCTAAAAAATACATTGTTGACACAGCGCTGCGTTTTGTGCTGTAAAGGGCAGAAATCACACTACGTCACTCAGGTGATGTTTCTGGACACGGAATGTGAAAAAGCTCACACAGCTACGTGGCACTTGGTTAAAGAAGACTGGGCAAACAATGCCTACAAGGTCAACGTATACACTACTACAGCAGTGGATACGGATTACGGAAAATATTATTGCTGCTTGAAAAACGTCACTCAGGATGGTGTTTCTGGAGACGGTATTATTATTGATATTTAGACAGAATGTGAACAAGCTCACACAGCTAGATGGCAGTTGTTTGAAGAACAGTAGATTACTAGCCAGCAAACTTACTATCAACTGTCCCTCAAATCACTAACAGCTCTCTCCCTACACTAGCTCTTCCAAGCACACACAGGCAGAATGAAAAAACGCTGCAGGGCTTCAGTTTATATATGGAAGGGGAGTGGTCCAGGGGGTGTGGGGGTGGTCCAGGAGGGAGAGCTTCCTGATTGGCTGCCATGTATCTGCTGGTCTGGGGGAGAAATGGCAAAAAAAAAGCGCCAGCTAAGGCGAACCCAAATTGGCGAACGTTGCGCGACGTTCGCGAACATTCGGCGAGCGCGAACAGCCGATGTTCGTGCGAACAAGTTCGCCGGCGAACAGTCCGCGACATCCCTAGCAGCAATTTCCCCAGCAGTGTCAGACAGGGCTACCTGGGGGCCACTAGGTACCCAAGTAAAGGGTCCTATCCCCTCCTACCCCCTACTTGTCCAACTGTAATGCTACTTACCCCCCCCCACATCAGCTGTACCTTTTGGGAAAAATTAAATATGGTCGTGCATCCACAGAGCTTACAATCTAATTCATCAGCAGAGGCAAGACAAACACAATGGTACTTGCTTGCACTTGTGGTCATAAATACTCACTTATATCCCTAACCATAAAAAAGCTGCCAGAAGTTGCTGCATCTAAAAGGCAGTTTGTATTTCTTTCAACGCTTGTAGGATTACTTGTACAATTGATACAACATAATCTTCTGACTCTCAATTACACTCTTTCTACAATGTCCAAAGGCAACTCTCTAGGATTAGGTCTTGAGTAAATGCTCTACTATGCTGTTATAGTGAACATCCTCCCTTCCCTGGCATACACCTGATTTAAATCCCATTCAGACCCTGGTTGCAGTAGCTGGGGTGAGATTTGGGCAGAATGCCTGTTGGGTTACCTAGATATTGCTGCATGAATCTGTTTTTATCATGAGCCAGGGGGCTGAGCAAATGTTGGACCTCAAAGTGGAGCTTGAACCAAAAAAAGTTCAAAACCCACTGCTCTGTATGGAAGAGTGAACAATGACATCATTATGATGATGCTTTTCATAATTTGGAGAATGTAGGGAAGTTGAGGATTGTTTGCCTGCTTGCTTGGAAATAGTCATCTCATAGACTCATACTGTGAGTGGCTGTGTTGGCTTCTGGACTGTTCAAGACAGAATTTCCTTCTTCAGAATCCTTAGGCCGCCAGGTCCTAGCACCTGCCTTCTTTTGCACACACCTATTCTGCTGGATTGCAGGGGAACCTCGGCTCCCCAGAATGTGGATGAGCGGCATGCCCCCTGAAATCATGTCACCTAGGCCCAGGCCTTTGTGCTCAAGATCTGTTGCCGAACAGGACTTGCAAATATACCACCTATTTTATTATTTAACCAACTCACTCAAAGCTTAACTAAAGAAGTAGCTAAAAATGTACATTATGTTTTGTGCTTCTGTACCAGCCCAAGGCAACCACAGCCATTTAGCAGTAAAGATCTGTGTCTCCCAGTAGATGCCCCAGTAGCTCCCCATCTTCTTTTCTGCTGATTCACTGATTCACATGCTCTGTGCTGCTGTCACTTACTGAGCTTAGGGACCCACTCACAATATACAGTACACATAGAATAGAAATGTCACAGTATAAGGCTGATTAGTCATTAATACGGATAATTACTACATGGCAGCACAGAAACCAGCGCAACTAGCATCAGAATTTAATAATCAGCCCTGTAGCATCATTTTATATTACAGACAGACCTCGTTTTCTGATGGATTATTAGTGACGACCCCTAAGCTTAGCTTCTCAACAGCTGCTCAGAGCCCACTGAGCATGTGAGTCACAGACACTTTCCAAGATGATGACCCCTGTGACAAGTTTGAAGTTCTGGATCATTGCTGCTATTGACAAGCTGAAACTTTAGGCTGGTGCAATACGTTCAGTATATAAAACATGGCATTTTTAGCCCTATTCATTTTGGGGTTTAGTTTGCTTTTAAAGGGGTTGTTCACCTTTGAGTTAACTTTTAGTATAATGCAGAGACTGATATTCTGAGACAATTTGCAATTGGTTTTCATTTTTTATTGTTTGTGGTTTTATAGATATTTAGCTTTTTATTCAGCAGCTCTCTATTTTGCAGTGTCAGCAATTTGGTTTCTAGGGTACAAATTACCCTAGCAACCTGCACTGATTTGAATAAGAGACTGGAATATGAATAGGAGATGGACTGAATAGAATGATAAGTAATAAAAAGGGGCAATAACAATACATGTGTAGCCTTACAGAGCATTTGTTTTTAGATGGTGTCAGTGACCCCCATTTAAAAGCTGCAAAGAAACAGAAGGAAATTGCAAATCATTAAAAAACAATGAAAAATAATGAAGACCAGTCGAAAGGTTTCTTAGAATTGGCCCTTCTACAATATACCAAAAGTTAACTTGAAGGTGAACCACCCCTTTAAGTTCTTGTTTCCACGTGATGATAAATGCTCTTTTCCATTTTTTCAAAATGCATCAGTTAATAGTGCTGCTCCAGCATAATGCTGCACTGAAATCCATTTCTCAAAAGAGCAAACAGATTTTTTTATATTCAATTTTGAAATCTGACATGGGGCTAGACATATTGTCAGTTTCCCAGCTGCCCCCAGTCAAGCGTTTGCTAGGAGATGCCACTTGCTTTTCACCTTGCAATTATGCTTATTTGTAGTACAGGTATAGGATCTGTTCTCTTGAAACCCGTTATCCAGAAAGTTACAAATTACATCTCCCATAGACTCCATTATAATTGAATAATCCAGATTTGTTAAAAATTATTTCCTTCCTCTGTAACAACAAAAAAGTACCTTGTACTTGAGCCAAACTAAGACATAATTAATCATTATTTTTATTATTATTATATACACAAAGCAATCCTATTGGGTTTATTTAATATTTACATGATTTTCTTGTAGATTTAAGGTATGAAAATCCACATTATGGGAAGATCCATTATTTTTATTCCAAGCATTCTGGATAACAGGTCTTTAAAGTGCTTCAAATTCTGTAGTGTACTGCTATGGGTTTTTATTATCTTAGCTGTGGGGGTTAAATGCTTTCAGATGTAGTGGCAGTATAACTGCCTACAGGCCCTTCCTTGTTGCCACTATATTGAAGTTTCAGATTGAATTGTACTTATCCAAGGAAAAGCCTAAACTTGTTTAAAGAGCACAAGGTAACAGTCAAACCTCCTGCTTTGCTTTCAGATGATGTTGCCTTAAAATAAGGCCTGACACTTTACTGCAGAAAGGTCACAATGCAACCCCTTGACTAAATGGTGAAAAGCAATAATATAAAACATAGCCACATCCCCACACCCTTGGCTACTAACATATAATGACAACTTAATAGAATATTTTAACGTTTGGCAAACAATTCAGCAGAACAGATTATTAAACAAATATTCCAACATTGTTGTTAATTGTGCATTTCTCACGTCTGCTTCCTGGAACCAAGCAACAATCTGATGTTATACATAAAGCATAGAACTTTCCACTGAATACCAACCACTGAATCTATAATTATTTTGGATTCGGACGAACCCCCGAATCCTTCCCGAAAGATTCGGCTGAATCCAGAACTGAATCCGAACCCTAATTTGCATATGGAAATTAGGGGTCGGAAGGGGAAAACATTTTTTACTTCCTTGTTTTATGCCAAAAAGTCACATGATTTCTCTCCCTGGCCCTAATTTGCATATATAAATTAGGATTCGGTTCGGCCAGGCAGAAGGATTCGGCCAAATCCGAATCCTGCTGAAAAAGGCAGAATCCTGGCCGAATCCTGACCCGAAACCTTGATTCAGTGCATCCCTATCTATAATCATCCTAACCCTTTAGTGCCGTAGCTTGAGAGTGAAACCTCACACGTTAGATGCTGCACAGCAGGCCCAGACTGGCAATATGTGGGTTAGGGCAAATGCCAGAGGGGCTGCTATAAGGTTCCATAGAAAGTCAGTATTTAGTGGGCTGGTGGGGACTGTTTGGGCCTCTATGTGAGCTGATTGGGCCTCTGTGTACCTGAAATGCCAGGGCCTATTTTGATTCTCAGTCCAGTCCTGCTGCACAGCATGGGTGAGCTGCTAAGCAAGCCTTGCATCGATGAGGTGTTGCATGTGAATAAGTGTTGGACTGGCTTATCAGGAAACCAGCAAAACAGCAAACTTTTATTTAGTATGGTACCTATGGATTGGAAAAGAGGTATTTAAAAAGGGATCACGTTTTCAGACTGGCAATTGTAGGCCTGTAAGTTTGACATTTGTGCCAGGAAAGTTATTTGTAAATTTAAGGGACCACACTCAAGATAATGTTCAGGAAAATGGCATTATGAGCAGTAATTAAAGGGGTTGGTAAACTTCAAACAACTAGAAATAATGAAATAATGAATTTTCTAGATGTCACTGTTTTTCTAAAATTGAAGTGTAAAGTGTCATTCTTCCCCTTCTAAAGCAGCTATGGGAGGGGGGGTCACTGACCCTGTAAACCAGGGGTGTCCAAACTATTGGCTTCCCTGGGCCACAATGGAAAAAGAAAAGTTGTCACACATCAGATACACAAAGACTTTTGATTTGTAAAGTAAAGAAAATACACATAAAACAACTACAATACCAGTTGGATAACCAGATGGAGATATACACTGGAATATGGGACACCTGGATATTGCAGTAAATAGACTTATTATTATACTATTATGACATTTCCTCGGGAACAGAGTGTTTCTAGTGGGGCCCCATTTATATCCATCCTGGGCCGCATGTGGCCCTCGGGCTACAGTTTGGACACCCCTGCTGTAAACTGTTTAAATTGATACATTTAATGGATACATTTCATATATTTATCCTTGCTGAGCAATATCTCTGGGTTTCATTACAGGCAGCTGTTAGAATTGATACAATAGTTGCCAATACTCCAGAGATGCTGCTGAGAAATGGATCAACTAAATGTTGCAAAATTATATCAGTTTAGAGTCTGCGCCTGAATTACTGGGCAACTAAGCTGAAGGTATGGGAAATCTTAGCTATGAGGAAAGACTGGCCAAATTGGGGATGTTCATGCTGGAGAAGAGGCACTTAAGGTGTTATATGATAACTATGTATAAATATATAAGCAGATAATATAATAACCTCTCTAATGCTTTATTTACCAGTAGGTCTTGCCAGCTGACACCTGTTCCGATTAGAAGAAACGTTCCATCTTAATATAATAAAATAATAGTGAGAGCTGTGAAACTGTGAAATTCCCTCTCTAAATTTGTGAAAATCATACTGGCTGATATATTAGATAGCTTTAATAAAGTGTTGACTTTGTAATAAATGGAAAACTATAGGTTAATTAATATTATCAGCTCTTAAAGCTGAAAGAGGGACTGCTCTAATTTAGGGATTCCTGTTAAATACTTCAGTACTATGCTCTCAGGCTGAGTGTATGGTAATAACAGTAAGCATTAGAAATGAGCGCCAATTCAATATTGCACCTGATATACCTTAATAAGTCCAGCAGGTGGCAGTATTGTGAAAGATGAAATGTTAGAAACCATAAACACAGATGGAATAATTGTGTTTTTTAACTAAGAGATGAGACCAGGGGAGGGGGGCTGTCACAGAGTGTCCCTACTGAAAACAGAACGTTCTGTGACAGGTCACGTGTGTAACCAATTCTAAGAGATTGAGGACTTGTTCAGCCTCAACTACAATGTTTATAAGTGGGGACAGCAAAGCCCTTTAGCAGTGAAACAACAACAGACAAATAAAATACCTGACTAACTTTTACTATGCTGTACAATGGCTAATTCTAAGATATTGGTCTTCATTTTTAGTTTTTGAATAATTTTCCTTCTTCTGGCTATTTCCAACTCTCAAATGAGGGGGGGGGGGTCACTGACCCCTTCTATAAAACAAATTCTCTGTAAGGCTACACATTAATTGTTATTGCTACTTTTTATTACTCAACTTTCTATTCAGTCCCTCTCTTATTCATATTCCAGTCTCTCAGTCAAATCAATGCATGGTTGATAGGATTATTCAGACCCTAGCAATCATATTGCTGAAATCGCAAACTGTAGAGCTGCTGAATAAAAAGCAAAATAACTCAAAAACCATAAAGAATAAAAAATGAAAACACATTGCAAATGGTCTCAGAATATCAGTCTCTGCATCATACTAAAATGATGTAGAGAGGTGCACACCTTCTTTAATGGAAACATCACACTTGCTTTCATCCTGAATAACGATGGACCAGACTCAATTTATGAGGGTGAAACTAGTAATGTATTCCTCTGTTGGAGAGAAATTCTGCAGCTTTCCATTTGGGACCTTTAGGGGCAATTTTATCAAGAGGAGAAAATGACAGTTTGCCCTTTAATATGATCCTAAAAATCCCACACAAGTGAAGGGAGACTGAGAAGCGGCACGCTCTATTGCACCTAGGGTTGCCACCAGGCCATTACTTTACTGGCCTGGCCGGTAAAAATGTTGCTTGGTCCCAATGTTATTAATAGGGAAAAATGTAAATATATAGGCAGGGCCGGACTGGGGGGGCCTGGGGCCGTCAGTGTGCATGCACGCGGTGACACGTCAGTGCAGATGCATGTGGTGATGCATCAGTGCGCATGCACACGCACTTTCAAAGATTTCTTTTTGCTGCAACCTCCAACAAAGGGGTTGCAGCCTCAAGAAGAAGTCGTGGGTGCGGATCTGGGCCAGTGGGGCCCACCGACGTCACGGGCCCGCCCCCCTGTCCGGCTTCAGCCACAGGGAAAGGTGGCAACCCTACCCATATTAGGCCCAGACTATTAATCTGTGGGTTCTGGCAAATGCCAGAGGGGCTGCTTTAAGATGCCATAGAAAGTCAGTATTTAGTGGGCTGGTGGGGGCTGTTTGGGCCTCTGTGTACTTGAAATGCCAGGGTCTATTTTGACTCTCACAGTTCAGACCTGCCCCATATAGAGAGATAGAGGTACACAGGGGCGATCCTGGCTCCTCCGCCGCCTGAGGCAGCATGTGTTGCTGACGCCCCCCTCCCCCGTGCGCTCACCTTTTTGCGCCGGAGGTGGGGTCCACGATGGTGGCAGAGAGGGCCAGGACACCAGCACAGAGCGCATAATTGCACTCTTTGCTGGAAGAGCCGAATTTCCAGTTTGAAAACTGGAAGTTCGGCTCTTAAAGTACCAGGAGCGGCATTTTTGCCGCCCCTGGTACCCAGTGGGGCGCTGCCGCCTGAGGCGAGTTTCTCAACCCACCTCATTGGCGGATCGCCCCTGGAGGTACAGGTACAACCTGGTTTAGTGCAGATAAATTAAACCAGACAGTAATAGAGATTAAACACATACCGGGATACTGGCAGTTCTAACAGCTGAGTTTAGTATTTTGCTGGATTAAATGATCACACAGTGGGGCTCATTAACAAGTGCAGTGTGTAAAGTACAGAAGCCTCAGGATCCCCATACACCAGCTGTCACACTGGGCACAAATTGTCCGAAACAACTGGCAGGGGTTAAGCGGCGATTGCACTGGCAGCAAAACGTAAGCAGTGGCTTTGGACGCAAGTATCTGAATGGCGTCAGTTCACACAATGACAGCGCCATTTTTATCTCAATAACAGAGCACCACTGTGTATCACTGGGAAACCTTCCAAATAGGACAATGGAAATTGTGGATTTCACTTACAGAAAAAAATCTGTTTGACTCAATGTCACGCAATTGGGTTAATGTGAGATGCTCAACTCATCATTGTCATGGTAACGGTTCAAAACAGGCCGTCATTTTTCCTTTCCTCGGAATTGTTCTAAACCTGATTTCTCCGTTGTACTTTCCCCAGCATTGTACCCTCCCCCGTCAGTCTCACTAATGGGCCCTCCTGCCATTAGCAGTCATTATGATCAATCATTCAGGCATAGTACAGTGGAGCTGCTCATTAGGATGGAATGATGGAGCACCTTCTGCTTCTCGCCCTGGGTAACTGCACTGGATGTGTCATACACAGCCCACAACATGGCTCTCTGTGATCTATAGACAAACAAGGGAAAGTTGTGCTCACCACTAATTTGAAACCATTAGGTGGGGAGCAATGAGTCTGTGACCACAAAATACATATAGACAAATACAAGAGGTCCTCTGCACTCAACCCATTATCAATATATTTAAAACATTAAGACATTCTGTGCATACAGCTACTAAAAAATGCCTTACCCTTTAAACAAAACATGGATTGTTTGTCCATATATTGCAATATATTAAGGGCTCCTACACACGGGCGTTTTTGACCTGCACTCCCCTGCGTTGCGTTTGGCTGCGTTCAGCCGCAGGGGAGCACAGGTCTAGACGCACCTCATTCTTTTCAATGAGGTTGTACTCACGAGACGCGTGTAAGCGCCGAACGCAGGTTCAGACGCAAAATGCTGCATTTTTCCTGCGTTCGGCGCTTACATGCGTTCGTGTGAGTACACCCCCATTGAAAATAATTGAGTGCGTCTATACCTGCGCTCCCCGCAGCAAAACGCCCGTGTGTAGGAGCCCTAAAGCTGGCCAACTACGTCAAAGTCATCCCATATCTGGCCAGTCCTACTCTCAATTTTCATCTGATTCATTAAGAATTCCAGTACTTCATTATACATTTTACAAAGGGACTAAGTTTTACCTGCAACTTACTTGCTGCTTTCAAAGTAAAACTCCCAATCATGGATGCCCTTTTATTAGACACCAGTGGGATCACCTGACTATAGCTGGGAAGGGTGGGGGCTACAACAGAGAGCTGGACACTGCTCCTATATGAACTATAACAAACAAGAAAAAGTTGTGCTCACCACTAATTTATAAAACCATTAGGCGGGGGTGCAATGAGGCTGTGACCACAAAATACATAGACAAATACAAGATCCTCTGCACTCTACCCATTATCAATATATTTAAGACATTGACATATTTTGTGCATACATCTATAGACACTTTCATAATTGTATCACTTAAAGATGGAGTCTTATTAGACTAGGGCCAAATGTAGCAGATCTCAGCCTGCTGGGGGGGATTTGTGTTTTGAGATATTTTTATATCTATGGGTGCATATATATATATATAGTGATATGACCTTGCCTATAATACCACTTACACGGTGCTGGACTGGACAACCAGGATACCAAGAAAACTCCCCATTGGGACTCGGTGCCAGACGGCTTTCCTGCCAGGGCCAGATTTACTTAGCTGTTCGTCGCTCCCATACTCTGCACTTTATTCACAAATTTTCATCATCAGGACCGGAGCAATGGGGAATGGTGCATGGGGAATTTAGAAAACTATTGTATCTTCTGTGTATCCCCAGTGTTTCTGAACCAATGTGGGTGTGGCTGGGAAGCATGCCGCCCCCTAAAATCCTGTCGCCCTAAGCCCGGGACTTGGTGGCCTTTCCACAAATCCAGGCCTGACTTTCCTGCTAAGCCAATTATTTCCCTTGTTTGTCTGTACCATGGCCACTCCTCATTCCTAGGGGGAAATAAACAGAACATGGTGGGAAGGAGAGAGCATAGTATATGATAAAGGGAATAATGAAAGTGAGGGAAGAGAGAAGGAAAAACAGTTTGGGGAGAGGGACTGCAGTGCAAGGAATTCTAGTGGGTCCTGGCATCCTAGTCTGACACTGTTCTTGCAGCGGTGCTGTCCAACTGGAGGCCCAAAAACTGTCCAGGGTTTTTTTTAGTGGGCCCAGACTTCTGTGAACGACAAAGGGAATTATCGCTCTCCCTCACCCCCAAGATATGCGCAATTTCTGTTTATTCACTTTTCTCCTGGCACATTTACCCGGTAAGCTGTATGGATTATTTATGGGCGAATTTGTCCAGTTTCGCAGAAACTGATGCTGGCTTTTGTTTTTGGACGCCGGCACAAATTAATTAAAAATTAGTGATTTGCGAATTTATTCACTGTCTCCAAAATGCGGGAATTCGCACCTGCCGAATAAATTCGCCCATCACTAGTATGGCTGCCATTGTCTGTAATGTGGGCACAACAGTGCACTGTAGTAGTATTATGTCTGGTTTCTATATAAAGCAGGAGCAGTATAAGGGACACATTATCACCTTGGCAATAAAGCACTAATGTGTCTATGGGCAGATGAGGAGTCTCAGTTACGCCCCCCACAGAGCAGCTTATGTATTGCCTTCAGCACTAGCAGTGAAACAGTGAGGAGTGTCTCCTTGTGAATCCTCTGTTGCAGGAAATACATTTTATGGCGCTGAGAGACTGACGCAGGCATTTGGGTGTGTGGTAATTATCCGAATAAGAACGGAAGTCATTGTATTTATAGATGAGTGTGTGTGAGTCAGACACCGGTCACCCAGTATATGAGGTGCCAGTCCTTACCCTGTGCCGCTCACATTCTTTACTGGTCATACGTGTGTGTCTGTTTCTTTTCCTAGCACGTTACCAGCGGCTGTTGCCTAATAATCATCAGCAGTAAAATTAATAAACACAACCGCAAGGTGCTAATATTTCATTGCAATCGTTTTGTGTAACCAGTAGGGATGCACAGAATCCACTAATTGAGCTTTGGCCAAATCCCCTGAATCCTTCATGAATGATTTGTCTGAATACCAAACTGAATCCTATTTGCATATGCAAATTATAAACAGGAGGGGAAAATGTGGAAAAAAAACATCTTTTACTTCCTTGTTTTGCGAGAAAAAGTTGTGATTTCCCTTCACTCCCCTAATTTGCATATGCAAATATTGATTCAGATTCAGTTTGGTCAGGCAAATCCAAATACTCCTAAAAATGATGAATTCAGTGTATCCCTAGTAACTAGCACTCACAATGTATTACTGGCTCAACTCTGGCTTTTGTCCAGTAAGTAAAATACAAATAGGAAACGATACTTGGCAGGGCCAATAGCGAATACAGAGAAACCTTTTACAATTTGACATCCCCAGATTTTATATTTCCCCCTCACTTGTTAGTATGTTCTAGAATGGCTAATTCTAAGCAAACTCTTCAGTAGGTCTTCATTTTTTTCTTTTTATAGTTTTTCAATTATTTGCCATCTTCTTCGGACTCTAGGGGTCACTGACCCCATCTAAAAAAAAAACAAATGCTCTGTAAGGCTACAAATTTATTGTTATTGCTACTTTTTATTAGTTGTCTTATTTAAATCAATGCATGGTTGCCAGGGTAATATGGACCCATACTGATGCCCACACCGAAGCCCATACTCATACTCACTGGCCTTATTATTTACAGTACAGTAGTGGGCACTCCTACCTGCTGATTTATTTCTATGCTCTCTATGGTGGAGTGTTGATACTGCGTCGTATATGGGTATTATTTGCCCAAATATCTGCCTTTCTCTGCAAACACTCTCGCCCCACTGCCAGTTCTATTGAGCAATGCAATACTGCACAGTGGTCTACAACTGTCATCCAGCTCCCAGCCCCATTACTGTATAACTGCCATATACACACTCACCATATGCTTTTCACTCCAAACTGCCTATAACAGAGAGAGGAGACAATAGGAGGGTTTTATATAAATCAGCACATGAGCTTCTGTGCCAAACAAAACCACAGGGGCCGAACGTTACATCTGTACAAAAAAGTTAAAAAGAAGTAATATAACTGAGGCAAATGCAGATGAGCTGCCATAGTAATGGTTGTACACACAATTGCACACTCCTTTCCTTGTAGGGTTGCCTCCTGGCCGTATTTTACCGGCCTGGCTGGTAAAAATGATGGTTGATCCCAATGTTATTAATAGGAAAAAAAGATAAATATATAGGAAGGCCGGTATTTTTTTTTAGAAAAGGTGGCAAAAGGTCAGCTCTCCACAAACCAAGACTTCAGCTCCCACGATGCCTCGCATGCAGATGTGCAGGGCATTGTGGGAACTGGAGTTTCAGCTGGAGCAGAGACAATATCTGAAACACGTGTCAATCTAGTGCATTTCAACAGCCAACGTGTCTCACAATGCATTTGCATGGGCTGGAAGAGAAACTGCATATCCCTCCTGCAGCTGCCAGCTTGAGTGTAGCATCTTAGTATCCACAGTTTGCTCTGAACATCTCCCAGAATAACATACATCTCTCCCTGCCTTATAGGAACAGAAGCACCAACATTTTTTAGTTCATAATTCCCTCCCAAACGGCTATAGTAGTTAGGGTTACCACCCAGCCGATATGTTACCAGTCTAGCAGGTAAAACACCTGCCAAGGCTGGGGCCAGTATTAAAGATAAATTGGCAATACCCTTAACAAAAGCCCTTGGGCCTCTGCTCGAAACATACCTTTTCTCTGCCTTATGGCCATAGTGTGGCTTGGCTCCGCCTCTTTTGTGCCACAGTCCGGCCTTTCACATCATGACCCTCCCCTTTTGTTCCCACCCCTGAATAGGTGGCAACCCTAACAGTAGTAGGTCAGGTATACTTTCCCTTTGTTTGTTTGTTTGTTTGTTTTAAATCTCGAGCTTGAATCTGACCTACAAAGTGCCCCATGGCAGAAAGGCGACTGTAGCTTGAATCCCTCTGTAAAATAGAAGAATTCAGCTTCACACCGGAGAACTAAGCTTTGAAGGAAAAGAAACAAATTTAATCTGCAGACACTTTAACAAAAATCTCAGGTGCTTTAGGTCATGGGTGTAAAGCAACTTCCAGTTCCAGCTGCCACCTTTCTGCCATGGGGCACTTTGGAGGTCGGATTCAAGCTCGAGATTTAAAGTAATTGTTCAGAGTAAAAGCTGGGTAAATAGATTGTCCGTGTAATAAGTGGCCAACTTTGAAACATAAATCATTTGTTTGATTAGGCTTGTGGTGCAGTAAGTTCATGTTTATGTTTAGTATACAAAATACAGCATTTCTAGCCTTATTCTACTTTAGACTTTACTTCCCCTTTACTAGTATCTACATGCACGTTGACAGGGGAATTCGATCCATGAATATTCCTACATATACAGGGGGGGTTGCTATAAAGGCACAGATCAATCAGAAGACTCAGCCGAGCACTGAATACTAAGTAACATCTAGTTACAAGGCAAACCAAAACCTACATTTTAAGGAATAAGCCCAATGATAAAAACTAATGTGAAACTATGATGTAAAGTCCCACGCCCGTGATTAAGAGCGTTGCCACCCAAGGAAACTCCATATGACGAATGGCAAGCGTGCCAGTGAAGTTGACAAGTCACTTCCCAACAAAGTTGGATCCCTGAGAGATTAAAGTCACGCAGAGTCTCTTGCAAGGGCGGGGGAATGGCACCCGGAAATTGTAGTTGCGAAACACAAAGAAAAACTGCTTGCCTTTTAAAGATAGGACTTTTAATTTGTTCTGACATGTTAACAACACCATTACATAAACCTATGAATAGCAGAAGCTCGGAGGAGCCAATTCAATGAACGATCATTTTTCCCCTCAGACGGTGAATAGTTAACACTTCAACAGCAGAGGAAAACGCAGTGTGGAAGAAATCAACTGAATTACGGATTGTGGTTACGGTCAGAAAGGGAATGTGTAAAACCTTTATTTAGCACGTATGAAATACATAGATGTGTGTGACATGCACGGAGGAACAGGACATACCTTCACACAGAACATTGATTAAACAGACAGATTTGATTACAAGTCTAAGACTTAGACAGAATGGCAGGTTAAAGAAAAGTAGAACCACGATGGAGACTGCTCCATGTTGATACTTGATTGTTAAGGAAGCAGAGAATTGTAGTTCTGAGGCTGGGATACACCAGGCATCGCTGTGTAGCTGCCAATAACAATACCGAAGAGGAATCCACTACTATATTGGTTGGTAAAGCTAGGTCTGCCCACATTAAAGGGCAAGTGTTTCCCATTAAGGCTGATGCACTGAATACTGCTCTTTAAAGCCATGTCTTCCCCAGGAAACAAAAAGTCTCCATTGTAAATAAATGAGTCATGTAAACCAGAAGCTGTGCTGCTACACACGGTCACTGATAATAGAAACACCTGTCTAGTCTGTTAGCTGCACCATTACTGTATTTGTCTCTTTAATGGACAGTTTAGCATGGGATCCAAAGCCTCAGATATTGTTTTAGCTACAACTCCCAGAAGCCCAAGGTTTTCACAAAAGCTAGAGGACTGTAAATTGCCTGTCTGCAAATTTAAAGGGGATCAGTCAAAGGGAATAAATTCTACTATATAGCCAACATTTACCTAATGGGAAACCTGTATGCACTTCTTGGTTTTTCTATGCAGTGATTTCTCCCCGAATAGTTGTGTTGTATAATAAAGCCCTCCTACTTCCTGGCCGACAAACAACAGCTTCCTGGGTTATGTGCCCAGCTTGTCTAATAAAGCCACACCCACATCCAGTCTGACCGACAGCATATCCAATAACAACCTTATTAGAATGAGACTGCAGTGCAAAGCAGTAGATATGTGCACTCCATGTTTCCTATGAATTGACGGGTTTCCAGTGACTATCACGTATTAAAGGGGAACTATCCGCTATCACTTAAATATTCTGCAATAATCACGTTTATCTTCACTATTCCATGTTTAGCCCTATATAGGGTTTATTTCTCCTTTAAAATCACCAGACATCCCGTCCCTCTACATGCAGAATTTGTGCAAAAGGCAGTTATTTTATTAGATTGTTTGTACTGCAATCAGTTATTTGAGTGAGATCTAATTCATCTTCTAGGAAATAAGTTATTTTGGATCTAACTGTCAATGATGGGCATCCAACTGCTGCATGAAGAAGTGAATATAAACCGCTGCTGAGGGATAGTGAAGATAAACTCTTATTTCAGATACAATGCAGAATAGTTAACCAATTTTATTTACAAAGTTTCTTACTTCAGTATGAGGAAGCTTGTATTATATTTTCATGATAGTTCTCATTTAAATATATACCGTCTAAACTGTGGGGAGGGAAGGAACTACTAGTTGCAGAAAACCCTTGCATGTGTTAAAGAATGGGGCACATCAAGGAGTAAGGCTAGAGCCACACTGGGTTGTTTCTTGACCTGCATAAAAGCACAGGCCAACCCCCCACCTATGCTCTCCTTTGTGTGCACCCAGAGGCGATGGGTCAGCCTGAGTGCAGGTAAATGGAGGAATATTTATCAAAGAGTGAAGTTAGAGATGGCTGCAGTCCCCTGGAGTGAAATTCCACCACTCCATTTATTTCTATGGGATTTTAAACCCAACCCCCACCCTACATAGAACCCCTCCCTCCCAGGCAAATGCCCCCAACTCTCTACTTACCCCTCCATGCAGATTCTGTCCAGCAGAGTTCACGGCAGCCATCTTCTCTTCTGTAATCTTCGGAATGAGACCGGAGTTTTGGCGCATTTGCAGTTTGAACATTTTCAAGACAACTCACGAAAATTGCCAAAGCGCCGATCTCATTCCGAAGAGGCTGAAGGTGGTGCCTGTGAACTCGGATGGACAAAACCTGCATGGAAGGGCAAGTAACAAGTTAGGGGGATTTGCCCAGGGAGGGCAGGTTTTTTTTTTTTTTAATTTCAGGGTTGTTGGCAGAAATTCACTAGCGGACTGCGGCCATCTTGAAATTAGTTTCTGATAATTATAACAGATGGGAGTGGCTTTGGGCAAGAAAATGTATCCTTGTATATTTTGCCACCAAAATCCACTTCCTATGTCTACAGCCAGAGACACTGCACGGGTGCGGACACAGGAGAGGGCGGATGCCAGTTGATTTGGCCGCTTCTCAAACCTGCATTTATATAGATAATCAGCTTATCTTGCCAATGCCTACAGCATACTAGAGGTTACTCCTTATGACAGTTCCCCTTTAAATATCTTTGTAAAACACCAGCTTTGATGGTGGTCAACAGGCAAACAACAGGCAAACAGGCCAGAGTGGACCTCTGGCGACAAATTGCACAAAAGTGCTGGTTTACCAAATAAATAAAAATTCAAACTTTCAAATGCTGGAGGCAAAGTTTATTCGAGATACCAAATATTTTTGGCAAACATTCCAATAATCACATCTGTAAACATAATGCTTCCCTTTTTTCATTGGCATCGCTTACTGAAGGAGAAGGACAAAAATATCCCATAATGTATCATCATATACATCTGTTCCCACATGGAAAAGAAAAAAAACAAATGTTTCAACGTAAACGGGTACATTGCATGATATGCAAGTTTGTGCTCTCGAATGATCACAGTATTTGTAACGTTAAATAGATCTGTAATTTAGTCTAAGCCCCTGGCTCCCAGGAGGAAAAGAAAATTAAATATACATGTAGGTAAATAGCTTCTTTGCATATCTTTTTTTTTCTCAAAAAATACTTTATATCAGTATATAAATAGGTCACCTATACGGTTACAATTCTTACCTTTTTTTGTCCAAAAATTATATTGGTTAAACACCTTCACGAGTAGCATCCCCCCTTGGAAATGAGGAGGCTTATCAAAGTGTCAGAGGCTTATCAAAGTGTCAGTTCCCTCGGTCTCCCATGTTAACATTGCTGACACTGTTTAAATGGAAATGCTTCAGCCCCCCCCCCCCCCCCCCCCAAAAGTAGTAAATTCATAGGAAAAAAAAACACATTAACACTTGTCAGCTGTTGAACCTGAGCATTAGGCCTATTAAATAGCAGCATTGTGATTTAGTCATGCATGCTCACACCCACTCACGCATCCAAGCACATCACTGTAAGACGCTGATAGGCCATAGTGTGCTTCCCAATGGTAAAGAAATGGGGGAAGCAGAGTAGCCATTTTGCTACCCGAGTAAAGACAAGAAAACACCTTAAGGCATCCATTGCAGTGGGAGGGGGGGGGTACAATCTGCAAAGTTCAAGTTAAATACAGGCGGTATTTAGGTCATCTGTACACTCCCTGTACCTTAACTTTCCAAACCCTTTTTTTGTTTTTTAAATACATTTTGTGCAAATTTTTTTGTTAAACCTTCCACCTTTCCGGGCAGAAGATTTGCATTAAGAGACGAGACATTTATCCAAAAAGCACATTATTTTGCTGCATTGTTTCCAATGAGCAGTTGATCATCAATGGTAGGCACTGCAAAAGTCAGTAGCTACATTGATCTCTACAGATAAATGCAAGTCCAAAGGACAGGGATGAGAAAGCAGCTTTTAAATAAGCAGGGAAATTGGGAAGAGGAGGAGGGAAAAAAAAAAAATAATAGATTTCTGCTAATACTGAAACTCCTGAAAAGTTTCTCAATTCTAGCGTAACACATCTGGAATTTCTTTCAATAAATAATGTTATTCACATCTTGATTAAGCGGAGCTTTTAGTGCCAGGACTGGGCCTGTTGTTGGTCAAACTCTCCTATGAGTCTTTTAATGTGAGCGAGCTTGTTGTGCAGATATTCACATCTGTACTTCTCTTCATAATAGTTAGGGCTCGTCTGCAAAGGAAGAGACAGTGTTAAAGTTCAAATGTGACGCCGGCGTGAGCACACAAGAAATTAAACCGTTCGCGGCTTGCAATACTGACCTCTTTTATCTTCCGATATTCCTGAAGAACCTCTTCATGTACGGTCTGCAAAGTAAACAGAATCCACTTTAAAGGGATACGGTCATGGGAAAACGTTTTTTGCACTGAAATGCATTTCTCAAAAGAGGAAAGATTTTTTTTATATTTAATTTTGAAATCTGACATGTGGCTAGACATATTGTCAGTTTCCCAGCTGTCCCCAGACATGTGACTTGTACTCTGATAAACGTCACTCTTTACTGCTGCAAGTTGGAGTGAAATCACCTCTCCCTTTCTCCCCCCAAAGCAGCCTAAAAGAACAGTGGGAAGGTAACCAGAGAACCGCTCCCAGATACAAAAAAAAAAAAGCTCCCTTGTAGATCCAAGGAAAGTACGAAATAGTAAAAAGCCAAGTTCCACAGAGACACATGCAGTTACATGGAGTAGGAAAAACAGCCTGCCAGAAAGCAGTTCCATCCTAAAGTGCCGATTCTTTCCGAAACCACAGGACCAGGCAAAATGATCCGTGATGGCGCCTACACACCAACATAATACATTTAAAAAAAAAAATATATACCTGCTGGTTCAGAAATTTTATTTTACATGGTAAATTGCTTGCAGTGTAAACAGTTATTTAGAAATAAAAACTACACCATAAAAATCATGACAGAATCCATTTAACAAGGGACAATGGAGAGATGTACAACAAAATGAGGCATGGTTTTAGGTAGAGATGGAAGCTTTCATTGACCCTGAACAATAGGCAGAATGCCAACAATATATATATCATTAAATCCATTTTGGCCAATTGGTGTGTTCAGACCAAGTTTCTATGAAACCATCATTACATTGCATGAGGATTCTGGTTATAAGGCTTGTGTCCGATTTAAAGGGCAGCAAAACCATGCTCAAAAGGAGTTCAACTAATAAGAGTTTGTGCCAGACATGTTTTGCCTAGCGTTTGTCACTGATATTTTGAATTAAACAGGTAAACGGAAGCTACTCCATGTTCTGTGCCTACAAGAGAGGCAATTATGCTACCAGTGTCCTGAAACACTGCATACATAATGGACTACGGCCAACAAAAAACAGTTACAGCAAAGTAGGTTAAAACAGAGACAGAATCAGAAAAGCAAAGCAGTCTAATTGAGCCAACAAGGGCATGCAAATAATCCAATAAATGGAAGATAATAACTGGCTTGCTCAGTTGTCCTACGCAATTTGGTGATGCAATGCCAGAGCCCACTTTCCAAACATCTATACAAACCTGTCTTCCAAAGAGCCTCGTGTAGCACCTAAGCATGGCACTCTAAGCATGGCACTCTAAGCATGCACTCTAAGCATGGCACTCTAAGCATGGCACTCTAAGCATGGCACTCTAAGCATGGCACTCTAAGCATGGCACTCTAAGCATGGCACTCTAAGCATGGCACTCTAAGCATGGCACTCTAAGCATGGCACTCTAAGCATGGCACTCTAAGCATGGCACTCTAAGCATGGCACTCTAAGCATGGCACTCTAAGCATGGCACTCTAAGCATGGCACTCTAAGCATGGCACTGTTGTGTATACGATCAGGAAAGAGGGGAGTAGACCTACAAACAATCCAGACCTTGTGGAACCAACACTTATGTATTTATACAACAGTACAAAGCAGCACTTTAGGTGTAAACACAGTGGCACAGTTATTAAATTATACAGTAAGAATGAATCTATGCTTAAGTGGTCAGGAGTTTCAAAACACAATTTTGAAGATGTCCGAGCCCCAACAAGGTTACAACCTATATTTTGACATCTCAACTCTCAATATACTGTTGCAAAACACTAGAGTGTTCATTTAATTGGAAACAAGTTTCTATAAGGATGAATATCATTCCCTTCTAGCCACAAAGGATATTTGCTTTCTACCGTCCTTAAAGTAAAAGCTAGGAGCACATACCTTATATTCTTTAGAGCCAGGAGACAGACTCTTCCTCTGTGTGTCGAGTTGCATAAATTTCCTAGTGACACTTTCAACTCTGGCATGCAAGCTTCGATACTCGTCATATTCTGAATTGAAATCATCTTTGTAACTTTGTCTCTGCTCACTAGACACAATGACAGTGTATTTGCTGCAGAAGACCAGAGGTGACAGTTTAGACACTTGAAAAGAATTTTACTAATAACCAAGGTTACTTGAACAAACGGAGAGCAGCTATAAAATAGTACTTTACATATGATGACTCCTAGACAGTAGTTTGTGTAGCAGCATTTTGGCTTTGGCACAGGAAGAATTTGCTTTACTGGTGGAAAAACACATCACCATTTACATTGCCTGCCAATGCACATTAGCTTTTCTTTGTTCAAAAATCCATCTCACAGCCTGGGCACATTCAGGTTTCTGTACAGGAGCAATAAGCCAGCAGAAGTAAAGCTATATATGCCATCTGCCTTAAGGGTAGTTTTGTCACTTTTCAGAGGAAAAGAAAGACAGATCACAGATGCACAGCAGATAATGGCTCATATGAATACAAAACTGATGTGCTGGAGCTGAAATGAAACCATATATGGATGGAATAGACCAGGGGTCCCCCAACTGCTGGGCCGCAGACAGACCTGGACTGGGCTGCTGAGCCTAGCCTGAATTGACGAGAAATTAACACCAACCCCCTCCCTCGATCCAGCAGTCCTTGAAAATATTTTTGCCTCAACACCGGTCCCCGGACCAAAAAAGGTTGGGGACCCCTGGAATAGACCATACTGAATGCACACAGTGGCTCAAAGCAGAGGCATCATAAGGACAATACAAATATTCACTCACATTAACCTAAAAAAAATTAAATAAATCTAAATATATATAAATATATATATGCAACTGTCACAAAACAAAGTAGTAAAAAAAATTTTTTTGCAGCTCACTGGCTGGCTTTTACACCTTCCTCTCACTAATTTGCATATGCAAACTAGGGGTCGGATTCGGCCGAATCTTTCACAATGGATTTGGGGGTTTGACCAAATCCATAATACTGGATTTGGTGCATCCCCAACAATGCAGTGTATACTGCACTGGTAAAACTGCTGCGTTTGCTTCAGAAACACTACTATTGTTCATATAAGTAAGCTGCTGTGTAGCAATGGGGGCAGCCATTCAAAGGAGAAAAGGCTTAGGTTACCCAGTAGATAAGCTCTGTAGAGCATAATTATGTTTTCCACTATTTAACTTGTGCCATGTAGCCTTTTTTCAATTTCCATCATTGCTGCACAGCAGCTTGTTTATATGTACAATAGTACATGAAGCAACCAGATTAGTTTACCAGTGCAGGGCAACAGGATATTTTAATTACTTTTAAAATACTTGCATTTTTTTGACACTGTTCCTTTAAGCTTTAAAAATGCCTCCCTCTAGTAAAACCATCAACACCCCAATGTCCCTTAATAGAGCTTCTAAAGCTTCATCCAATTCAGTAACAAATACGACCACAGAAAACCTCTCTGCCTGAAAAAAAACCATCAACTTACACCACGTAATCTGGTAACTCTGTAGTTGATGATGGATCTGATGCAGTGCAAGTGTCTTTCAGTCCTGTAGAAAGATATATTGGTTACCAAATATACATGGTCTCATTACAGAAGGTTTAATACAAACCAATATGGAGCAATAAATGATGCGGCTACCACAGATTTAGTTTCCAGGTAGTGTATGTATGTATGTATGTATGTATGTATGTATGTATGTATGTATGTATGTATGTATGTAAAATTGAAAAAAAAAAAAAAAACCATAACGCCTCACACTTTCACGGAACTAAAGTTTTAATCCATTAAAATGTATAATTTGGGGAAGAGATTTTTCCAGGGAAACGGAGGAAGAAGGAAGAAGGGGTTCAGTAGGGTCAGTCATAGCATCACTGAAATTTTATTTCAATAGAAATTTTAGTTTTAATAGAGAGGGTATAAAGATTTATAAAAAAAAGATGGTATATTGCTGAAGGTTTGGGGCATAAAAAGGAGGCTCTGTTGGGGGTGGGGGGGGGGGGGGGGGGGGGGGGAAGTGTGCAATAAATTCTAGTCATACCAATTTATTAGCTGAATTTCATACTGAAAGCTTTTTACCAGGGTTATTAAATTTCATCATAAGCTGTCGGAGCCAGACCAGCCTCAATTTACCTTTTTGGAGGAACAACATGTTTAGTCCCATTTTATCATTTACACAAGTGACAGAGAAGAGACATTACTTGTCGCATGCCTGCAGATTTAATAAAGATGGGCGTTGCCACCTGAAAGTTTGTCATTTACCATCACACAGTCTTGTCTAACCCTGCAATACTGGTTTCAAGTATAATTAATATTGCAACACCAATCGGTTATAGCATATTTAGCTTTAAATACAGCAGTCTGCTTGCTTCCATTCTCTTTAATTTCACAGAGCAGCAACTAGAACTTACTTTGCCTGCCCAGAAATAATTGTAAAAATGTGGGCAAAAAAAAAAAAAATAGCTAACAAATAAATAGTCAAAAATAAATCTGCAGTGGAAATGTTTACTAGTTAGTCCCAAATAACGCAATGGGTTAACAGTACATTATACTAAGCAACAATAGATTGTATACCCTAAAAATTACATTGCAGATGAATCCATGTGATATTTAAGCTCCTATGCCATATCTACGGAAATGCTCGTTTCACCTGTGACAATAGCCTTAAAGCGGTGCCAGTCAAGTTTTTCCAGTGGGCTTACTAAAACCAGGCATTCAAGTGTCAAATTAAAATAAATGGACAGTGCCTTTAAAAAGCCTTTTAAGTCCATGGGAAAGAATAGAACCATCATGAATATCCCAACAAAGGTCTGTATTTCCAAATCCAGCTTAAGAGCCCTGCTTCAGGGTGATGGAACATGGGGTTCCCCCCCACATTTGATGGAACATGGGGTTCTCCCCCCCCCAGCAGATAAAACATTCCACATATCCAATAACTTTCATTGCTGGGTATGGCAAATTGCAAATACATTTGAATTTGTGAAAACACTTGACAAGTGCCCGCTGTAACATAAGGCAAGAAGGGATGTTATTCAAGTGAATCTCGTTCACAAAGTTGCCATTGGCTAGCACCGGTGCTTCTTTGCCCGGTTGGTCAGACAGATGTGAAAGGTTCATCACATGAAAAGAATCCATTTAAAGACAGATTAAGAGCTCACCCTATGGGAATTTTCAAGACCTATCATACCAGGTCTAATTTAGATATCTATGCATATAGTTCAGAGTACCCATCCTTTCACCCCATATGGGCTCAGTCAAGAGTGGCCAAATCAGCTTGTTCATTAGATAAAAAAACATTTCAGGCTACTACTGCATGGAAATGCCCATCTACATTATTGTCAGTCAATAGAATGGTCTAGAAAGATGACTGCTTCTGGCACTTTGTGTCAAGCACAGAATTGGTAGTCCCTCTCATCCTAAGCAGGCTAAGCAAAGGGCTTTTTGGCTCCTTTTAGCCTGTCTCACCATAACCAGGTTCTCTGCTAACCTAAAAAAAAACAGGATCAAATAAGCACTGCGCGCCACTGGCACAAGGAGTCAATTCTTTTATTGCTGCCTGTGCCTCAGGCTTGTGGATAAGGAGATTACAGAATCTTGTTAATTCCCTCTCCTTCCACAAATGTGCTGAAGAACTAACAAGGCTGGATAATGTCAAAAAGAGGTTATAATTCCACTGTTCCAAATTAAAATTTACAGGTGAAACAATTTAGCAGCATGAAATTGAAAAATGGTTGAGCCCAGATATCTGAACCTTGCCTGTAAAAAATATATTTGTCAACAAACAGCTTTATGCATTTAAAAAAAAAGTGGGGGAAGAGCATGCAATACCTTTTTTCCTCTCAGAGGATGAACTCTCTTCTATTTTCACAATTTGTTCTTTTTTCAGGTGCCCAACTTTGTTTTCCTCTGCAGACTCAGAGTCCTGTTTTTTACGTTCTTTGTCCTTATGTTTTTTGGCCTTCTTTGCCTTTTTGTGCAATGCGCTACTTTTATTGTCTTTCGGATCTGAAACACTCAATTTTATCTGAGTTGGTACTGAATTTTCCAGAGTAGTCCTAGAGGTATATTTTTCCTGCTGGTCCTCATAGGTGCCATTGTTCTGACTAAAGCTGTCCACTGGCAAATCCTGTGTACCCCGGCCCTCTGGGGTACTAGGAGAATTGGAGTTAGAGTTTATATTCTGTGGGTTAGAAACTGGAAGGCGTGCAGTAGGAAGTGGTAGAAGAGACGGGGTGGCAGCTGAAGGTGGAGGAGGGTGTGCTGATTTTTCATTGGTCAAACTCAGATGACCGTTCAGTGTTGGCTGGACTCTGTTCGTAAGATGAGAAATCCGTGGCTTTTTATTCATCAAAGGGTCAATAAATTCTGTGTCCAGAGGTCGTTTCTAAAGGAACAGAACAAGTGTTTCCAATCAATAACATGGCATGTATAGAAATATTTTAAAGCGTTTATACAACAAAAGCAAAAAAACTCAATTTAACTAACTAGGTTATTTGAAAATTTCAGTGTTCCTATGGTTCCCTGGTCTAGCGCTAAAGTAAGTGGCAGTCTACCCCTTGTTCAGCACAAGCTTACTTAAGTACAACAAAAGGTTAAAAAAAAAAATTAGAAAGGCTTCCTTTTGTAGGACTTACAGCACTGACTTATTCTCATCTACCTGCTGACATTCTGTAGGAAACGCACTGTGTGAAGATAGCATGGCCAAGACTAAGTCACCAAAATAACTTTTCTCCCTACTGCTCCAGGAAGTCTTTATTTTTGACTATTGAGCATTCTTCTAAAAAGAGGCTTTCCTTCCAGCAACAAAAATGCACTTGTTCTATTTGCATACTCCTCGACAAGTAAGTAAGCCCCCAAACCAATAATAATCAAAGCATTGAGTCTCCCGGATGGCACTGGATTCCTTCATTCCCTAAGCATCAGCCTGGCAGCATCGGAACCCTAGTGTTGCCCAGCAAGGGTCAACTAAAATCTATATAGATCACTTGATACACGCCTCTATGGAGCACTGCTACTGCATTTGGCAGTGTTTAAGATTATGTGTGGCTTGGGTTAAGGGGAAGGACTTTATACGCATTGTCGATTTGTAGTCAAAGGAAGCACAAAAGGCGGCGACGTTACTATTTACGGGATGAGAATTAGGAACAGGTTAAAATAATGCATAAATCTGCTAATATTAGGAGACCGGCTATAGGAGCACGCTTACCTTTAGTTATCCTTTAATAGGGAATATGCAGTACAGTTTTTTTTATGTGTGAAAAATCTATAGCTTATTTCTTGAGCTAAAATAGGGCAAAAAGGAACACGGAAACTACTGCAGGTTTAGTCTTTGCAAGGTAGATAGATTACCAGTACACAACGCACCTTCCCACGCCCTTTGTTGGGACAATTCTGTTGGCAGAAGCCCATTATGCAGAAGTATGTGCACTGAATCATTTACCATGCAAGACCCAAACATGACGTAGCTTCAATTGCCCTTATTGGCAACGTTTAGTTAAAAAATAAAAAACGTTTTTTTATTTTTATTAAAAACAATTAGCAAAACTATGCTCAGCACAAGCTATATTCATCCACCACATGTAAAAAAGGGGTAAACTTCACTTTATGTGGAAAATAGTAACCCACTACAGGTATGGGATCAGTTATTCAGAAACCAGTTATTCAGGAAGTTCCAAATTACGGAAAGGCTCCCATAGGCTCCATTTTATAAAAATGTTAATTCATTTTTCTCTGTAATAATAAAACAGTACCTTGCACTTGATCCCAACTAAGATATAATTAATCCTTATTGGAAGCAAACCCAGCCTACTGGGTTTATTGAGTGTTTCCATTATTGTTTTAGTAGACTTAAGGCATGAATCGATATGGAAAGATCAGTTACCTGGAAAATGCCCAGGTCCTGAGCATTCTGGATAATAGGTCCCATACCTGTATTTAACTTGCTATCATTTAATATTTTACCACTGATTTGCGTAAAAATACTGCTTATACTTTACTATTTTTCAGTATTTAAATACCTGGGAGGGAGATGAGGATGTTGCCGTTGGAGGTGAATCTGGTTGACTTGTGCTGGTGGTACTACTTTGAGACTGGTTAAGTTTTCTGCACAAAAAGCAAACATACTAATCAACAATACAATAAAGTAATGTCCAAGAGAAAGGACAAAAAAAAAAAAACTCCACTAAAATAGAAACTCAGAAGGGTTTCACACAATTGGTGTGTGCAGACGCTTGAATGACATTCAACATGAATATGTAACTTAACTCTGCATAACAGTGTTGAAACACCAACTGCAAAACATGCTGCACTATACTGAAATAGGACTCTCCGTTAAATGGATACTTCAGTCCACTTAAAGGGGTGTTTCACCTTTCAATGAACTTAAATGGACAAGACAGTGATATTCAAAGAGAATTAGCACTTGTTCTTCATATTAAAATCCCTCCCTTGTGGCTGTTTTGGGCAGGGCCCACTTTAATTCTTGTATGGTTATTGGCCACTTTGTATGTAAACCTGTACAATACAGTACACACCCATTTATTGTACAGCACTGTGGAATGTGTTGATACTTTATATAAATAAGTTAAAAAATAATAGCAAGATTACACTTGTGCCCCACCTTAAGTATACGAGTGCCATACAAAGTCTTTGGTGTTGTGGGGGGAGAGAAAAAAAAAAAAAAAAAACACAACAAGAAAAAAAACACATACCTGGAGAGCACTTGATCTAATAAATGTTTATCACCTTCCAGATACCCAGGCCAATCTCTCTGTATTTCTTTGTACACAAAATCCTTTAGAGTATAGGAATTATCCTTGGGATTCAAATTGGCAACCTAAAGGAAAAAAAAAAACAACATGTGAAATCCTACCCTCATGCACTCTTTGACTCAACCCCCCCCATGTGGGACTCAACTCACATGAAGGGGGTTCACTAGTGCATAACAAAAATCCAATATTTTGGATGTTATACAGATCAAATGTAAAACCTAAAATCTAGCAACTGTGAGCAAATTGCAAGGGAAATTATTCATCATTAAAGTAGACTGAAATTCTCCTCCACTATTTTTTTTTTTTTTTAAATAGCAACCAATTCTTCAGATTATTATGCAGCAGTCATATGCACAGGCCTTATTTTGCCCTGGGCGTGTCACATTGAAGCTTAAGGTGTCCAGCAGATAAATAAAGAGTTGTGCAGTGTGTGTATGTTTCCAAGTCTCTCACAGTTGGCTCAAGGCTTGCTCCCCATTCGATGTGTAGTGCTGCCCAATAAGGCTATGTATGTATTTTCTAAGAGAAAATGATCAGCTTGCTGTAGCTAAGTATAGATCTCAGTATGCTAGTTGCGTATGATGAGCTAGCAGTATACTGAAGAAGAATCATTGCTGACATCTAGAAAGCAATGCAGCACAGCAGGAACGCCTTGAGCATTACTGGCAGTCTTCTGATAACTGTAAACCCAGGCTTCCAAACAATAAAACATAAAAAGCACTCACTGCAGACTAGGAGTACAAAATGACTGATATTCCATGAAATATTAATTAGAAAATAAACCCTGGAAATAAATAGTATGCCCAGGAAGCGAATATATGCCAAATAAGATAATTTTACCGTATATGACAATTTTAAAAATGAGCTATGTATAGAAGTATGTATATATGATGTTGTAAAATACTTTTGAAAACTTGTTTTGATTCTCAAATGGACTTAACAGCTGAACATTTTAATTGTTATCCAGTTATCCTTGAAATCAAGTTAGTTTAAATTACAGAATGGACATGGAGCTGTACATAAAGTAATGAAGTCTAGCCTCCAAATGAAGCTATGTTCAGCATGAGTGTTCATGAAAATTAGTGACCACAGAAGTCAAGAACCATTTGTTTGGCTGAGAAGCATATATACTCATCTAGCGAGCTAGTCAAACTAGCAGATCCTTTTCAGATTTGGTCTCACCCATGTTGGAGCCTAAATTGGCATCACTGGACCAGTGGGTAGATAAAGGAGAAACATCTTCTGCACACCAGTCAGGAAGAAGCCTTCAGCACCACCTGTGACTGGTGGGACGTTTACACTGTCCCAGAATTCTAATTCTATTTCCAGTACAAGGGGTATATAGTAAGCAATCCTAAACAAAGCAATCCCCGCCTAACTACAGCATCTACCATCAAAACATGAAAAGTGAGCATGAGCATTCTCACTGCCACAGTTCTCAGGAAGAGACATGCCCTATTCTTAAAACGGGTTTACACATTTTATTGTCCTACAACTGTTTAATAAAACATACTGGCAAAGGTTTCTCTTCTTGGAGAGCATTGCTTATCTGTAGCCATGATCGAACTGGCAAAATATCAAGAGACTAGAAAAGTGCATTCAAGCAAACATAGTGGAAAGCTTGCTCTTCTTTGAAAAACAATTGAATGAAGAATCTCCCACATAGGAATGCTTGTAAAAAAATGAAGTTTGATTAGTTTTACCTCTGCCAGCGTGATGTGTGTTAATGCAAAATGTGGAAAACTGTTGGGAGTTAAAGCTTTTTAAAAACCCAGAAGGGGAAAATACCTAAACCCAATCCTGGGAAGAATTTCCTGATGTAGAAATTCTTAACCATTTCCATTACATGAGCTCACCTGTGGCAGAATGATTCCGAGGGAGTTCTTGTCTTTTTGATTAACTCCATCTTTATGTAATCGAGCCAGTATCTCTGGTTTTTTATAAGGCTTCAGTGCCAGCAGATGAATCACCCTCTCTCTATAGGGCCGCTGTGCAATTACGCTGCTTTGATTGGATTTTCTTATCGTGCTTGCAGGGTTAATGGGCGTTGATCTCTTCCTTTCTGGTGCTGTATCTAGAATATTATTTGCTGGTTTGCGAATCTGGACTCTTTTCCCTGTAACACAGTAAAAGTATATAAGAAAAAAAATGACAGTTGGATGATTGCCTGTCTATATATGGCCAGGTGTACATCTCATTTGCCGTCAGTATAGAACACTAATGTCAAAGCTCAATTGCAATAACAGCCCAGTTATACACAGCTTGAGCCAATATCTATCAAGGGAAATCTATTGCTAAACAATATGGGTTTTAAAATAAAAACCACTTATAAAATATTCATATTAAAAAACTTTAATCTTAAACTATTCAGTACCAAGAGTGATTTGGGGTAGATGTAGTATAATCATATGTGGCTTTTTACCCCTTTTATACTTTTGCAAAGGTATAAGCCTGGATGTGCAGACTGTGGAAACAACCCAGCACTACCAAATCATATTTAGGTTACATGTGGAGAATGCTGCATAATTACTATGAAATATGGTCTAGTTCTTCTATTTTATGGTCCCAACACAGGCAACTAGGGAGTGTGCACCAAAGCGGCCAAGAAAATGTTGGAGCCTTTGCCTAATTTGCCTTAAATAGTAAAATTCATGCAGATAAGGGGTGGACAAATTAGGTTCCAACCAACAGCCATCCTCTTCTCTCTAAAACGTGATGCAAGTGAAGTGGTTTATTCAGCAAAAAGATCCATCCAAAAAAACAGCCTTACGCGTTTCGTCCCTTATGGGCACTTAATCACAGCCTGTGATTAGTTTTTGAGATGGTTCTTTTTTTGTGAATGAACAGATTTTCACTTGCAGTACGGTTTGTGCCAGCCCACAAGAAAATACATAAAAGCCAAATTGCTTCCCTGATCTTAAGGTCTGATGCTTGAGCACCTGGACCCCTGTTAGTATTTTCAAGTGTACCATACTATCTGCAAAAATCAAATACTGGATCTCCACCTCCAGTTTCCCTTTTTTGCAACTATGATCGATTCTTTAAAACCTTTATTATGAATGCTGCTATGGAAAAATAATTGCGCTGCATAAAGAAAAAAAAATCCAACCAAAATTCCAATAATGACACAAGTAGGTTAAGT
>CM044431.1:195197891-195263800 GCA_024363595.1 Xenopus borealis | reverse complement strand
CGACAACAAAACAACATGCAGCTGAGCAGTCTGGCACGTACAGTATTTACGTCATGTACTGGGAAACAGAAGGTGGACAGTTCAGATTCCTCTGAATACAGTAATGTCACCACTTATGGCGTATGACAAACGAGGGTAAAATAAGTGCAAGGGCCCTTAAGGCACCTTGGGACTACAATGGGCAACTTGCTGAGCCGCACTCTGGAGAAGAACCCATGATCAGCTAACTTATAAAGCCAAATTCATTGTTAGCATTGCCTTGCAATGAGCACAACTGTAGCAGCAAATGTCAGGTTCAGGATCAGAGCTGCACATACATGGGTGTGAGTAACAAATAACTTATCAACATAGAAACAGAGGGACTGCTTAGACCAAAAGGAAATGCCCATTACACACCTCTATGAACACGTTGAGTTTAACAGTTTATTGCATAACAGATTATTGTTGCTGCTTTGCTCTCATTTCTTTAATTCAAAAAATCTTTAAGGAAAAATACAAATGGAACAGAAAAAGAAGGACTGAAGGGCAACAGTTGCAGGCATGAAACAAGTCTCTCCTTAGGGCAAGGACAGATGGGCTGCTTTGTCGCCTACATGAAATTGCATTCCCCACAGAGATAACATGTTAAGGGCTCTTACACACAGGCGTTCGTTTGTGCACTCCCCTGCGTTGCGCTTTCTTCTGTTCAGCCGCAAATGAGTGCAGGAGCAGACGCACTGAATTGTCCATGTGGCTGTACTCGCACAAACGCAGGTAAAACGCAACATGCTGCGTACCAACCTGTGTTTGGCACATACATGAGTCTGTGTGAGTATAACCCCATTGACAATTCACAGAGTCTACTCCTGCACTCCCCTGCGGCTGAACAGAAGTACAACGCAGGGGAGTGCACACTCGTGCACAAAGGAGAAGGAAAGGCTGGGGCACTGCCAAGTGATTGCATCTACCTACTGGAAACCCCTTGGGTTATACGAGCGAGAATCATGTAGAGATATACTTCCGTCTTCTTCTGTCTTTGCGCAGCAGAACGAAAAGCTGAACATTTATTAAAAAGTAGTCTTTTTTGGGGAGCTACTGGAGCATCTTTGGAGACCCAGATCTTTACTGCTAAAGGGCTGTGGTTGCCTGCAGCTGGTACAGAAGCTCAAAACAATTACACCTTTTCTAGCTATTTCTTTACTTATGCCTTAGTTCTCCTTTAATCTGTAAGAATAAGGATAGCCCCTTATAAAGTGTTTCATATTTTACAGTGGTGAAATGACATTCATCAAATCTCTATTTTTCTGTATCAAAATATTTTTTGGGCACCGACTCCCTAAAGTAGAAATACAAAGTACAAGCTGGCACACACAGCAAATCAAACCAGGGTTGTACCCCTAGTGGCACCAGGGGTACTACCCTGGTTTGAATCGCTGTGTGTGCCAGCTTGTACTTTGTATCTTGTATCCTTGGGAGGGCCGTCTCCCTAACTGGCTTGAGCACCGAGCGGAAGCAATCTTCGAAGGGACAGAGTGCACGTGAACTTCTGTACAGTCCCTAAAGGAGAGACTCATATAGTGCAGGTGACAAAGTGCCTGAGTCAATGCTGAAACATGCAAACCAACAGTTTCACTGCAAGCAATAACGTCAACTGACTTAAACATTGTGTGCATATTCAAGGTGGGCATTTACCTAGGAGACTACACATTTTCTTCAGAACAACCATTGCATATTTCCATGTCTGTCTAACAAGATATAGGACTCAAAACATGGTAACATAGAAAATAACATTAATTTTGTATGTTCACTGGGCAACAAGACAAACTGCTTTGGAAAGCCCCATGTCTTCTGAGTGTGCAAACAGCAAATATGTAGTGTTATGCAGAATTAAAAAACCCCCAGAAGTACAATACTGAAGTTTAAAAGCAACTCTACATAAAACAGTCACCAAGAGCAAGGTTACTCCAGTAAATGTAATATTTTATTAAGTACCAGTTTGGTCAACTACAAAGAAAGTGAATATGTCTTCCTACTCCAAACTATACTGCAAGGCTTTGCTAGTTGTATGAAAATTGCCTCAAAGCTTGTGTTTCAGGACATTATCCATCACATCATTAAAGGGATTCTGTCATGATTTTTTATGGTGTAGTTGTATTTATAAATTATACTTACACTGCATATAATTCGCTCTACAATATAAAATTTTCATTCCAGAACCAGCAAGTGTATTTTTTTAGTTGTAATATTGGTGTGTAGGCAGCCATCTCAGGTCATTTTGCCTGGACATGTGCTTTCAGAAAGAGCCGGAACTTGAGGATGGAACGGCTTTCTGGCAGGCTGCTGTTTTCTCTTACTCAATGTAACTGAAAGAGGAGATCTCGCTGGGTGAATCTCCCCAGAAAGATACACGTGCCACTGCCCTTGGACTGCTGGGAGGAGGGGGTGATCTCACTACAATTTGCAGTACAGCAGTAAAGAGTGATTGAAGTTTATCAGTGCAAGTCATATGACTGGGGGCAGTTGGGCAATGGACAATATGTCTAGCCCCATGTCAAATTTCAAAATTAAGTATATAAAAAAAAAAGAAATCAGTTCGCTCTTTTGAGAAGTGGATTTCAGTGCAGAATTCAGGTAGAGCAGCACTATGAACTGATGCATTTAAAAAAAAAAAAAAAATTTCCCCATGATGGTATCTCGAAGTACAATAAAACATCCTGAACACTAATGCCAGGGGTCTTCTGAAGAGTTTGCTGGCCATTATGCATAGTTTACCATTTGAAACCTTGTTGCACAGAACTTTGGAATATGATGGCACCATATAAAGAAAGGTTAGTATTGATGAATGGTTCGGGCAAAGTGAAAAATGCAAGCAGATACAGTAATAGATTTGTAATAGTCACAAAAAACAAAACATTTCTACTTCCATTAAAGAATCCCACCTAGAAACCTGTATTGTTCCTACGGTTTGAAAACCAATACAATTAAGAAGCATGGATCTATATTTAAATATGAAATAATTAACCAGTGGTTCAGTAGCCGATCTAGAACTTCCTTTCAAACAGCCTTTGGTACAATATCCCCAATTTTAATAGTGGCTACACCAATACTGCCGCATAAACAATTATATATCCGAATAAGTTGAACATTTTAGTGATAATTTTGCTGCCGTCTACTACGGCAAAGAGACTATGTTAGAGTCTATCCATACCTACAAATGGTCCCCCTGGTTTTATGACTTTAGTACTACGGCTCCGTGTTTCTTCTTCTGCCTGGGTCATGCGGTCTCTTGTCAGCTGGTAGGAGTCATTTGTGGCACATACTGTTATTTTATCTTGTATGCATCCTAGGCAGTTCAATTTGGACAACCCCGAACTATATTTATAAAAAATAAAATTAAAATAAAAATGAATTACTTGAGCAGTATATAGTGCAAGCCAAATCCCATTTATTCTATCAAATTGGTATTTGGTTTCCTGCCCTAAAAGTAAAAGGTGAAGCATGGCCACATTCGAATACAAGCGGATACAGTTCATGCTGGCAAGGCTATACAAACAGGAGAAAGCCTTGGTAAAAACTTAACATGGTTTGTTGAGATTTCATAGACAGTCGGGTGAACCGACAGTTGCAGACGTAAATGTAATAAGCTTTAAACATAAATTGCAAAAAGAGGGAATAAAGTCCTGTTTATAAGTTGCTTACCTGGAGACAGTTTGCTGGATGCAGTCAAAACTACCCTGAGGGTTGTCTTTGCCCACATTTGACAGATAGAAGTTAAAGTTGTGCACATCACCAAGGCAATCTGGCTTTGGGATCTTGATACACTTTAAAGTGAAAGGGGGGGAAAAATAGTATTTTATGCATATTTGCTGCATTATTACTAATGCCTAATGTGCAGCATATTGCTTTTTGCAATACGAGCGCAATGAGTATGTGTGGAATATACATTTTGTCTTAATTAAATATCTGTTTATTACTTCATGCTCTACAGAGAAAACAAAATCATTTTCACTTTCCAACCTTTTGGTTCTGCCATGTCACCTTTTGAGGAGTAGATAGCAAAACAAAGACCATATATATTTTATAGCAATATTGTATCCTTATCTAAATACCCAACAGACTGCAGCTTAGGGAGGGGCAGTTTATACAGAGCTCATTAACTCAATTTTAACAAATTAGCCCGACATAACTAACTTGCACCAACATATTTTCCTCTCAATCTGCACCAGCTGAAATATGCAACTTTTGTTTTATGAAATGAACTCTATTAAACAAGTGCACCAGGAATATGCACTACCTATGCAAGCTACAAAAGTGCTGATGTGTGAACTGCAGAGGTGAATCAGTAACAACTTCACTAGCTATAGAAAGCACAAAGTTACGGTCAAGTAAAAAGCAGAAATAACCAACACAAATGAGTGCCTATAAACCCTTTCAGTACAAAGTGTTTACCTTAAACACAAGTTTATCTGCTTCTGTTTATAAACAGCAGATTTAGATGAGCTACCCTGTAGGTTGACCCAGCATAGGTCACCAGTTATTTCCCAATAAAAATGTCAGACCTTGGATTTTGCCAGCTCTGCACAGTTGAAAATGAGTGGTTGAAGCATCGGAATACTTGTATAGTGCAGCCAGATAAAGAGGTCACAGGACTAGGACACCTTGCAATATATTCTGATGGCTGCAATATATTCTGAAGGCTGCACTACATTCTGCAGCTATAGCAAGCTACTCACCAGAGCCGACTACAAATCATACATCATGTTCAACGGTCAGCCCTGAAACATTGCATTAAAGCAGAAGTAGAAATGTCTTAAGTGCCAACTAAGCAATAAATGAAAACTTATGCAACTTAGGAATGGTAACATGTAGAGGAAACCCTAAAAAAGTAACTATAAAAATAAACTGCAATTGCAAGCTTTCTGAACCTTCCCTGGAGCTACCAAGAGCTTGAAATGTACCATATGCCAATGCCCTTAGTGGGGGAACCAAAAGCAATGAACATAACCCATAGAAAAGAGAAGCATACTGGAAATAGAAGGCAAACAGGAAAAATACGACAATGGCTAAAAATTGGGCAGGGCAAAAGGTTGGACACTATCCCTCCATAAATCTGTGGGCACTACCAATACACTTGTCATGAGATTATCACTCAGAAACACATACCGACACTAGGGCAGGACCAAGAGAGGAGAAAAAAAAAATGCGGAAATCAGAACATATGGGAGAGTTTAAAGAACACAAAGGGAAAGCAGTGGAGTACAAAAAAAATTATGGTAAGAAAAAGTAGGGATTAATAATCAAAGTCAAGAATGGCTATGAGTGGGAGAAAGGAGGAAGCATTTCTAATATATTATAAATTAATTTCTACTAAAGGAAGAAATACGGTTCACAAAGAGAAAGATTAGAAAACCATACACAAAAAAGGGAAGGGAGTGATTTTTGCCATAAAGAAATACAGATGAGAGTAAAGAAGTAGGTCAAATAGGGAAATGGTGGAGAAATGGCTACAAGTCTCAAAATCGAGGTGAGAAGAGGAGGCAAATATATGAGAAGTGGAGTGAAATTATGCATTTGATTATCTGGGAGAATTAACACAAGAGGAGAGCCGAGGGAGATGAGGAAAGTTTATGGCAGAAGCCTAAAACAAGGAGGTGTCTAACACTACATGATGCCAGTTCACAGTCGCTCAGGAAACAGTAATAGGTAAACATTTTACTAGTTATACCATGAAAATCTGAATGAATTAAAAAAAAAAACTAATAATAAAATGGAACAATCTAAAAACGACAAGTCAGAAATCCCTTAAATCGGATTTGGGCTGAAAGTCACATCTAATATATCTATATTGTATGAGATAATTCAAACAGCCTCAAGGACTCACAACTTCCATCTGATAGAACTCAGCTTGTTTACTTTTCCTATTTATTTTTCTGTTGCAATCTCAAGTATGGAAAAGTACATGGGCTTTTGTCAAATCTGTTGGCTTTCTTGCATCTATGAAGTTGCCAGAAACAAAAGGTAAAAACAGCTGGCTGATAAAAGCTAGAATCTAGCAATGAGTGCACATAACATCCGTAACAAAACAGATTTGCTCCATGTTAATACTTACTCCTTGGAGTCCCTTAAATTGAATGGATGGTCGGGACGACGTTAACGAATTCTGCAAAAAAAAAAAAAAAAAAAGTTTAGCATCAGGAGAGGTCTCTAGAAATTACATGGATACTGAAATTAAATTTTTTTTTAAATTAAGGCTGTAACACAGTAACAAAGAACAAACATTTGGGGTCCTCTCGTTTATTACAATTCTACACGTTGTAAATATCCACTTGTTTGGCTGCCTAAGGTGGCCAGAGACACACCTATAACGAATATGAAAATAAAAAAATTTAGCATGATATTTGACGTGTATGGTAGGAGACAAGCCAAACAACTTTGGCAGAGAACTTGGATATCAGTCGGCTTGTCGATCGAGTTGGCAAATTCTGATCGAACGCCATTGACGGCACCCAAACATTGCCCATTGTTAGTGCTGAACCGTCAGATACAGGTAGTATTCTATTGTTTCTACCTGTATATCTGAGGATTCAGCTCTACACGTGTGTGTTGAAACAATCTTTCCTGGATTTCTATGGCCATCCATTGATAATATCAATTTGGGCAAATTATATGGAGATTTGGTCACAAGGCTACATTTATTTCCCCGCAGGTTTGATCAAGCAGACTTGTGGGAATAGTATAGAATATAACGGTTTGAGTGAAATATTGTTTATATAGCAAGGATGGCCAACTAATGCACAGGAGCGGAGTCAGAGGTAAACTTTTCACTGGTGGTGGGTGACAATGATAAACCCTTTCCTTCTTTATAGATAAAAATGCCATAACACTGAGGGAACACACTAAGAAAGAGTATATAGTTGATAAGCCACACAAATGTGTTCATGGACAATAGTTTTAAGGTTCAAGCTGCTCTGTGGTAATTAACACATAAGGATTGTCACGGCCCTTAGCCTTGAGACACGAGCGTCTGTGATTCTACCACAGACGGACGAGAGAGGCAGAATGGCTCATTTGCAATTACGATAAAGCATCACACAGGAAAAAAGAAAACTTAAAAAAAAAAATAATAAAAAAAAAAAAAAACTGACAAAAACTGTATTAAAGGCCTGAAGACTAGTTTAAATTGTGGAATGGTTTATGTCCGTGTAAACAAATAACCAGTCAAAACGCATAGTTAATTCCCTAACACCTAGAGATGCACTGAATCCACTATTTGGAATTCAGCCGAATCCCTGAAAACTTCATGAAAAATTCAGCCAAATACCAAACTGAATCTGAATTTGCATATACAAAGTAGGGACGGTAAGGGAAGTAAGGGAAAAAGTGGAAGAAATCTTTTTTACTTCCTTGTTTTGTGACTAAAAGGTTGATTTCCCTTCCTGCCGCTAATTTGCATATGAAAATTAGGAATTGTTCAGCCAGGCACAAGGATTCAACAGAATCCTTCTGAAAAAGGCAGAATCTGTGGCAAATGCCTAACAGAATCCAAGATTCAAAACATCCATACTAACAAAACAAAAAAAAAGACTTGCTCAATAATACATGCTAATGTGGGAATTTAGTGAATTAGGCACCCAAAATCCCTTTGAGGTTCAAGAAAAGTCATGTAATGAAAGCAGTCAGCAATGATTAATCTCATCAAGCAAGAGTCTGGGCACGTACTCAGCTTTCATGCAATACCCATGTCAGCACATTACTGGGGGGGTGGGGTATTAGACTTGAATTATGTTGAACAGCAGTGACGCCAAACACAAGGGTTTTGGGTGCATTTAATGGGAAATAACCGCCCACATTTCTGCCATCTTCAAACATAGCATCAAAATGCCCAAAGTTGCCCACCGTTTAGTTCATATCTTCAACTGGAAGAAAATGTCCACTATACTGAAAGAATTGCATTTTTCCGGTCACCCAGTAACGATATATATGTATCACGTCACAATCGGCAACACCATACCGGCACAGGTGTTTATTCAGTTTCAACAAGAAAAATTGTCGATCTCATAACCTTTACTAGAATTCTCAAAACCTGAGGTTTTCCAGACGAAGGCATCTTTCTGTAATTTGGGTCTCCATACCTTAAGTATATTGAAAAAAAATTAAACATTAAAAAAATTCATTAGAATTGTATTGCCTCCAGTAAGGATTCATTAAATATTAGGGTCAAGTTCAAGGTGATGTATTATTGCAGAAAGAAGTTTGTTTTTTTTTTTTTTAAAGGTGAATAATTCAATTAAAATGGAATCTATGGTAGATTGCCTTCCCATAATTCTGAGGCTTCTGAATAATGGGTTTCTAGTAAATGGATCCCATGTGTACTAGTTAATAGAGCCCATATGTATATTTTAGACATACAATCATTGGTCACATTAAGCCGTTTATCTTTCACTTTGCCAAAAAGTATATAAACTGTTTGAGAACAATGTTGTCTTTATCTCACTAAAGCTCCCCATAGACGCAACAATCTTTCCCTGCCGAACGACCGATTTTAGGGAAGTCCGACCAATCTGTCAAATTATCGTGCGGTTAGTGGGATACCAACTATCGTTCATCTTACGATTTTTTGTCCGACATTGATCGGCCAGGTTAGAAAATCTTTATCGGTCCCCATGCAATCTACCTATGTTTGCAGGGCCAAGCAGGCTGTGATCCTTCAGTTTTGCTGGCAATATCGCCTGAAATGGTCTTTTTAGTTGATAGACACATCAGGCATTTAAACGATCGTTTTGAGACAATCGTGGTCTCACGATAACAATTGGATCTTTCAAAAATCTTTACGTCTATGGCCAGTTCTCTCCTAACAGCTATAAGGGAATGCTTACACCTCATGCATAATCACTCTAAAGATTCTCCAAATATTCATATGTGGAAAAACCACAGAACCTTATATTGGCCTAGTTGCCATAGATCACGGGGCAGATTTAACAAAGATCGAAGTGAAAATTTTAATTTCCAGCTATTTTTATGTACTTCAACTAGGGAATTGTCCAAATTCGAAAAGTATGTACAGTCTCTTTACAAATTCGACTTCATCCTTTTGACATCTAAAACCTGCCAAATTGCCCAAGGCATAGAGGAGGGACAGACAATATTTGATTGACAGCAGAGATTTTTAAATGCATTTACAACAGTTATGAATGCATAAATAAATAAAAAAAAAGTTTGGATTTCATGTTCAATCTAAAATGGACTTTTATTATACAGATTTTTAAATCTGGATGACAGGTCCACTTTAAAAAGATTTTGGCATGATCTAAAGCAGTGATCCCCAAATAGTAGCTCGTGAGCAACATGTTGCTCTCCAACTCCTTGGATGTTGCTCCCAGTGTCCTCAAAGCAGGTGCTTATTTTTGAATTCCTGGCTTGGAGGCAAGTTTTGGTTGTATAAAAACCAAGTGTACTGCCAAACAGAGCCTCAATGTAGGTTGACAATCCACATAGGGGCTACCAAAAAGCCAATCACAGCACTTATTTGGCACCACAAGAACATTTTCATGCTTGTGTTGCTCCCCAACTCCTTTTACTTCTGAATGTTGCTCACGGGTTCAAATGGTTGGGGATCCCTGATCTAAAGCTTGCCTTAAAAAAAAAAACAAAAAAAAAAACCACACAACAAGATTTAAATAATTTCTGTAATTCAAGTGTAGTTTACTTTGCTTGACCAACTTCATAAAATTGGATTTGGAATTATTTCTTAAGATGACAGGTCCCTTTTAGTAGATGCAAATTAGGCATCATAAGAAAATTGTAAAGAAAATTAATATTGGCAGTTGGATTAGTTTCTGAAAATTGCAGCAAATTTTGAGTGTGTGGAAATTCCTGCAAGAAACCAAATAAATCAGCTCCTTAATCCCCTGCAATCATTAAAACATAAAAGAAAGAAATGTGCAAAGTATTTAAAATAGTAGCGATAGTCATTTAAAAGCTAGTCAAATCAAACTTTTGTCAAATCATTATCATCTTCAACAGAAATTCTCAAAATGTATTTTCCAGATAAAGGTTAAGTGATCTAGATAGGTTTTTGCAAGACAGTTACTTGGACCAAGTGGAATGCCACCTATACAGCGAGATATGACTGCTGTGCACAATCCCAGAGAGCCAACAGGAAAGAGAAGCAGCAGCCCAGGGAACAAGGTCAGCAATTGTAGCCTATCAGGTGTGACATTAAGGCTGGGGACAGACGGGGAGATTCGGGGAGATTCTGTCGCCTGGTGTTTAATAGCAGGCGACAATCTCCCCGAACTTCCTTCTCCCTGTCCGTCGCTAGTTTAAATGGAAAAGCGCCAGCGATGTGCACACGCGGCGATTTCCGGAATCGCCCGAAGTTTCCTCACGAAGTAACTTCGGGCGATTCCGGAAATCGCCGCCCCTGCTATTAAACGCCAGGTGACAGAATCTCCCCGAATCTCCCTGTCTGTCCCCAGCCTAAACCTGGTCACTCTCCCAATTATAGCCAGAGTATTGACCAGTGTACACCTAAGGATTAACTATAGTATCTTGTAGACCAAAGTCACTTTCTATTTGATATGCCTGGGGGACTGATTAATGAATACAAGTACAGTTGTCAATACCAATGAATCAGCTTTGAAAAATATACAAGAAACTGAAAGCAAAAGCTACTTTTTTAAATTCGAAAAAGGAACGTAAAAAAGTGGGATAGGAAGTATTTGACTACATTCAGTGGGAGTGTCAATTTATTAGGCATCCCCCAGTTTACTGGACAAGTTGTTTTCTATCTGGTGCTTACCTGGTAATTATACTTTTAAAGTTTTCTGTGCACAAGCAAGATTTCAAGCAAAAAAATTGCAATAAATTGCATTTGATCACAAGGCAGCGTTGGGAGAGTCCAGCCCCTTGCCACTGAATGAAATCAGAATTTTTGTCACTGGCTTTATATAAGGGTACACAAAGATTTGGGGAGATTTAGTCACCTGGTGACTATCGCTCTTCTTCTGGGCGACAATCATCCTGATCTGCTTGAATGAAAAGTCACTAGGTATGGCACTCACGGCGTTTGGTTTTCCAAAGTCATCTGAAGTTTGCTCATGAGGCAACTTCAGAAAACGAAGCACCTCGAGTGCCTGACCTCTAGCGACTTTTCATTCGAGCAGGCGGAAGGCACATCTGGGAGATTGTCGCTCAGAAGAGGAGGCAATTAGTCGCCAGGCGACTAAATCTCCCGAATCTTGCCGTGTGCCCTTACCCTAAGGGGAGTATAATATTACACAGAGACTCTGAAAAACATCACAGGCTGAGGTCAACCAGTCTGGGGGAGGGAGAGGAGAAAAAAAAGAGGCCAAGTGCTGTGGAACATGTGGCATATTCTGTGCTGGAAGATTTGAACTGGCAGAGAAGCATCTAAAAAGGCCCCAATACATGCACTTGAATGTGGCATCAAGAATATTATTGCATTTCCATTCATATTTCTTAGAAATGGAAGTGGCTTTTTTTTTTTTCTCCAATGGAACATGCAATAGGTCTTAAGATGTAAAGAACCCCTGATTTTTCAGTCAAACAAGAGGATATTTGCTTGATCTTAGCACCCACGTGGTAGGCTAAACAATTGTAAAGGCCCACTGCCTGCCACTCAATAACCAGATCTTATATCATACATATGCAGATGTATCGGGAGAGGACCACATAAGCAGACCCAATTGCCGCTGGTCTGATTTTAAAATCTGCCTGTGGGGCATCTACGTGATTTTCAACCATATTGTTCAGACAAACCCCATGCACTAGCCAATAAGCTGCTGAATCCTGCAGTGTGTATTTAAAGCTCCCCATAGACACGATTCTTCTTTGGTGGACAACAGATTTCAGTGCAGTCGGACCAATCCGTCAAACTAACGCGCGGTTAGTGTGATTCTAACAATCGTACATAGTACAATTTTTCGTCTAACATCTGATCGGCCAGGCCAGATCACTCCCAGTGCAATCTGTCTATGCATGCAGGGCCCGCAGGCAGCCACCCTACAGTTTTACTGGCAAAATCGCCTGACATGGTCTTTTTAGTTGGACAATTTGTCTCACGACAATCTAATCTTTTAAAAATCTTTACATCTATGGCCAGCTTTAGGCCTGAAAGAACAAGGGTAAATGAAACATTATTAAAAAAAAGAAAAAAAAAAAAAGAAAAAAAAAAAGAGGAGGTGGGGAATGTTCAAGTGACCTTTGAAGTTGTGCAACATGCCCCTTGACTTGCATATAAATTGGTAGTTTTGGTTCTTTGAGAAAATAATTGCCTCACTGCAAGTATATATACACACAATATATTTAGGAAAATGTGTAAAAAATAAAATACTGCGAAGAAGCAAAGTTAGTGTCATTTACAATAATTTCTAAAAATTGTAAGTTTCTTTGTGAAAATATTGCCTCTTTGCAAGTTACACACACACACAAGTAGTTTAGGTAAACTAGTTGTGTGTGTAACTTAAAAAAAAAGGATATTGCAAAGAAGCTACATTACTGTCATTTACACCGATTTCTAAAGTTCTTTACTAAAATATTGTGCATAGATGTCATGATTGTCTGTAGTCTTAATTAAAAAATATAGTTAACCAGAGAGATTAACAATATACATTTCTGCAGCAGGCATAATAAAAATACTTAATTTTACTTAATTTTTTTAAATGACAAATGTTTTGTTTGATCTGCTGTCTGGTAACAAAATGCTGAATTTCCAACTATAATGTGCTAGATAAAAATGTTAAACTAAAAATATTTATGCTAAAAAATAAAACTGCACACATCTGATGTGCCATTCATCTACCAGCATAAAAAGAAAAGGAAAAAAAAAAAAAAAAAAAAAAAAAAAAAAAAAAAAAAAAAAACTTGAACAGACTCAAGGCCAGAGAAATAAAAAGTGACAGCTCAGCAAAATCTCCACCATTTTCAGCTGGGACTTTGGCTCAGCTTACTGAATGAGCCAGAGACCAGCTGGCACCAGATAGGAAGTTAAAAAAAAAACCAAAACGGTGAACAGAGAGATGTATTTAAAAGGACAGCACGCTGAAAATGAATTCCTAATAAAGCAATACACAATGATCGTAGATGCCAAAGACAAAATAACCAGAATAACTGCCACATAAACAAGATAAAAAAAATATATAACTGAACAATCTGATTATTTGCCTTGAATATCCAGTCAATACGACACTCCTTGCCTTCAAAGCTAAAGCCCAAGATATAGTGCGAGCAGAACGGATATAATATTAAAATATTTTCACGTAAAGGAACAAAGAATTGCTGCAACACACCCAAGAGCCACCATCCAGAAACTGATCTGCACTAGAGAACAAATATTTAAGTATATTTAAGTATAATACACACCATAAGATCCCCATTAGACATTTCTACTCATGACAATAACCCATAAACTACACAGCAGGAAAATACATGTTGGCATTTCTTACAGGAGTAATGTATTAATCTGCAGTATACAAACATGTGACTGGAGGCACATAGGTAGTTAAAGCACACAGCCATGGAGCGTCTCCATTAAAAAGAGCTTATCCAGCTGCCCCCAAGTCTTCAGATGTGGGGGATGGACTTGCATAGTAAATCTTTACATGTTTTCTACATCTAAACTAGCTTAGGTACCCTAGTGATAACACCATGAGCTTAGGGGGCTGCATGTATTACACTTGGCACACAATTAAAATATCACATTATAATTTGAGATTATAATTATTAAAATACAAGTATTGGATCTGTTATCCAGAATGCCCAGGTTTCCTGGATAACTGATCTTTCTGTAATTTGGATCGTCATACCTTATTTCTACTGGAAAATCATGTAAGCATTAAATAACCGCAATAGGCTGCTTTTGCCTCCAATAAAGATCGATTGGAGGCATGTAGAACCATAAAGGCCAGTGAATTAGCTTAATGCCATTCAATATGGAATGTTTTATCTAAACTTATCCAAAATTATGAAATTCTAGAGTTAAGAAGGGGACGCCCCAACCCCCCATCATACAAGTTGCGGGTTAATTATTACCCAGAACCCCATAGCCCGTATGTATTCTGTTACGTATCCTTCAGAAATACAGTCTGGAGTCAGCATTACAGCAATTAGATTTCCCTTTCAACAGAAAAAAACAACAAAAAACCCTTGAGGGCTGTGGACTTGTTATTTTCGACCGACCAGCAATCACTAAAAATGGCCGAAGAAATCTTAAAATCAACAACGAACACACACACACACACACACACACAAATGAAGTAAAAGAACCAGCACAAGACTACGTTACAGACTGTAAAGGCATTTCCTGAGTTGAAGAGGTGGTTAAGAGAGAAATGGATTGACTAGAAATATGTCCCAGCAATATGGCCCCACATCCTGGATTAGGAGAAATGGCAGCTGCTGGGAAGTACATGAAGGGGTGAGAGTTTCCAGTCAGCAGTTTGAGCATAGGGTTAGTAGGAGCAGGTACACACCAGAAACCCCTCCCCCACTATGGTTTTTGGGCTCAGATTAGGAAAGTTTAGGGTAGCCACAGCTCTAACAATATAACCCATTGATCAGCACTTGGGAGACCAGGGACCAGCTGGATCACATACACACGGCTGGGGGAAAGCTTCCTATTGAACAGTCTACCTGCAGCTGACGTTTAACTACGCTTCCCAGTATCACCCCCAACACGAAGCTTGCCAATGGGTTTCTGGGAGTTGTAGTACCAAAGACTTTCAGGTAGCTTCGACAGAACTTAACACGTACATTACGCCTACCTAGAGATTATAGGGCTGTCTAAACAGCACTTCTGTCGAGATAGTTCGACTGCAACTCCCAGAATTCCCTAGCTGCCCAAGAGTTATCTGTGGGAATGACGGGAGTTGTAGTTTAAGAAGTTCTAAGAGTGACGGATAAAGTGTTTCAGGTTTCCGCTTATCAGTCAGGTTGTACCTAGCCTATTGTCCCAACCACAGACAAACGAGGAAACAATCATATGAACTGGGAAAGATGTTTTCTTTCTACGTCGCCCCTTCCCTGTGATATATCAGTCGCCAGACACCTCCCCGAAAACTCCTCACCTTAGTGTTCTGGTAGCTCTCCAGTGCGCGGAAGGCGGTCTCAGTGAGTTTGACGTGCAGTACGGTAACCTGGTCCTGGGTCCCCCTCCCACAGGACAGTCCGTACCTGCCACCCTCACTAAGAACCGCCGCCATCTTCCTTACTCCCTCTTTCCCCTCCCGACAAGAAGCTAAGCAGAGGTTTATATATTGCGCAACCAAACATGCTTTTCACATTACAGCGGCGAACCGGCGACGCTGATTTGTCGTTGCGCTATACCACGCCTCCACGCAAGGCTGTACGGTGCAAGATGGGCTTGAGGCTTGATAGCTGCATTTAGGATATTTTTTTTGTTTCGTTTCGTGCTAGACGTCACTCAGGTCAGTGGGCGGAGCAAGCCTTGACGTACATTCGTGCATTTTGACATCGCTTGTGACGTGTCTTCCGTTCGGCAACATGGGGCGTAAACTCTTTTAAAGGAACATGGTACTGAGCTGCGGTGGGTGTTGAAATTATCTGTGGTTTGTCTTAGTGTTCCTATGTGTATTCTAGCAAAAAGTAATACATTGTCAAACCATTGCTTATCAAAGGGGAACCGTGCTCTAAAGTTATTTGTAAGCTATTAAATGCCGCTTCTGCTTGACCCCTCCAATTCTGTGAACTGCTTTTCTTGTCTTGCAACGTTGTAGCAGAAGCCAGCTCACCTCCCCCCAGCCAAGGCTCCAGTTCTTACAATGGCTTGCGCGTTCTGTCCATGACAAAGCTGTGGAAAATGTGTGCAAGGCATTATGGGAATTGCAGTCTAAGCTGGAGGAGAGCTGGCTTTTTCCACATTCTTTCAAAAGGCAGGAGTCGGACAAGCCTTTGCTGGGCTAATGTTTTTTTAAGTAGTTGCTATTTATTTATGTTAGCAGAATGATCTGGGCTTATGCGTAAATATTGGCTCACATTATATTTTCCTGGTTAAGTAAGTCCTGCTGGCACTTTAAAATATATGTGGCTGAAATATTATTAATATTATTATTAACATGTATTTCTATAGCGCCAACTTGTTGCGTAGCGCTGTAAAGTGAATGTGATTATACAACCAAATCACATGAACATAAGGAGTTACATACATCACAATAAATATGGAAAATACTGGTACAGGAGGTGGGAAGGCCCTGTACAGAAGAAGCAGAAGCAGTGGGCAAGATCAGAGTAAAGTGGGTGAGAGATGTAGTAATGTAAGCGGTATTGCATTGAGTAGTTAACAGTGAAATACTCAATTATATTATCCATTTATTATTGTGTAGACTGGGGATATCCACCATTAGGGTTGCCACCTTTTCTTAAAAAAAATAACGGCCTTCCTATATATTTATCTTTTTTTTCCTATCAATAACATTGGGATCAAGCAACAAAAATACCGGCCAGGTGGCAAACCTATCCACCATACTTCCGTCTGTTTTAGGTACGCATGGAATAATGGTAATGGTAATCCTGACTGCCTGCTGGAAATGTACAAAATAAACAAAACATCATTCCTGCCTTAGGCTGTGTCCTGGTGTGCTTTAGAGGTGACCATACATTGGCTTACCACTTCAACTTACCTGACTGATCAGCCTTTAGGCCGGAATGATGTAAGCTGTACAATTAACCCTCCAGGATTTTCTGGGAGTTGTCCATATATCTACATCCATGGATATGTCAACAAGCATGTTTTTTTTTTGGGAGTCACTCCCCCACTCGCCTAGCCACCTGCTGTAATAGTCCAGTCTCCCACACCACATAATTTGCACCTAAATTACTAATACCAGTCTTTCTATACTATTATCTTTCTTCCTGATAAATCATATTAGCATAATGCCTAAACTAAAAAGGCCTAAAACCAACCCGAAAACATCTTTGATAAAGGCAGTGTTGGGTTAGCATGGGCCAAAACCTGATAAAGGAGTCTGCAAGACTGATCTCTCTGCACTTTCCATAGATGGAGCAATTGGTGGGGGGTCATTCGCATGGCCAAATGCCGCCTGGATTTGGTTTTCAGAGACTGACATACCTGTACAGTTGGGCAAATACTATTGTAATGTGAGATCAAATCTGCAGGAAGTAAGCAGCTATCCCTAACATCATATCATCACTTGCAGATGCATGTGCACACATTTCAAAGGTACATCCGAGAATCAAAGTTTCAGTTTGGACAGATAAATCATAATATGAAAGCACCTGTGGACCAGGATCTGTCAAAACTGGCTGCCAAGGTAATATACAAATCTTCATAAAAATATAAAAAATTGGACAATGCTTCCAACCAAATTTGCCAACAACTATGTTTGCTGATATTTTTCTATAATTTTCCTATAATGTGCATAGTACCACAAAAACCTAAGGCTGTAATCTTGTGTCTCTGAAACCCAACCACAGCCATGGCTATTTATAAATCAGGGAAAACAACTGTTTTCCATGTTTCGCTAAACTTGTGAGTATTTTAGCATACACTAATACTTATTGGAACCTAATGTTTCTCATATATTTCAATCACATATGTGACTGAGTGCTGTAAATTGAATCATGCCTTATTGCAGTGCTATCCAACTGTCGACCTGCAACCCTCTTTTGTGGCCCCTCACATGAAAGTCTGCCTGCTGTGATTGCTTACCTTGTGTTAACTTTAGGCGGCAGTACTCAGATTAACTGTTTATATCTCAAATTCAGACTCAAAATTTCTGCATTTTTGACACTTATAATCCCCCCCTGCATTGTTCACACCTGCAACACCTTTGTTGCTTGCACCCAAAAACCCAGTACTGTTAACATAGGGGTTGCCACCTTTTTCTCGAAAGAAATCCGAGGGAGGCAGGGACTTCATGTGACAGGGACGGGACTGTGACATCGAGGCGGGGTTATGACACAGATTGCCATATCAACCTCAGGAAATCCTGCCAATTTTTCTTTATCTGGAATACCCGCTGGCCAGTTTTGACTCAAAAGGCCCTTCAAAAAAACTGGCTGTCTGGGTTAAAACCAGACAGATGGCAACCCTTTGTTCACAAACAAGAAACAACCCTTTGTTCACACCTGATACCCAGACTGTAAATGCCCACTTGTTCCCCTCTTTTACACGCTATACAAACTGCTGGAGGGGCACCAGCCTTGTGTCACCGTATGTAGCACAGGATGTACTGTTCATCTTAGTGGTCCTGATAGGTTTCCCTGTCTCCTGCTCTATTCTGCCTGCCATATGCTCCCTTGGTGTACCATACTATGCCTGCCCTATGCTCACTGTGTGTACCATACTTTGGCTGCCCTATGCTCCCTGTGTGTTCCATACTCTGCTTGCCCTGTACTCCATGTGTGTACCATACTCTGCTTGCCATACACTACCTGTGTGTGCCATACTCTGCCTGCCCTATGCTCCATGTGTGTGCCATACTTTGCTTGTCCTAGGCTACCTTTGTGCGCCATACTCTGCTTGCCCTACGTTACCTGTGGGATGTAGGCCTGGTAGGGGTTGTTCTAGGGGTTGTTAACAATTTGGAAATTGTAGTTAGGGGCCCTATGGTGTTTAATCAAGTACTGGGGGGCACCGTGTTATCCATAGGGGAGGAGAAATATGGATTTGAGGGTATGTTTTGATATGAATTTTTCACATATGACTGATATCCCTGCATTGAGCATGAACCTTTTTTTTTTTTTTTTTTTTTTGGTGTGGTACCACCATTAATGTGGATATGGTCTTAAAAGTTCTTGTGGTACCTTGGGCGTAGTTTAAAAACAGGGAGCGGTCAACATAGGCTTGAACATGTAGGCCAGAAAAAAGTTGTCCCTCTGTACCATAGATGTTGAACAGCACTGCCTTATTGTATGCTCAATACAATGACTGCACTGAGTCACGCAGAAATCACATGAAAGTTTTTAAAATTTCTCAGAAGGTTTCTCAGGTTTTCATAATGTAGTGGTGGAGTGGTGATTGTGTAACCTAAAAGGATTTTAGTTGCATGCTCCTTATTCAAAATCTCCACTGCCTTCCATGTCCGCAAATGTGTGAGGTATTGGTGTACAGGAAGTGACAAGAGTCACGCTTCCCTTTCTTAGAAGGAACATGCTTTTATTCAGTTAATCTTAGGAGTGGGGGAGAAACACCAACATGGCAAGATTTTTCTAATGTCTTTTTCTATCTTTTAGGGAAAGGCATGAAATCCTTTTGTTTATAGTAGTATTACACAGTTAAGCCATGTTTGATTCAGCAGACAGAGAAACAAACAAGGGAATAATATGTAGTATAGGTATGGGACCTGTTATACATAATGTTTGGCACCCATCTTTCTGGTTAAGGGTTTTTTCCTGATTTGGATCTCCATACATGAGTCTTCTATAAATAATTTAAAGATGACATAAACCAAATAGGACTGTTTTCCCACCACTAAGGATTTGTTATATTTTAGTTGGGATCATGTAAAATCCTGTTTTGTTAATTGGGACAAAAGGAAATATGTTTTAAAATGTTTAATTATGTGGATAAAATGGAGTCTATGGAAGAATACCTTCCCATAACTCTGAGCTTTCTGGATAATGGTTCAAAGGAAAAGTGTCCCATAGTTCCAACGCATATACTGTTCAATATTTTAGAATTTCTTTGTTAAAAATGAGGTGCACAACACCATCATTAATAAAAATTAATAGTCAACAGTAGAATCAGTAAACAAAAGCAGTGGAGACTCCCCTGCCCCAAACGTATCATTGCAGTGGAATAAGAAGTTTATTTCTGGGGTACTAATAATGCACTCATTAGCATTATTAGAAAATCAATATTCACCACAAATGTCACTTTTAAACAAACAAATGATTTATGCTTTCAAAGTTGGCCACAGGGTGCTGTCATCTTGTAATACATCTTTGCAAGACTAGACTACATGCACATGCTCAGTGTGGTCTGGGCTTCTTAGGGATTGTCATAAATGATCAAAAAACAAAGCTGCTTGAGTTCTGCATTGCTGGTAAGTAAGGCAGGGCCCCCCTGCTGTTCAGAAGTATGATTGTTTCCCTGTCAGAAGTTAGGGACTGTCTGACAATTCCTATCCACAGCACTAAATGAAGGGGGAATTTCACTGAATACAGTCAGGTTTCTTATAAAAACGGTACACATGTTTTAATTAAAATATATTGGAGATAGATTTCTTTTTCATTAAAGAAAGTAAAAATGGGATTTTATTTCTTTGCCTTTCCTTGCCCTTTAAGTGGCCATCAGGAGGGGACGGTGGCAAGAAAAAAGTATTTCCCCACAAAACTCACCAGAACTGGCCCACTAGCCACTGCTTTTGGGACCATCCTTATAGTTTTACTAAATGTGAAGCTTTATCTCTAGAGTCAGGCTGAAAATATTAAAGGGTCTCCAAGCCCAAAAAAATAATTAATGCAGACTTTCTCAGGGTGTCTCTGAGCATTTTTTCAATTTACATTCATTTTCAAATTTTGAGTTTTTTGCATTTTTAGATTACGGATAGCAGACTTGTAGCTCAACTGAAAGTCAGCAACCCAGCTGTTAAAGGAACATTAACACCAAAAAAATGGAATTGTTTTAAAGTAACAAAATATCATACACTGATGTGTTTGTTTCAGAAACACTACTATAGTTCATATAAACAAGCTGCTGTTTAGCAATGTCAGAAATTGAAAAAAGGCTATATGGCACAGGCTAAGTGGTGGATAACAGATAACACCATTATGTTCTGCAGAGTGTATCTGCTGTGTAACCTGAGCCTTTTCTCCTTTGAATGGCTGCCCCCATTGCTACACAGCAACTTATTTATATAAACAATTGTAGTGTTTCTGAAGCAAACACAGCAGTTTTACCAGTGCATGGGGAACACTCCATTATTAGGGATGCACCGAATCCACTATTTTGGATTCGGCCGAACCCCCCCCGAAAGATTTGGCCGAATACCGAACCGAATCCGAACCCTAATTTGCATATGCAAATTATGGGTGGGAAGGGGAAAACATTTTTTACTTCCTTGTTTTGTGCCAAAAAGTCACGTGATTTAGCTCCCTGGCCCTAATTTGCATATGCAAATTAGGATTCGGATTCGATTCGGCCAGGCAGAAGGATTCGGCCGAATCCGAATCCTGCTGATATAGGCCGAATCCTGGCCGAATCCCGAACCGAATCCTGGATTCGGTGCATCCCTATCCATTATATAATTTTTTTTTTGATGTTACTGTTCCTTTAATTGAATCCAGGAAGTGAATAGACAATGCATTAGGGATGCGGCCAGGATTTAGGCCTTTTCCAGCAGGATTCAGATTTAGACGAATCCTTGTGCCTGGCTGAACCGAATCCTAATTTGCATATGCAAATTAGGGGTAGGAAGGGAAATCACATAACTTTTTGTCAACAAAACAAACAAGTAAATAAAAAATGTTTTTTCCCACTTTATACCTTCCTGGCACTAATTTGCATATGCAAATTAGTATTTGGTTCAGTATTTGGTTAAATATTCCATGAAGGATTCAGAGATTCATCCAAATACCAAATAGTGCATTCGGTACATCCCTACAATGCAAAGACAGTAAAAGGCTGCAAATAGGGTTGCCACCTTTTTAAAATTATAATACCGGCCGGCGGGGCCAAAAGGGGGCGTGCCGTGACATCAAAAGGGGCGTGCCGTGACGTCAAAGGGGGCGGAGCCACGCGAAGGATCGACTGAAGACGCGAGAAAGGTAAGTTTTTATTAGATTTCAGGCAAGGCAAGGGCCATTTTTAAGGGGTATTTCAAATTTACCGGCAGCTACATTGCCGGTAAATTTGCAATACCGGCCCCGGCCTTGGCCGGTGTTTTACCGGCTAGGCCGGTAAAATACCGGCTGGGTGGCAACCCTAGCTGCAAATAGCTTGAATACTCCAGCTAAAACCTGTCAAGGTCATGTAGAAGTCAACAGCAGATGTCCCATTTGTGCCATTTAGGGTTCCCACCTTTTCCTAAAATTGTTACCGTCTGGTGGGGGGTGGGCTGTGATGTAACAGGGGGCGTGGTCACATTGTGGCGAAGGCCAGAAAGATAACCAAAGTTTAGTTTCTAGCGGATTGGGGGTTTATTAAGGGTATTACAAATTTACCGGAAGCTACATGTGTAAATTTGTGTTACTGGCCCCGGCCTTGGCAGGTGTTTTACTAGCTAGGCCGGTAAAATACTGGCCGGGTGGCAACCATAGTGCCATTTGAAGATGTTTTTAGGCTCCATTCAGGTTTATTAGGTGGTTTGTGCTCATAAATTCTAGTTTCTTTTCGCCGATAACACGAACAATTCCATTATTCAAGTTTTTTCCCCCTCGATTTTATTGATTCAAGATTTTTGCATTCAAGTTTTTCCATAAATAAGCAAACATTTGAGTTGTGAGTTTATTTGAGGGAAAAAAAAACCTTACAGACCTCACAAACTCGACCTAAATAATCCCCTTAATGTCGCTGACACTCTGGGCCTGTGAGAGGTTTGAAAATTACCTCAATTGTGCCCTAGATAAAAAGTATAAAGTAATCTCAGTCTTCTGTATTGTGTTATGAATATTCATTTTTAATGAGTAAAATGCATTGAATCAGTATTTGCATGCAGTGACTTAAACTTTACTTCTGGCCACCATGTAACATTATCCCAAATAACTACACCTACAGTACAGGAATGGCACCTGTTATCCAGAATGCTTGGGACCTGGGGTTTTCCAGATATTGGGTCTTTCCGTAATATGGATCCCTATACCTGAGGTCTACTAGAAAATTATGTAAACATTAAATAAACTCAATAGGCTGGTTTTGCCTCCAATACGGATTAATTATATCTTCGTTGGGATCAAGTACAAGTTACTGTTTTATTATTACAGAGAAAATGGAAATCATTTTTAAAATTTGCATTATATGGATAAAATGGAACCTACGGAAGATGACCTTCCTGTTCGAAAATTTCTGGATAATGGGTAACAGATCCCATACCTGTAATACTAAGAATGTATGAGGTTCTGTCTCCCTCAAACAGGACATTATTGCATTAGAGAGGGTACAGAGAAGGGCAACTAAGCTGGTAAAAGGTATTGAAAATCTTAGCTATGAGGAAAGACTGGCCAAATTGGGGATGTTCACGCTGGAGAAGAGGCGCTTAAGGGGTGATATGATAACTATGTATAAATATATATAAGGGGATCACATAATAATCTCTCTAATGTTTTATTCACAAGTAGGTCTTTCCAGATGACACAAGGTCACCCATTCCGTTTGGAAGAAAAGAGGTTCCACCTAAATATTCGGAAGGGGTTTTTTACAGTGAGAGCTGTGAAGATGTGGAATTCTCTCCATGAATCCGTTGTACAGGCTGATACATTAGATAGCTTTAAGGAGGGGTTGGATGGCTTTTTAGCAAGTGAGGGAATACAGAGTTATGGAAGATAGCTCATTATACAAGTTGATCCAGGGACTAGTCCGATTGCCTTTTTGGAGTCAGGAAGGTATTTTTTCCCCCTCTGAGGCAAATTGGAGAGGCTTAGGATGGGGTTTTTGCCTTCCTCTGGATCAACTAGCAGTTAGGCAGACAATAAAAAAAAAAAAAAAAAAGGTTGAACTTGATGGACGCGAGTCTTTTTTCAGCCTAACTTGCTATGTTACCATGTCTGTTCTACTGGGTAACAAATATTCACCATTATAGAAAACAACAATGTTTATTTTCATGTAAACTTTTTTCTGCAAAATTTGGTTTAGATAATCTTTGTGCTGGGGGTGGAGATGGGTCCCACTTCCAAACTCTTTTACACACACTTTTAGCAATTCTGTGTTTTTGAAAAGAATGTGCTGCAGAAATGTGTTGCATGGAGCTTTAGCTTGTATATGTTTAGACTGGCTAGAGGGGTATTTTGTCTCACTATTTTAATGCCAATAGAAAGTAACCAAACATGCTGAGTGGGGACTCCTGTAGCTGTCACTGGCCTGCAGTCAAATTATGATTCTAATGCAAATGATGACCCTGCTCTTTGACAACTGTGCATACACCCTGAGGTAGAACTGTAGCCAGATGACTCCATATAGGGAGAATACTCTTGCCATGAGAAGCAAGTCTATTGACTAGAATTCACTGTGCTGGTGTTACACTTCTCTTATTACTGAAGCTGTGAGAGGAGCCTTGTCTGTTCTTTTGGAATGTAAATCACAAGAAGGTGGGGGGGGGGGTCTCACTGTTTCCTCAGTAAGTTTACCCTTTTTGTAGCAGGACATTTCCTGTCAAATTTGATTTGTATGGGCTGATGCACTTATAAATACAAATACTTTAGCCCTAGCTTGTGGATATGTCGTTGTATCATTTTGACAAAGTCGTAATTTAAAATATTGCCTTGTTGTCTATTTTTTCTTCCTAGGAATATAATCTTTTTCAAACCAGTTTTCCAAGAGCCTAATGTTTTAGTATCCAAGTAATGCGATATGTAGGATCCATCCAGAAAATACAGAGTTTGCTTACATATTTCATTTTAACATGGAGCTAATCAAAAGATATCCAACTGCATGCCTGAGGGCTAGCCACCTCCCACAGCTATTGGCCCCCTGCCAGTCCAATGATTCCATTAACTTTCATGTATCATTTTAGAATAATATTTAATAATGGATAACCATCCCTCCTCAACGGACAGGGAAAGATACTGAAGTTTTTCCAAATGTCAGATACAGCTTCTTTTAGGTTATGCAATTTTTATCAGGGGTTCCCAATCTGTTTTACCCCGAGGGCCACATTCAACTGTAAAAATAGTTTAGGAGAAGCACAATTCTGAAAAATTGTTCCTGGGGATTGTGATTGGTAGTCCCTATGTGGACAGGCTGACTAAAGATGGGCATACAAATAGAGATCGCCAAACGAGCGGATCTCTCCCCTATATTTGCCCACCTTAAAGGACACCTATTGCAAAAAATAAAATTACCCCCAACCAAATGTGCGGGCTGATAGAGGCTGCATTCCAGTTGGGGAGAACAGTACTTTTTTTTAAAAAATGCCGCCGACCAGCGCTAGCAAACTTGCTCCCGGTGTGAGCTGCCATGACAGTAGAAGCACATGCACATTATGCGCGTGTGACGTCACAATTTCTGGGCCACTTTTCTTAGTGCGCATGCGCTTCCACTGTCATGGCGGTTCACATTGGGAGCTCCCTCCCAGTGCAAGTTTGCTACCGCTGGTGGGGGCCCGCACATTTGGTTGGGGGTAAGTTTTTTTTTGCAATAGGTGCCCTATAAGGACTGATCCAATCGATTGGATCATAAAGGACGAACTGTTTGGCCGTACATCTGCCTTTTTGCAAGCAAAGCTTGCCTCCAAGCCAAGAATTCAAAAACAAGCAACTATTTTGAGTACATTGAGAGCACTAGCCAAGGGGTAGGTGGGCAACATGTTGCTCACGAGCCACTGGTTGGGAATAATTTATCTACATAATACGTTAGTTTGCATAACATGTGGAAATATTGCTTTTTAGCATCCCTGGGAACCAAGAATATTAGAGTTACTGCAAAAAATGAACCCATTTTTGAAAAAGTTAAACCTGAAAAACTGAAACACATAAAAGAAGCAGAGGAAAATCATGTTACTTTTATTGACCCATCCAGAATCATTAACATTTGACAAAGCTTTTAGCATGTGATTAATCTGTATCAGGTTATTAAAGCATGTTTCCACTGAATGCAGATATAAGTGTGCGTCTACATGCCCATTTGTAACTTGTACGTATCATTACATAAGTTTCCAGCCTGAATGTGTTCAGGAGCTCAGTATAAATATGGCTGCAAGTGGTTGTTTTCCACAGTGGTGTCTGTTTTCTAAACCATAAGTGCGACCCTGTGAAGTAATACGTTTGTGGTAAAAATAAAACTGCAGGGACATTCTGAAGCTGTGCATTTTCAGTGGGTTAATTCAGGCCGTGATTGATGGGCCTATTGGGAAAAAAACTTTTGCAGCAAGGGAATTCTTTGAGTCTTCCATGTACACAGGCATGTCTGTATGGTGGTCATTAACATTTCAGCCCTTGAATGCTGTTAGCACATGCATAAAGGGTAGCAAATTTAAATTTATAAAATGTTCTAATATTCTTGTTATTTGTAACAGTTTTACTGTTTCTTGGAGTTTCTAGATATAATTTGAATTACCTGAAAACACAGTTAAATGCAGCAAGAAAATAGGAAATGGTTATTGTTGGAATATTTGCTTGCCATATGCTAATCATGCAATCTCTAACTCTGCTAAAATATAATTGAAAGGAGCATTGAGTTGAATGTCGGATACCAACAGCGATGATCATCAATCAAAGCTTGTGTTCTGTTTAATGAGTTATTTCAGTACATATGTTACTGTTTAGAGTAGAAAAATTATTTATTTCACGCCAAGGTAGATGAATAGATTGCCACATTAACATTCTGTTACTCTTTCTTTGTGTTTGACTGTCTTGGATTCTTCCTGACCTCTCTTTGTCATTCTGCCCATCCTTTAATCATTCCAATACCAATGGCTACAGCCCCCCTTTCTTCCTGACCTTGTCTTGCCTGATGTGTGAAGACTCTCTTGCCTCTTCACCAATATCCTGCTATCTTGACCCCTATTCAGTTACAGCAATGGGTTAGATGGGCCTTTCAGGAATCATGTATTTAATTACAAAAGTTCTGAGATTTGTAGGACATATAGTAGAGTAGAATATTAGTAAACGACAGTGTACCTGCTAAAGATGAATATAAAACCAATAGTGTAGCAGTACTGTATTTGTTATATTCTCCTAACCATTTATGTTTAAACTCAGCCAACCATGTGTGAATATAGGGCCTATGGGGCAAATTCACTAAGATCCGAAAATTCGCCAGCGTTGGCTTCGCTAGCGTTCGCTGCACTTCACCAGGCGAATTTTCTCCAGCGCTACGCAAATTCACTAATGTACGAATTTATGCTCAGGTCGGCGAACGGTAGCGTAGTTGCGCTAGTGTTACTTCACTAGGCAGAGCGCAGTTACGCTAGCGAAGCCTAATTTGGATACGGCGGGAACTTTAACGTATAACAGAAGTATATGTTACAGCCACTACATTCCACTACACAAGCCCAGGAAACCTATTAATAAATAAAATATTGTTCTATTGCCCTACATGTGCCCCCTGTATAGTTGTGTTGCCATATGTTAGGAAATGTAGGGGGGAAGGAGAGTAACCCCCCAAAAAAAAAATCGATCTTTTTCAGACTATCACCCTCCAATGGTAAAACACGCCAGCGTTTTTTTGGGACTTAGAAAAATTTTGACATTTTTTTTTTCAACCTCCTATCTATGACCAGGCGAAGTTAAGTCTAACGTAAGTGGTAACATTCAGGAAAATGTTCATATTAGTGAATTTGCGAAATTACGATCCTTCGTCAGTGCGCAACTTCGCCTGGTGTAAGGATGCGAAGTTGCGCAAGTCTATCTACTTCGCTTGCGAAAATTCGCCAGAGCCAGTGTTAGTGAATTTCCGAAGTTAAGAATTGACATCACGCTGGCAAATTAGCGCTAGTGTTAGATGCTTCATGCTTTAATGAATTTGGGCCTATAACTCCTAGTCAGCCTGGAAAGTAATAGGATTTGTTGTGCTCTGCGAATGTGGTTGAGTACTTTTAAAATGTATGTGTTTTTAGTTCACTTTTTCTTGTGCTTATCTTCCATCATTAAATGGGGCAGGCAATGTCCCCTTTATTACTATGAAAAAAAGCTTAAGGGATGCTGTCATGATTTTCATATTGTAGTTTTTATTTCTAAATGACACTGTTTACACTGCAAATAATTCACTGTACTGTGTAAAATATAATTCCTGAATCAACAAGTATATTTTTTTTAGTTGTTATAATGGTGTGTAGGAAGCCATCTCAGGTCATTTTGCCTGATCCTGTGCTTTCAGAAAGAGACAGCTCTTCATGATGGGACTGCTTTCAGATAAGCTATCTTTGTCTTAATGGGACTTGGATTCTTAGTATTGAGTGTTACTGTCATATCAACCAGGGAGCTGTTACTGCACTATGGAGCTGCTTTCTGTCATGCTACTCAATGTAACTGAAGGAGTTGCAGTGGAACATGAATTTTTACTATTGAGTACTGTTCTGGGAGCTGATATCTGATTACCTACCCATTGTTCTGCTGATGGGCTGCTGGGGGTGGGAGGTGGTGATATCACTCCAACTTGCAGTGCAGCAGAAAAGAGTGACTGAAGTTTATCAGAGCACAAGTTACACATACCTCCCAACATTTTGGAAGTAAAAAGAGGGACAAAAAATGTTTTTGCAGATAGTGCGGCTACATTTTTTACCACACCCTATTGTATGGCCATACCCCCTAATTACCATGTTAATTTTACAAAATTTGGCAGGTTATGAAAGTTTGGAAATATTTCTCCTTATCTAAACAGTTTCAATTCCTTATTTTCTTATCTCAAAATTGTTACAAAGCATCTTATTTGCACCTGTTACCATGTTCTTCTGCAACTCTCTCTGCCAAAAGCCAATTAAGTTAGAAACTTTGTTTATTTTTCTGGCTGTTCAGTGCAGAGAAAAGAGGGACTTTCCAGTACAAATGAGGGACTACAGGTAGAGCAGTCAAAAGAGGCACTGTCCCTCCGAAAAATGAACAGTCGGGATGTATGGTCACATACCTGGGGGCACCTGGGAAACTGACAATATGTCAAATTTCAGTGCAGAAGTCTGCTGGAGCAGAACTATTAACTATTGCATTTTGAAAAAAAAAACATGTTTTTCCATGACAGTATGCCTTTAAAAAGCATATAATCTGGAAGAAGGAATCGTGTTTGTGTTGATACAGCAGGCCTGGGTGAATTTGATAGTGCTAATTTTTGAAAACATTATGTGAAATACTTGTTATGTTCCTTTGTCATTCTAATGAGCTGTCTGGAAAGACAGACTTCATAGATAAAATCAGTAATACAGCAGCCAGCATGAGACATGTTGCCCAAATCAAGTCCCTTGCAAAAGCTAATGTGCTGCTTAAGGGAGATGTCATTAGATTTGTCAATAATCCTCTTTATCTTAAAACACGGACTTAAAGGGACACTGATGTGAAAAAATATGCTCCAACTGTACAAAAGGAAACATTATTGATCGTAAAAGGGATGAAGATTTTTATATATTGATTAGGGATGTTCAAACTGCTGCCTTTAGGCTCTAATTGAGCTGCAACTACCTCTACAGCATCCACAGACAACCAAAAGATCAGTGTGTTTGTGGAATAGACACCATGCCTACATTTTTCATTCCCTTTATAGTCTGAAAACATATAAAACATACCAGTAAATCTATGGAGCATAAAGTGGTGTAATTGGTAAAACAGATGCAAACACATCTGGGCACTGCCCAGGACTCCAACTAACTGCCTGAGCAATTGGAGATGGTTTCAGGCATTTTGACACTATAGTTTTTTATGAGGGACCAAAGGTATACTGGCAGGTTTACTGACTTCTAAAGGCAATGACACACAGAGCTATTTGTCACTCCTGTTTTGTCATGGCTACAAAATGCTAGAGAATAGGGTCTAAGGCAGGGTATTTTCTGGCACTCTGTCACCCACATTTTGTCACGGCTGCAAATAGCACCATCTGTCATTTCCCCTTACTGTTGAATAAATCAACTAAAAAATAAAGAGTAATAAGGCCTTTATAAGACAGACCACAACTTTTTGACTTTAGAATCCAACTGCATACTTTAGAGGGGTAGTTCACCTTAAAACAACTAGTTCAGATAAATTACCAGAAATAACCACTTTTTCCAATCGCTATTCTATTTGTAACCATTTTTATAATATTGATAATATATCATTTTTAACCTTCTGAAGTAGCTCGGGGGGGGTGGGTCGCCAACCATGTAAACCAGTGGTGTCCAACCTGTGGCCAGAGGTGGACAGGAATGCGGCCCAGCTTGAAAAGAAATGTCATAAAGTGTATTTATTATCCAGGTGTCCCATATTCCAGTGTATCACTGCATCTGGTTATCCAACTGGTATTGTAGTTCTTTTTTGTGTTTATTTTTTTTTACTTTTACAAATCAAAAGTGTTTGATGTATTTCGTGTGTGGCCCCAGACAATGTTTCTCTTTCCAATGTGGCCCAGGGAAGCCAAAAGTTTGTACAACCCTGCTGTAAACTGTTCTAAATGGATACATTTAGAGGCAGATTTATCAAGGGTCGAAGTGAAAATTAAAATAAAAAAAATTTGAATTTTGAGTTATTTTTGTGTACTTCGATTAGGGAATAGTCCAAATTCGATTTTTTTTTTTCAATTTGACATTCAACCCTTGATAAATCTGCCCCTTAATTGATACATTTCTTATCTGTGTCCCTGCTGAGCAGAATCTCTGGGTTTCATTACAGGCAGCTGTTAGAATTGATACAATAGTTGCTAATACTCCAGAAATGCTGCTGAGAAATAGATCAACTAAATGTTGCAAAATTGTAACAGTTCAGAGTCTGCACCTGAATTACTGAGCTGCCAGACTCAAACACCAGAGACCAACATTCAACTTTAAACTTAGATTTTGGAAAAACAGTAAAAAATAAAAAATGAAACTTAATTGAAAAAAAGTCTTTATTTCTGGGGAACAATCTAAAAACAACTGAATTGAAAATAGTGTTTGGAAGGTGAACAACCCTTTTTAGTATGTTACAGAATGGTTGATTTTTAAGCAAGTTTTCATTTGACAGTAACTTGATTTATCAAGGGCCAAAGTGAAAATTCTAATTAAAAATGTCAAATTTCGCAAAAATTTTTGGGTTCTTCATCTATCGACTAGGCCAAAATTCTATTAGAATTGAAAAAAAGTACTGTCTCTTTAATAAATTCGAATTCTACCCGTTACCACCTTAAACCTGACGAATTGCTGTTTTAGCCTATGGGGGACCTCCTTTAAGGAGTCTTTTTGAAATTCATTTGAACGATTTGAGATCGAATCGAAACTATCTGTTTTCAATCGAAAAAATCTGAATCAAATTCGATGGTCGAATTTCGAAATTTTTTTTTATCACTTCGAAATTTGACCCTTGATAAAGCTGCCCCTTAGTGTTTGAACTGTTTGCCATCTGACTCTTTCCAACTGTAAAATGGGGATCACTAACCCCATCTACAAAACAAATGCTCTATGAGGCTAAACATATGTTGTTATTGCTACTTTTAATGCCTCATTTTCTATTCAGGCTCATTCCTATTTTTATTCCATTCTCTTATTCAAATCAATGAATAGCTTCTCGGGTAATTTGGACACTAGCAACCAGCAACTGAAATTGCAAACTGGAGAGCTACTGAATTAATAGCTAAGTAATGGAAAAGCCGCAAAAGATAAAATCCAATTGCAATTTGCCTCAAAATATCACTCTCCAGATCAGGGTTTCCCCAACCTTTTTCACCAGTGCGCAACAGTGAAAGGTAAAAATTGTTGGGGAGCCACACAAGCAAGAACAACTCCTTGGGGGTGCCAAATAAGGGCTGTGGTAGGCTAATTGATAGTCCCATGTGGACTGCTATCATACAGACTGCTCTGTTGGAGTTATGTCTCCAAAAACTTGAATTAAACCAGGAATTTCAAAATGGGAACTTACTATGAGGCCACTGGGAACAATATGTTTATGTTGGAATGGAGAGCAATATGTTGCTCGTGAGCCACTGGTTTGGGGATCACTGCTCTACATCATACTCAAAGTTCATTTAAAGGTGAACAACCCTTTTAATGTTTGCCTTTGAGATCTGCTTAATGACTCTGTGCCTATGTTCTGTTTGCTCTGTTATCAGTGAAATAAGGCAGTTTCAAGTAATTCGAACAAGTGTAGAGAGAAGATCCCCTGTGATCATTTGTTTGCACAATGCGCCATATTATATTGTATTTATACTTGTAAAAACAGATGTGAATGTCTCTCTACAATTACAGGTTAAGCATATCTCTTTAAAAAGCAGTTGTAAACTCCTCCCTGCACACTGCCATTCTACTGTAAAAGTACACCGTGCTTAGAGTTCATTTGACACTCTAGTGCTATTTGAACACTGGGTTAAAATTTCACACTCTGGCTAAAAGCAGTGTTTAGGAAACATTTACAAATGTATACAGCCACAAAACACTATAAATAGTTTTATATTTTTTATATATAAATATATTATATATATATATATATATATATATAAAAACACTGTGTGAAAAGCAAGTTAATAATTATTACTCATATATCTGTTCACTGATATGTCACGTTAGCCAAGTCAGGTGGAGAGCAGTAGTATTTGTTTTGTAGCATGCAGCAGAGAAACAAATTGGCTTGGGCACATCCGGTTTCCTTCACTGTGTGCCAAGAACATTTCTTTCCTTGCAGTGCTGCAATCATGTTGGAAAACAAAGGCTAAATCTCATGTAATTAATGATGGAAAATATTGTTCATTACTGAAATATACCAATTCTATGTTGTTCAAAAAGACTTTGCAAATAACATAAGACTTTGAGAAGCAGGTTTGAACATATCTAAACCCATTAGGTGACTGATACCATTATATTCTGCCTGTTTGTAATCATTTGCTTTCAGAACTGCCTTTTATTGCAGTCAAGTTTGTATGCGTTTTTTGTTTTTTTTAAACACCATAGTGCATTTTTTAAGAGGACTGCATTTAATATCACAAAAAAAGTTTACTATCGTTAAATAGAAAAACACAAATAAACACAATGCATTATGTGTCTTGAATAATATGTGTATATATTTGACATATAAATGGCTTAAAAGTTTAGAAGACATTGGCATGGATGTTGAACATGCTTTCCTGGAATGAGTTAATTTTCTTGTTTTTCACACACAGAAAACACTTCTTATGGTACCTACAAGCATGTGGGGAAGATATGGTTATTAGTGATGTGTGGGCCAACCTGACTTGGAAAGGCACCTCTATTAAAGGACCTGAGACCGACCCATCCCTGACATCACGAAGCGGCTGAGGTGGGAAGGCAGGTGGCTATAAATATAGAGGCCAGCGGGGAGGGCGAAAGGGGGAGCTCAGCGCATGGCCCATAAATTGTGTGCGAATGTCGGCCCCAACCCAACTCATTCTTGGGTTTCAGGCCCTGACAGCACATCACAATTGTTTTATTATTTTTGAGGGGCCTGGAACATTGTGCTGTAGTTAATTCTTCTAGTTCAACCTTATTTTTCAGTTTTTGTTTGTGAACTGCTTTCATGGGTTCAAACATAGATACTCATTGAGATTCAAAACAGAATGCCTTGATCTGGGAGGCTTTTACAGATAATCATTTGCTAAGGGGCACATTTACTAAGGGTCAAAGTGAATATTCGAATAAAATTCGAGTTTTTAAAATTCTAATTTCGAAATACATTAGAGGACATTATAGACAAATATCAGGGGACCTTTTTACCCATAAAGAGGATCACTGCACCAGAGGCCACCCCTTCAGACTAGAAGAAAAGGACTTTCATTTGAAGCAGCGTAGGCGGTTCTTCACAGTGAGGACAGTGAAGTTGTGGAATGCACTGCCGGGTGATGTTGTGATGGCTCATTCTGTTGATACTTTTAAGAGGGGTTTAGATGATTTTTTGGACAGACATAATATCAAAGGCTATTTTGATACTAAACGCTACAGTTAGTATAGCTATGGGCAAATACGGTTTGTGTGACAGAGTGGATGCTGGGTTTTAATTTGGAGGGGTTGAACTTGATGCACTTTGTCTTTTTTCAACCCAATTGAACTATGTAAAAAAAATTTGATGGTCGAATTTCGTAGTTTTTTTAACTTCGAGATTCGACCCTTAGTAAATCTGCCGCTAAGTATTGAAAGACCTTCTGGTACATTGCTTGACAACACCCAGACCAGTAATGCAATATTAATACAGAGGGCATGCAGATCAGGCTTCTCTACAGTACCTTCACCAGTTTGCTTCACTTTCCATGGGAAAATTGGCTCTGATTTGAATGAACAAAGGTTATATGGCAATTTGAACAATGTCTAGCTGGCACTATAGAAGTAGTCTGGAACTGTAATGTGTGGGTTGGTATCATAATACACAGTCTAGTGCATTATTATGCAAGTTAGCACTGGCCAAGTATCCATGACTTAAAGGGGACCCATCACCCAAATAGAGAAATAAACCCTCCACAGTCAAAAGTCCCCACTGACTCCCCTCCATAGGCCCGCCTCCCCCTGCACACTGTTACGCTAGAATGTTGTCCCTTAGAAAATCTGACCCACACAGTGCAGAACAGCGGAGCACAGGGGCGCCATGTTCGTCAGCCTCGGCTTCTTCCAGATCCTCTTCTTGCCGTTCTGTAATTTATGGAGCTTTCTGGCTCCAACTGCACATATGGATATGGATCGACGCTTGCTCAACAAAGAAGCCGAGGCTGACAAACATGGCGGCCCATGCTCTCCTGCGCTATTCTGCATTGTGAATGTCAGAATTTCTAAGGGACACAATTCTGGCGTAACAGTGTGCAGGGGGGATGGAGCCTACAGAGGGGGTCAGTGGGGACTTTTGACTGTGGAGGGTTGACTTCTCCTTTAAAGCTTTATAGTAAAATTCCATAAATTTTGGTATGATGCAAAGCTTGCCTTAATAAAAGTGTCTCCAAGATGGCTCCTGCCTACTTGATGTTATTGTGAATTGCAAGACTAAAAGAAATGATTGAAAATATATAGTGTAATTGAAGTTTATTTTGCTTGACTGACATCATATCATATCATATAATTTGAAATAGATAGAGATAATAAAACAACTCAGTAGTTGTTATTTACCTAGGTCCTGTGTCCTGCCTCGCTGGCCTCCTTCTCAACTGCCCATAGGAGTTCAGATTTTTCCTGCTTAGCGCAGCCCAACTCATGAGAGGGTAGACACCAGACTTGGTTGTTACTGCCTTTTCCACAGGGTGCTGAAAACCTTCTAGGCATAAAATATTCTAACAGAGCATAACTGGTGGGTGAACCTGCTTGTGAGTAGTCATTTCCTCACTTCTTCATATGTTTAATCTTCTGACTTCAATGGACACACAGCAGGGCCGGGCCAAGGTAGTTTGGCACTCTAGGCAAGGGTTCAGATAAGCTCCCCCCGCTCCCCTGCCATCCTGCATTAGCATTTCCCACCTTACCGTTAGAGTTTTTTTTAATAAAAGCCCACACCCCTACTTGTGCCTGTTGTGCCAGCCCAGTAGCCATCTATATTTCCACCAAGGCGGCAGGCCCAAGCACCTCATGATCTGTGCCAGCAGCCAACAAGGAGCCCATCCATACTACTACCCAAGCCCAGGCACGCAACTGTACCTGTGCCAGCCCAGGAGCCATGAATATTTCCTCAGGCCCAAGCCCACATGATCTGTACCTGTGCCAGCCCAGCAGCCATGCGCTTGCACGTCGGAACATCAGCGTGGAAGGCACTAATTTACACTCCATGGTTAGGGAGTGCCTACACAATTTAAATTGCCTAAAACAAACCTCAGAGGGGGTTGGGGCATGTGATTTTGAAAAATTAAAATGCCATAAATAAGGGCCAATCAAACTGAATAGTAATAATGAAAAAAATAAAACGAAAAAAAAAAAACAATTCTGTGAGAAGTGCGCCCCTCTAGTGATTGCACCCTAGGCGGCTGCCTACCCCTTGGCCCGGCCCAGACACACATGCTCAGCTACATACACAGGCAAAGGTGTAGATGATATGCATAGCCCACTATTTGCCAGATGCCTCTAATGAATAAACAGCTGAACATTCTTCATTGCCTTATAAAATCCATGAACGTGCTACAAAAAGAGGACATTATACCAAGTAACTGGGAATTTTCAAGACAAGATAATGGTGTATCCTTTGTTTTTGATTAAAACAAGGGAATTCCATGGATAACAGATGCTTTATTCCAGACAGAGATGTTAGAAACGAGAAGTGTGATTAGTATGGCAGCATGCACATACATAAATACTCATACTTATTGAGATGTACTTATTATTATATGAGCACAAAGTGGTCAACATCCTTTCCCAATGCCATTTATTAAAGGACCTGTAACACCAAAAATTTAAGTTTTAAAGGGGAAGGAAAGGTTAAAACTAATTTGTTACGTATACAGCACCAACATTTATTTTATAATGTCACTAACAAACAAGTCAAGGAGAAGTATCTTCTCTTTTCTTTCATGGTGCAAGTTCCTTTCAGTTTTAGATTTAAAAAGAAGAAAAGGTAGAATAATTGGGGGTGCAAAGTTGTTAGCCCTCCCCACTACAATTATTTGCTTACCTCCTGTCCTGGTCTGGCATTGCTCTTTTTAAGAAAAAAAAAAAGCACAGGCGAGTTCCACACCACCAGTTTTTCCATGTCTAGGGTTGGCACCGTTGACTTACCAGGGGGCGGTATGATGGTATCAGTGTGGAGTAGGGACAAATGGAGATGGGGTAATGACATCTGGGGCGTGGTTATGCTTAGTGTGGGTATGGTTTTTGGGTGTTTATTTGACATCCGAGGTGGTTATTGGCTAGATTATTGTTTGGGTTACACAAGGCTGAAACCCAAACAGGCAATTGTGAACTGAACACCCCTAAGAACAACTGAACTGTTCTGGTCAAAACCAAACAGGCAGTAACTCTAGCCATGTCCCTGACATTCCTTATGACAACCTGGGCAAGTGAGTTTTTTAAAGGAGAACTAAAGCTTAACTAAAATGTTTTACTAGCCCAAGGCAACCACAGCTCTTTAGTAGTAAAGATCTGTGTCTCCAAAGATGCCCCAATAGCTCCCCGTCTTCTTTTCTGCTGATTCACTGACATTGACACTCACATGCTCTGTGCTGCTGTCACTTACTGAGCTTAGGGGCCCACTCACAATATACAGTACATATAGAATATAAATGTCACAGTATAAGGCTGATAATAATGACTGATATAAGCTATTACTTACTACAGATAATTACTACATGGCAGCACAGAAACCAGTGCAACTAGCATCAGGATTTAATAATCAGCCTTGTAGCATCAGCAACCTCATTTTCTGCTTGATAATTTTGATGACCCCTAAGCTTAGCTTCTCAACAGCTGCTCAGAGCCCACTGAGCATGTGAGTGTCACAGACACTTTCCAAGATGGTGACCCCCTGTGACAAGTTTGAAGTCCTGGATCATTGCTGCTATTGACAAGCTGAAACTTTAGACTGGTGCAATAAGCTCAGCATATAAAATATGGCATTTTAGCCATATTAATTTTAAACAGCACATTCCCCATTTCCTCGTTGGTGCACATTATTATTTATTTTCATTTGTTATTTGGATGGATATCTTTTTAGAAAGAAAGCCTTTAACCCACAATGTATGTTTTCAGTTGTCTGCCTATTAAATAACAAGCTACATACATGGGATAGCACTGAGGGAAAAATATTTTGGAGGAATTGCTCCATTTACTGCTTGCTATTTCACAAAAGATTATTATTCGTATGCAATTCCTGGAGACAATCCAATGTGCATATAATGTAATGTATAATATATGATGTGGTATAAACAAATAAAAATAAGTTAATGAACAGGTAGATTCCATTGAAACTGACATGCTTCTCAGATAGGTTCAAGCACTTCATATCTAAATATATATAAATTAACAATTTATTAGTTTATGGGTCCAAAGGCAGCAGTACTGTGAACAGTGGGCTTTGGAAAGGATTGATGATCGCTGTGGCGGAATGCTCTGTTGTAGGGAATATGTATCCAGTATTTATACATACAACATAAATGCAGGTGTGATCCAGTCTCTGGGCAAGTGAAGTCAGCTGGCATTATATATATTAAATCATAAACAGCGCTTTAGTGAACACTGCTGCCGTTACAGTATGTCTAGTCTATATCAGATTGTTATGAGGAGTTAAAGCTTACTACAACCTTAGCTCTGAACTACTGAATCAGCACATACCAGTGAATCAGGCCTGAGGCTAATGGCAGACAAGATGTCTTCTCCGATCCAATGGAGAAGAAAGGGCTGATCCCTCATGCAACCTTCCCATGTGTAGTGTTAGGAATGAATGAGATCTGCCTTTGACTGTGTAGACAGATGAAGAAGAAATGCCTAGTATACCATTAGCCTTAATCTTTTTCAGAGTTCTCTTTTTAGCTTTGAAATGGAGTAGAGAGGTCTGCTGAAATTTGTTTATGGAGGAAGGCAAGGTGCTTATTGCATAACAGTTCCCGTTATTTGCATCCTGCGTTCAGGTTTGTAAATTATATTCCATGCTGGTAATATCACAATAAAACCTTTTTTTGGTGTTATCGCAATTTAGTCATTTTTAGATGAAAGAAAGAACTTTCTGGTCAGACCATAAAATCAGTCTCCTGTTTTTTATGTATCCTTTTATCTGGCCAACAAAAACCCTGCATGTGTCACACTTAAATAGAATAAGTGTTTTTTAAGCTGTGATTGGTTTAATGCAGCAGCAAGAAAGTTCCGTCGGCTTAGGTTTGTTTTTATTTTAATGCATTTTCTTATTTACCTTTGTGTTCAAAGTCTCATGCGTCACTTAGAGAAAACCTACGTTAATTATACAAAGGCTTCTAAAGCTGACCACACAATCCGGATGTTCAGCCCTTAGGCTTTGCAGGTAGACCTGTTTCTGATCTGGACTTATGCATAGATGGTTAAATTGCCCTGGAAGCAGACCTAGTAAATTGAGGAGGTTATATTGTGTAGTCCCCCAGGTTTTTAATTTGTTATGTTTAAGCTAAAATGTGTCTGAGTATAGCTATGATTAAGCACAAACCTAATAGCAACACAGGCACAGAAAACTACATAAGTCCATCAAGCTGAACATTTTATGTCTAAATTAAAACTGGCTATCTGCTAGTTGATCTAGAGACAAAAGCAAATACCTCATGTGAAGGCTGTTTTTGGGAGAATTTAGTATTTTTATTATTTGCCTTTTTCTTTTGAATCTTTGAAATTGGGGTCACAATGCTTTGTAAGGCTACAAATGTATTGTTATTGCTACTTTTTATTACTCATCTTTTTATTCAGGCCTTCTCCTATTGATATAAAACAATTGCAAATTTTCTCAGAATATCACTCCCTGGTCCACAGAAGTTACATCTTTCCACTACAAGGTGAACCTCAGCAGTATATGGGGAGAGTTTGAAAGTCATGTTGACGGTTATGAATGGTTTGGCTGAACACAACAAATAGTAACAAGTTTAGGCCCATATTTCCAATTCGACTGCTCCTAGGCTACATTGTCCTTGCACCTGCAAACATAAGACTGGGTACAGTTTGTGCCCTTGAAGGCATAGGTTGTACTTACATACTCTTAAATTGTGTGCAGTTCGGTTGATAGAGTTACCATTTTTACAGGTACAACACACAAAAGAAGCCCTCTTCTTACTGCAACATGGCAGGTGTTGATACAGGGCGCCACTATCCTGCACTAGCACATGTCGCATTTTGCTCCTTATGTGCCATAAGAGTTACCTATTACAGGCATTGGATCCATTATCCAAAAACCCAATATCCAGATAGCTCCGTATTATGGAATGGCCGTCTCCCATAGATTCCATTATAATGAAATAACCTGAATTTTTAAAGATGATTTCCTTTTTCTCTATAATAATAAAACAGTAGCTTGTACCAACTAAGATATAATTAGAACTTATTGAAAGCAAAACCAGCCTTTTGGGTTTATTTAATGTTTACATGATTTTCTAGTAGACTTAAGGTCTTAAAGATCCGTTATCCGGAAAACCCCAGGTCCCGAGTATTCTAGATAATTTGTCCCATACCTGTATAATCAAAAATCAAATTGGCCCATGTGCAATTAGGAGCAAGCACATTTGTTTATGGTTTGTTGCCGGCTACTACTCTACACTTATTTTAGAATCTATTGATTGTAAATGAGCCCTATAGTCTTCTGTCTCCAATGTTTACTATGTAGCCAGGCGTTAAACCTTTATACTTATTTGTTTCTGGTATATTATACACCAGGACTTTCCTGACAAGATTACCATCACTGTTTACATATAGACTTAAAGACCAGTCTTGCTTCTTGCTATTGGTAGCAGTTAAGGACAAAATATTTTACATAACATTTGTAGGGGAAGTCCCAAGTGGATTATGAGCTTGTAAAATATATATGTCAAGAGAGAATACTAATCGGTGTATGCAAATTCCCCCATGAGTTCCCTTGACTTGGATGAATTCTGCTCTCAAGCTGACTGTGGTCACTAGTGCCCTGGCAATGAGGTAGTAAGTACCACCTTTTTGGCTCGATAAGCAGTTCTTTGTTTTTTCGTCTGTGGATCTGTATCTCTATGTTCTCCCACCAGTAACTCCCTTTCATTCACTGTATGTAGGTTCTCATTTCATATGTTCCCAAGTCTAAAAAACTCTGTGGGTCCATTGTTCGGGGCTCTGAGTTCAGAATCCACAGCACTCTTGTCAAATAAAATGTGTCTTTTACCTAAAGTGTTATCCAGTTCCTGAATTTCTATAATATCTCCTAAAACTGGCAACTCATCCTCACGTTGGGTCAAAGGAGAAAAAGTTCTGTGCTTTTTCTGAGCATTGATTACAGGGGTTGTAATATTGCAACAAAAAAAAATGCAATTCTGATACTGTATACCTGATTTTTACCTGATAGTTATGTCCCTGGTTTTCAACTGATACCCTATTTTATTATTTAACTATTTAACTCTCTAAAGGGGACGTCACGGGGTGGGGTTGTTCCGCAATGTATTGAAAGGCATTTTTTCACCCAAGGGGGTTCAGGGGGCTCCTGTAGTTACAAAATGCATGAAAATACTACTTCATTTTACCTACTGGGAATCATATGAACTGCCTAATTGTGAAAAACGGCAGAAAAGGAAAATTCCTATGGGTCCCAATGGCAACATATTTTTGATACTTTGTTACTCTCAGGGGGCAATAAGGTCCTTTGTGTGCCAGAACCCTAAATGGTTACAATTTGATACATTATTTGTTGTTAACTCTTCAGGAACATGTTTTACATGGGCAGTTGTTGCTACTGAAAAAAACTAATGTATCAAATTGTAATAGACCAGACTTAAAGGGCAAACTAATTTTTTTATATTCAGTTTTGAAGTCTGACATGGGGCTAGCCATTTTGTCAATTTACCAGCTGCCCCGGTCATGTGACTTGTGCCATCACTTTAAGAGGGAACTGCTTTCTGGCAGGCTGTTGTTTTTCCTTCTCAATGTAACTGAATAGTACATAGTGGGACATGGGTTTTTACTATTGAGTGCTGTTCTTAGATCTACCAGGCAGCTGTTATCTTGTGTTAGGGAGCTGTTATCTGGTTACTTTCCCATTGTTCTTTTGTTAGGCTGCTGGGTGGAGGAAAGGGAGGGATTAATATCACCCCAACTTGCAATACAGCAGTTAAAAGTGATTGAAGTTTATCAGAGCACAAGTCACATGACTTGGGGCAGCTGGGAAATTGACAATATGTCTAGCCCCATGCAGGGCCGCCATTAGAAATCACGGGGCCCCGCACAACAAAATTTTCGGGGGCCCCTGGGCCCTGCCCACCCTAGCACTCAAGCCCCACCCCTAATCCCTGGCCACTCCACATAAAAGTTAAAAGACCACACTGACATCAGCACTAAAAACGTAACCCCCCCCCCCAAGGCTCCCTTTTTTTTTAAAAAAAAACTGGTGCAGGGGCCTATAGAGTATTAAAATAAAAAATTGGTGGCCAGAGGATTAAAAAAAAAAAACCCACATTGGTGTCAGTAGAATTGAACTTGTGGCTTCAGGACTTCAGTTATAGCTGTTTTAGTGACCTCGGGTATTTTCGGCGCTTCAGGACTTCAGTGTCGGCTCCTTTCGTGACTTCGGGTATTTCCGCCTCTTCAGGACTTCGCAAATGTTTGGCACTTCCGCATTCTGTGCAGGACTTGAGGTGAGCGCTGCCGCTTGCTACTGCCCCGATATAGCCCTGCCATTAGAGTGCATATCGGGGAAAGATCCGCTCATTTGGCGATGTCGCTGGGAAGTGAGAAAAATTTTAAAAGTCCAATCCTGTTAATGTAAATAACTGCATCCTTCTAATTAGATTTCATTGGCTTGGAAGTGGTACTCGTTTAAAATAATTATTGGCTGAATGCTACTGGCAGTGCTTCCCATTACAGGCACTGGAAATAGATGGCTTTGATTACTGTTCATTATAATTTTGCCTAAAATGTAACAAATTCTAAGTATTGCATGTGCATTTTAACTGTATTTTTACTTTTTGTCAAATAATAGAGAATACTAAATGGTTGAAGTGAATCATTATCTCCCTGCTAAAATGATGGTATGTGATGCCTCTGCAGTGCCGATCTGTGAATGTTACTGCAAGCCTTTCAGTACAATAGCTTCTCACATTGAGCATTAGTGCTCCCTATTTAGAGTATCCATTTAAAGGAAATGCCATGGATTTGTAAAGGACAGATGGAGTACTGCTTGGTAAGGCTGATGATGTCTGTATCAGCACATCTCTGTATTTGCTGGGGAAGGGAACACAATGGGGGAAGGGACTTGTGATTGTAAAACAAATACAACTGTCTACTCCAACAATTAACCTTTTATTGTCAAGTTTGTCTGCATAAATTATAGTTACCTTCTGATCACAAAGAAATGCTTCCTGTAGCCTCCAGCATTCCCCTTCAAAAAGCTATGCTTACGGGAAAAATTATATTGCATAGGCATGTGCTAAAATCTCTGCAAATGTGGAGCTTCATTACGGATGCAGTTCTGCATCTATAATACAGGATGCAACAAAAGACTTGCAGCCCAAGCCGTTGTAAATGTTTGTTGCAAAGTGCATATAATTGGCTTATTGGAACCTTAGTGTCATTTGCCTTTGAGCACCTGTTTAGTGCTGGGTTTCATTAATGTTCTGAGTGACCATGCATATTATTATTAAATAGCATGATAAAGGAAGGTGTGTAAAAGAATGCCTACAGCATGATGCCGACACTGACAAACATTAAAGGGATGGTTTACTTTTAAGTTAACTTTAATATTTTATAGAATGGCCATGGACGAGCAGCCGGGCCCCCCTCCATATGCAACTTTCGCACTCCCAGTAGTTCCACCACTGTATTTGCTCTATCCCTGCAGTCCCCTGTGAAGTACATAAACTCCCCTTTTTGCATATTCATTTGCTGAAACTGGAGAAAAAGGGAGGGACACTAGAAAAGTGTAAATGTCATCAAAACAACTTAAAAATTGCAGTTAAGTAAATTGCAAAAGTGTTCAGAAGAGTACTGTGGGCATAGTACTGTAATTTATTTATAGATATTATTGACTTTTAAAACAACAGTTCTGATTGAATAGTTAAGTAAAGAGACATATAGGAGATAATTTACATGCCCCCACTCAACTTCCAAAGGAGAAGGTTTTTAATAGAGTTAGCTTTATTAAAAAAACAGTAGCAACAGAACATAGGATATTTTCTTGCTTGGTTTTTGCTTGGTATTTTGTATTATTTTGTGTTTGTAGGAGAATCTCCAAAAACAGGGGTCCCCAACCTTTTTTGCTCATGAGCCAAATTTAAATTTATAAAAGAGTTGGAGAGCAACACAAGCATGAAAAAGTCCATGGGGATGTCAAATAAGAGCTCTGATTGGCTTTTTGGTAACCCCTATATGGACTGGCAGCCTACAGGGGAGAATGTTTGGCAGGACATCTGTTTTTTATGCAACTAAAACTTGCCTCTAAGCCAGAAACTGAAAAATAAGCACCTGCTTTGAGGCCACTGGGAGCAACATCCAAGGGGTTGGAGAGCAACATGTTGCTCGCGAGCTACTGGTTGGGGATCACTGTCCAACTCAACAAATCTAAATGTCTACGTGAAATTAATGAACACGTCCAATAAAAAGAACAAGTCTAAAGTCAAAGATACCCAAATCAGGCCACCAAGGCACTACAGGAACACATCTAGGCATAAGATACCTATGTATATTTGTTTACTGAAAGGGTGTGACTATCATTACCACCCCATATTGCTGGGCTTGCCAGGGACTGGCAACACGAAGGGGGCATTATCTCTTAGCAACATTCACAAATACTATATGTGTCCCAACTGACACTTGGAAAGTTTTGGTGATTTTCACATAGAGAATAAACCATTCACCATCTGGCACATAGAAGAAAAAGAAATGTAAATAATTATACATTCGATAAATAGCTGAATCTTGTACTTCATATAACACCTACAGGCTTTTTTTCAGTTGAGAGATATGAGATTTATCTTGCCTTGCCAAACATATTTTATCAGTTTATTGTAGTTACAGCCTTTATGATTCAGAGGAACATGTATGGACAAGCATAACTTAAATACACGTATCTGCCATTTATTAAAGGAAATGAAGTCTAGACAGAACTTAATTTGAACTGGAGGGGTTCCCTTTATTCCTTAATTTACTGGGCAAATAACAGCCACATCTAAATACAAAGAGAAAATGTGATAATGGAATCTTACCAAGGAGGCCAATTACCCTGATTACCTTTGGTCAGTGAATTTAGGATTACATTCATTTAAATTTATTCATACAGTATTATAGCATAACTTATTTATGCTGTACTTTTCTTAAATATGAAACAAGGTTCAAGCAGCATTGTAATACATAATTATACGTTTTCCTTGATAGTGTACTCTGTAGTGCTTTATTGTATGTTTACAATATGCCAAGTAGTGATGGGTGAATTTATTCGGCAGGGGAAATTTGCGGCAAATTTCCATGTTTCGCCGACGAATAAATCTTCATTGGCATCAAAATAAATCATCGCCAGCATCAAAAGAATTAGAAGCCAGCATCAATATATGGTCGCCAGCATTTATAAATGGTTGCCGGTGTCAATTTTGACGACCACGAATTAATGCCATCGTCAAAACCCATGTTTAGAGAATTTTTCACCGTTTCACAAATTTCGTGGGAAATTCATAAATTTCACTGCAAATCGAAACAGGAGAAATTTGCCCATCACTAATTCCCAGTGCCAGCGCCCTTGAAGTTGAGCAAATAGCACCCTCCGAGTGACACCAGTTATGTATTTTAGTGGATTTAGAAAAGATCACTGCTCTCTGCTGTAAATGCTGCACAGATGTCTCCTGCAAAACATAAAAGGGAAGTTTTCCTTTTAATGTACTTTTAGTATATTGTAGATGGACCTAAGCAATTTGTCATTGTTTATTTTATTTGTTTTTTTAAATGAATTGAACATTTTTTTTATCAATTAATCTGTCTATTTCTAGAGTGCAACTGAAAATGATATCTAGTTGTCAGGGTCACTGACACCAACAACCAAAGCGCAGGTTTGCTGCAAGAGGTAAGTGTTATTATTATATGTATTGCTTGCCTTTCATTTCAGGCCCTTTCACTATTCATTTTCCATTGTTACTTCCAGACTGCTGCCTGGTTGCTAGGGGACTAGAAGAATATTATATCATTAATATTTATGCATATTTTAACAAATGGTTTTAGAACACTGCTGTCTATTTTACCTGTATTAGTTGTAACTTTAAGTGGCAGAGATTTTTCTGCAACATAAAATGCAGCTGCAAATACACTGTATTTTCCAGACCTACCGGCTTAGCAGTTATAGAGGCACACAGACCTTGCACCAAGTTGATATTGGTTAGAACTGTACATGGCCTCCCTATGTATTGTCAAAATAGACTTATTTACACATTGAAAGTTAGGAAGCAGCTATTATTTCATAGAGGTGCAAAACCAGCTGAAATAACACGGCAGACTGGCTGTATGTGAACAGAGCTGATTGTTCGGGCTGTTTTGGGCGAGCAGAACAGGAAGCTGGTATCCAAACTGAAGAAATGCCAAAAACAGCATTTCTGTGTAATGTATTACGCGTCATAGCTGCCAAGCTGCAGAGATCCAGAAGTGTAAATCAAACATTTTGTGTACAATGTAGTATCCTGTTATCCAGCTTGCCTTATCATATGTTCTCATCAAAAGTAAATCAAATTTTGTTCTAATATTTTCATGAAAAATGACAAGAAAAACTAAAAGCTTTATAAGAAATATGCGTAAATAGCAGTAGCTGATGACCACAGAATTCTGTGAACTATTACATTTGTGCTTCATTGACTTAGGGGCCGATTTAATAAATTCACATGAATAGAACGAAGTTCGATCTGATTCGAACGAATTCGATCGAATAACGATCATAAGAATCTTTTGTGAAATCGTAACGTGAATTTGGCCTATTCGATCATCGTATATCGAATAGATCGAATGATTGGATATTTGAAAATTCGATCATTCGATGATCGAAGGAAATAAAAAAGTTATTTGACTGCCTACTTCGGCAGATTGAACCTACCGAATTGCAATAGAAGCCTATGGGAAGTTTCCCATATGCTTCAGAGACAGAGGGGCCGATGTACTAAATTTACGTGAATAGATCGTATTCGATCGAATTTCGATTGTAGGATTTATTCGTTTGGTCAAATATGCAAATTTTGGCATATTCGATCAACGAATAGCGAATGATCAAATACATTCGAACAGATTCGAATGAACGAATATTCGATCATTCCATCAGCGAAGGATTTAAATTTTAAAGTTTATTGGATTGCCTACTTCGCCGGATTGAACCTACCGAATTGCAATAGAAGCCTATGGGAGCACTTCCATAGGCTTCTGAGGCTAAAGATCCCCATAGACGCAACGATCTTTCCCTGCCAAACGACCGATCTTAGTGAAGTCCGACCAATCTGTCAAATTATCGTGCGGTTAGTGGGATACCAACGATCGTACATCTTACGATTTTTTGTCCGACATCGGTCTGATGATTGTTTGGCCAGGTTAGAAAATCTTTATCCGTTCCCCATGCAATCTATCTATGTTTGCAGGGCCAAGCAGGCTGCGATCCTTCAGTTTTGCTGGCAATATCACCTGAAATGGTCTTTTTAGTTGATAGACACATCAGGCATTTAAACGATCGTTTTGAGACAATCGTGGTCTCACAATAACAATTGGATCTTTCAAAAATCTTTAAGTCTATGGCCAGCTTAAGTCCTGATCGAATAGGATTCGAACGATCAAAGTCTTCGATTGTTCGAATCGTATGAATTATTTGAATGATCAAATGATTTATTCGTCTGATCGAATAAATTATTCGACTGATCGAATAAATTTGTATTCGATCGTCGAATGATCAAATATCGAATAACAGGTAGGCTAAAACTATTCGTTTAGCATTTGACGATCGAATGCTAATCGAAAATCGAATTTGGTAGAGCTAATTATGGGGAATAATAGTAAATTTGCCCCAGAGTCCTGCTCGAATACCATTCGTACGATCGAAGCGTTCGATTGTTCGAATTGTATGAATTTTTCGGACGTTCGAATGTACAAATTCATCGAGAAATCGAATATAGAGCGAAATGACAGCCTAAAACTATTCGATAAGCATTCGATGGTCGAATGCTTATCGAATTTCGAATTTAGTCGAGCAAATTTTTGGGAATAATAGTAAATCTGCCCCTTAATGTCATCCATTCTTTTAGTGACAATATTGTAGGGATTATTTGAATAGTCTGTAAAGCCAATATAGAAATCACGCCATTATACCTCCTCTATGGTATAGACCTGCTTGGATCTAGTAGGGAAGTTTTTCAGGCACCCGGATCTAGAAGTGACATCACTATAACCAGTGACATCATACAAGGATCAGGTAAATTAGACGGCCAACATTATTTCTGGAAATTATTCTTAAAGATTCAGATGTAATCCAAACCACACCTGACTCCCATGGTATTTAACTGCCAACATGGTTGGGAAATTAAATATTTTTTCCCCTTTTCGTGAGAACCTGTCTTGATACAGAATACTGCTCCCTGGATTACTTTGTGAATATTAGAAAGAACGTTGCAATCCCAATCTCGCTCTTATGCAAAGGAGCTGTAAGTAAAGCTCCAAACTAAATGTATGAACAGTTCACTTTAAAGAAGCTAATGGAATATTTCTAGAAGCATGATAATTTATCCACCAACCCTTAAAGGAACAGTTCAGGGTAAAAATAAAAACTGTGGCAATAGATAGTCTGTGCAAAATAAAAAAATGTTTCTAATATAGTTAGTTAGCCAAAAATGTAATGTATAAAGGCTGGATTGACTGGATGTGTAACATAACAGAACATAACAAAACTTCCTGCTTTTCAGCTCTCTAAATCTGAGTTAGTCATCGACTTGAAGGGGGGGCCACATGGGACATAACTGTTCAGTGAGATTGCAATTGATCCTCCGCATTCAGCTCAGATTCAAAAGCAACAGTTATGACCAATTTGGCCCTCCCTCAAGTCTTTATACATTACATTTTTGCCTAACTAACTATATTGAAAACATTTTTATTTTGCACATCCTATCTATTTACCCAGTTTTTATTTTTATACCAAACAAATCCTTTAAAGGGCCATTAATCTCTTTAATTTTCCATTGATACCTATTTATTTCAGCAGGTGCTCTTAGGTAGTCTATGTAGGCCTGTTCATATTTCATATATCTGAAACTGAACAGAGAAATTATTTGCAAGATTATACTAGTATGGGATCCCTTATCTGGAAACCTGTTATCCAGAAAACTCTGAATTACAGAAAGGTTGTCTCCCATTTTATCCAAATAATCCAAATGTTTAAAAATGATTTCCTTTTTCCCTGTACTAATAAAACAGTAGCTTGTACTTGATCCAAACTAAGATATAGTTAATTCTTATTGGAAGCAAAACCAGCCTGGGTTTATTTAATGCGTATATGATTTTCTAGTAGAAAAGATCCAAATTATGTAAAGATCCGTTATCCAGAAAACCCCAGGTCCCGAGCATTCTGGGTAACAGGTCCTATACCTGTATAGTATATTGAATTTTAAAACATGAAATTTTTACATGGCACCCAATTTATTTATAAATTAAATCCTTATTTTAGTAGGTATTTGCAGAAGAAGTTTTAATTCAAAACAATACAGGCAAATGATAATGTACATGGGACCTTAAACCAACGTGACACTAAAACTATATGTTGCTGCGTGAGAATCATGGGCAGCTAATATGAAGCATCTATGCATTTATTCAGAAGATATGCTTTAAATTAAAGTTTTTTCCCCTCTGCTTTACTCTATTTCCCATAATAACATTTGAACGAATTCCCCCAGCACCAGGTGTGAGTGGGATGGAAGAAAAGATGAAGCATCGTTGGAGAGATGGACAAATGAATGTATGAGATAAAACATATAAAATGTATTTATTTGGAGCAATGGGTTTGTAGAAGCCTAAATAGTTAACAATAATAGCGTAGGCTAACACCATGATATAGACCTTTGCCCTGTGCTAGTTAAGCGACTCGTCCCGGCTTTGCCTTGGAGATGGAATGAGTGAGGATCTGGCTAACAAATTAATAAGGCTTTAAAGCCCAGCTGTTAGCAATTTGGCTGTGTGCTAGGCCACTTTGCCAGTCCCACTTTTGTTAAATGGATAGACCAAAAATAATGAACCATGTTGAAAACAAAAAGATTGGTTCCTTTTGTAAGGCAAACAGGGTTTTGACCTACTTTCAATGTTACTATAGCAAAGGACAATGGAACGCGTCATATATCAACACGTTTCTGTACAAATAACGTTTCGAACTGAATGTTTAATGTTCCATTCTGCATTTTCTGTTAGTAGTTATAGTAGGTGTGAAATTATGAGATTCTAGCAGAAACAGCATTTTCAGTACCCAAGGAATTTAGTAAAGTAAAAAATGTAATCAATAAATAATACTCAAAATTTAAATAGGACTGGATTATGTACTACTGTATGTTTAGCTACAGACTATAGGTCCTGGACATCCATTATACTACTTGTCACTGTAAACGAGGTAGTACCCATGAATACTAATCTCAGACTGAGCACACATAAACTTGCATAGCTGCTAATACACAAACATAACAAGAGACACAGTACATTGTCATGAAATTGATTGTGATACTATCAGGATTTAGAAGATGGTGCCAATTAGGTCTGCTTTTTAATATGTTGAGCTGATGTTAATGCTATATAAATGTTTCTTATTAGCTCTCTTTCTCTCTCTGTCTGTCTCTCTCTCTATGCAGTGCAATACCATAGCTGCTGATGACATTATCCACTTTTACAACCAGAGAGATTCCATATATAGTTTTATACATCTTTCCCTCTTTCTTATCTGTAAATCTGCTTTATGCATACGAGTGAAAGCTGGCATATTGCTTCCTTGTATAAGATTATACATAATTATGAGCAATAAAAGTTCTTTTCCATTATTATCTAATGTCAGTCTTTAAGATATGCATTTTCAACTGCACCAAGCTGGCAGCACCATCATAATATGAAGAGAATATCCTGTACAAAATAGGCTATTCTTCATATTGATATATATATATCTCAAGCATAACATAGTTTCAGTGTGCACTATATGCTAAATGCAATGCACAATGCTGTGTCTCTCACCGTACCAACTTCTGAACTTGCCCCACCCTCTCACCCTATGGGGCAAATTCACTAAAGTGCAAAGGGGCTAACGCTAGCGCTAGTTCGCCAGTGTGACATCATTTCGCAACTTCGCCAATTTACTAACAGTGTCCCTTGCGAAAATTCTCTAGCGAAGTAGGTAGACTAGCACAACTTTGCACACTTACGCCAGGGACGTAACTGCACTAATTAACTAAGATGCCCATTTTATTGAACGTTACCTCTTACGCTAGACTTTACTTCACCAGGTCAGACCCGGCGAAGTTCAATACAATAGAAAGGAGTTTGAAAGTCCCAATAAAATGCTGAAGTGTTTTACTTTTTTAAGGGTGATAGGCTGAAAAAGATTTTTTAGGGTACCCTCTTTCCCCCCTACATTTCCTAACATATGGCAACCCAACTGTATAGGGGGCACTTGTGTAGGGCAATAGAGCACCTTTATTTGAGTTATTAAATGTTTCCTTGGCTTGTGTAGTGTAATGTAGTGGCTGCAGCATGTACGCCTATTATACTTTAACTTTGCGCCGTATGCAAATTTGGAACTACTAGCCTAATTTCGCATTGCCTGACGAAGTAACTGTAGCGCAACTTCACTACCATTTGCCTCCCTGAGCGAAACTTCGCATTTTTAGTGAATTTGCATAGTGCTGGCGAAACTAAGTAAGAAACTAAAGCGAAGTGCACTGAACTCTAGCGAAGCCAATGCCAAGTTCTTTTGGGCAGAGCCCTCTTTTCCTCCTGTAAACTTGTAATAGTTATTAGTAGTTTTTGTATGTTCATTGTATACATTCATTTATTGTACAGCACTGCAGAATATGTTGGCTCATTTAAATATGTGATCATTATAATGTTAATGTTCTAATGAAACATATTAATATCACATTACCAGAAACTCCAGTGAACTGTAGTATCATGTTAACAAGAAGTTAGACATTTATCGCAAGCTTCAATACCAAAACATGTTCCTTATTGACGCACAATGGTTATATAACAATGCACTTTTATCTGACTTATATAAAAAGGAGATATTTGTAGCCATCCTAACCCCTTTACTGAAAACCAGTAGATCTGGTTCTACCCAAGCAAGCACTTACTATTCCTTTTTGTTTTCTCTTCCTTTAGTCTATTTTCTTGCAATGATTATTCTTGCAAGTAAATTAACTTTTTTGGTATATTTTTGCAGACTTGTTGAATGTTATTTCCTGAGAGTCATGCCAGGTTAGTGGTAATATAATACCTTACATACTGGGTTCCTACGCATTCTCAGAAAAGAAGATAATGTAGCAAATATCCATTTCTAACACCACAAGCTGCAGCTCTATAATTATACACCATTTATGACGCAGGCCTTTGCCGAGCACTGACCCAGATCTTGGGTCACTGAAAATATGAATGAGCCATTGTTTGGTTTTCTCTGCGACTAGGTAAATGCATTTGGAAAAAGCAGAAGAGCTGAGACAGTGCAAACAACACGAAAAGCATGCCAGGCTTGCTGCTCTACAGAGTCTGCAAACTGCAACTCCCAGCGGTCTTAATGCTGGTAATGATGGGTTTTATAGTTTGGGGGCAACATAGATAAAAATATAAAGGCCATAGGCCCATGTAGTATGGCCATAGGCAATTCTAATAAGCAGAGTTGTTAGTTATTATCCTTGACATAATAATTGGGAAAACAATAAACATGCTTGCCGGTATTATCACTTTATATGGTAATAATGCTCGACTGGAATCAGTGTTATTAACATTTAGAATTATATTCATTCAAGTAAAAAATTATTTATGAGTGATAACACCAAAATCAAATTATATTAAAATAATAAACTGCAGCTCTCTGTTCCTGGCAAACAGCCTGAATTTTCATCCAGCAAGAGCTGGGGGCTGCAGACTACACTTATTAGAGGTATGAACTCTTATTATGATTCCTTTGTACATGGCTCCCTGTATTGCTAAGGGCCTATCTAGGGTTGCCACCTGGTCGGTATTTTACCGGCCTGGGCGGTAATAATTATAGTTGATCCCAATGTTATTAATAGGGAAAAAACATAAATATATAGGAAGGCCGGTATTTTTTTCCAGAAAAGGTGGCAACCCTAGCCCCATCTTCATGCCTCAAGAAATCATTATACCAAATGCAGATGTCTGGTGGAGAACATATCTATAGCACTTTACACTTATTGCAGGCTAAATAGAAAGAAAAGTTTAATTTAAAGAAGGCCATCTTTTTCACCCTTCCCCCTGAAAAGGGCATTTCAGTGTGCCGGCTCTGTTTCCTCAGGGACCTATTGCTTTTATCCCCTTCTAATTTGCATCACAAAAGGGGAATTATATAGCATTTGCAAACTTTGAATTGAAAGGGATTATCTTTATTAAGGGTGTGCTGTTTGCTTGTTATTTCATACAGTATATCCATATAAATAAGAAGATTAGCCCACTTAAACATATATTTTTAAAGGAAAAGTGATTTTTTTAAAAAAATTATTTGTTATGATACAGGTAAAAAAAATGTTGTTCCCCTACTTTGTATAACTAACTGTTATTTCCCATTATGTATGAAAACTCAAGGCACTGGCCTAGCCACACACCAGTAATGAATCCAATTGAAGAAAGAAAGCCAATACCTGTGTTTGCAGCAAATGGGGTGACCCCAATTTTATTCCATTTTAGTTTAGATTAATATTAAACTAAAAGAAAATACATAAAATCTGATTAGGTTTGTCTTGGAGTGTGCACCCTTGGCAGATATTTGGAGAGATAGAGGACTTGATAAAGAAAAGGTTTCTAAAATTGTTTCATTGGCTGCCAGTTTCGATAAATACAGGGCCTATCACAGCCAAGTTACAGCAACACTGCCATCTTATCATTTGCCTCTTCAGTGTGTTCCATGTACTATTTATAATACAAATATGTAATACACAAGCTGTAATGTTATTTTATACCCCAAGAATGGTTAGATTACATTTATATGTTGCAAAAGTTGCTTTTATTTGCCCTGCCTCAGCCAAGCTTTCTTAAGTCTTCAGGCCTATGGCAGGAGAAGCACCATGTGTGAAGCACATGGAGCAGTGACAGACAGACAGACTTCCACTGAATAATGCTCAAGTGAGCGTCTTTTGAGAGGAGATCCGCCTGTCACTGCTCTTTGTGCTTCAAAATGACCCATGTGCTATAGGGTTTATTCTAACAGTTTAATCAGTCACAACACTCTGAAAGCAGTAGGGAACTAAAGCCAGGTTTTTAGATAAAGGGTAATTAATTGTGCCTTGTGAGAGTGGCTGCAGTGAAACCAGACAGAGCTGCAACTTTGTCCAGACAGAAGGAGCCACACAAGCACCAGAAAATGCATCCTTTTAACTACACTTCCTTACATAATGTTTACTCATTGTTTGCACACAGACGTAAACATGTTTTATGAACCCTTTCAATCTGCCCAATGTCAATTTGGGTGATGAGCAATGCCATCTTGTTATATCATAACAACCATCGAAATGGCCTCCTGTTCCAACACGTCATTCCATTGCAGTGATTTCCGGGCTGCACAACATGCTCAATGTTCATTTTTAAACTAAACCTTGAAGTAACCCTCATTATAACTGATTAAGAAAGTCTAAAGTTTTAAGTTTAAATGAGAAAAATTATGAAAGGGTTGGGGGTAGGGTTGCCACCGGACCGGTATTTTACCGGCCTAGCCGGTAAAATTGATGGTTGATCCCAATGTTATGAATAGGGGAACACAAAAAATATATAGTAAGGCTGGTGTTTTTGTTCCAGAAAAGGTGACAACCCTAGTTGGGGGGCATTTTGTCTGTGACTGTATGTGGTCAGAGTGTCATAAAATTACCAAGTTCATGTCCAGACCAAGTCTTCATGTTTTTTTTTTTTTTGTAAGAATAGTTTGTAGTTTAGCATAATCAAAATAGTAGTTCCTACTATATTATGTATATATATATATATATTTATTTCTGTAGCTCTACGTATGTACATAGCACTATCCTATACGGCTAAATATGTCCCTTGATAGACAGAAGGTGTGGTAAGGAAATGGATATAGGGGCATGGGCAGCAGGGCAAGGCAAAGCATATTTGACCCTGGAAGTGGTCCTGATAGAAATGTTACCATTTGAATAAAAAACAATTAAATAGCTTGTTCTTATACTTCTTCTACTGTATAGGGAATAGTGTAACCAGTGAGTGGAGTGAAATGCACATGTTAATATTCAAATTGAGGGCTATTGTCTTATCTGTTAACCAGAGGCTGATTGCCCTGATACAGGGAATATTCTGCTGAGTCCTACACATGGTGAACTTCACAAAAATTTTTGCCAGGGGGAATTTTTTTTTTAACTAATAGAACCCCAAACCGGAATGCGGGCTCTATCAGCCCGCACCTTCGGTTTGGGGAATTTTTTTAGCCCATAGGTGCCCTTTAATGAAACTCAGGGGTTTTGCTCACCATCGACGCAAATAAGAAATGTATCAAATAATGTATCAATTTAGAAGAGGCTACAGAGTCAGTGACCCCTTGAGCTGCATCAGAAAAAAATAAGAAAGTGAAAAATTAAACTTCAATATTAGTAAAACCGTTATCAATTACAATGCAATAATTGTTAGCATTACAGAGCATTTGTAATGCTGGAAAGAGCAATAAAAAGAGGTTTAATAATTAAAAAATTATAATAAAAAAAAAGAAGCAATGACCGTGCAGAATCTGTCGTGTTTTTTTCTTACAAGGTAGCACTTGAGAAAATCACATTTATTTCTACTCTATTGCAGGTAAATCTGCCCACCTTTACCATATTTGTTGTGGGCACAGGTAAAAAATAGTTTTAGGGTAGGGACAGACAGGGAGATTCGGGGAGATTCAGTCGCCTGGCGTTTTTAGCAGGCGACAGAATCTCCCCGAATCTCCCTGTCTGTCCCTAATAGTAAAACTCCTGCATGTTCCGGGTCAGACTGAGAATGGTGTCTTTTCTGACATACAACAATAGCTGGACACTGTTAATCTTTTTATGTAATCCCTTAACTCCTGTCAGAATGCAGGTTGCTAACAATATGAACATCCATACGCATGAAGGGCACAGGTTAGTCCTGTGTTCTACTATAAGTGTCATTAGTGTATTGCACTGATCCTGGGAGATTTGCAGTACATCCAGACAGCTATCCATCCTAGCCTATATATAGTTCATGTGCATCTGGGTCAACACTGAATCTTGAAGTAACTTGTACAGTTACAGTAATGTTTGCCTTTAGAACCAACCATATAGCGGCAAATTGGTCACAATGTTACTACTGGCTGCTAGCATTATCTAAATGGTCAAAGGCAGATCTTTTATTATTATTATAGGGAATCTAAAATAGAATACAAAAGGAAGTGCACAGATAGAATAGTATTGTCTTAACTGATAAAGATAAGTAATAAAGTTCATAGAGCCATAACATGTTTAAAAATGGTGTCTCGTCGATGTTCCCCCTTTCGGGTATATATATATGCATATAATAATGTCAGTCCTTCATCTTATGATTTAACTTCAGTCTTCCACCAAGTAATATAATGACACAATAAATGAGTATATAATGTTATATATATTTAACATAATATTGCTTTAATAAGTATTAAAATCACAACCAATTTTCTGCTCACAAGTATAGCCAGATCATAAAGCATATAGTACCCAAAGCAAAATAAAAATCTGGACTTTTCTGGGACCAGGAAGGCTTCTCCAGTTGAGCATGTGATCGGTAAATAAATCACACCACTGTAATATCCATTTCAGACAAATGTCTTTCCAATAGTGGAGTGGCGCAGAATTGGAATAAGAGAATTATACCTTTTTCTATCTTTTATAATTATAGATTTCCAGATCAAGTTAAATTTTATAAAGTTCATAATGTAATGACATTACATTCAATATATAATATGTCTAGCACCAACCAACCCGTCTCTTGGAAGAACTTTTGAGTAATATAAACTGGTACACAAATACTGCATTTGTACATCAAACTTAAGGATCATGGCTTATTGTGTGCAGCATCTGTGAAAAAACGTAATATTTCATGCATGGGTAATTAAAGCAATGGAACTAATGAAGGCATTCATTCTTTTCATGCTCTTGTGGCGTGCCCATTTTACCAGATTAGCCAACCAATGCTCTCTGTGGCAACATCTGGAGTGACTGTTACACAATCCTATAACATTGCAGGTGGTCACCTTTTGTGGGAAGTCAGAAACTCCTTCCTCCAACACCCACTGCCAACAGAAGGCTTTCCATTGGAGAACCTATAAGTGTATGTTATGAATATATAGCAGCTGAAAGGGTGCATTTGCAATATTATATGCAATATGTAAAGTGTAAAAAAGGATTGTTAGTCATTTTATTTGCACTTTGCCCAATGTGTGGGGCATTGTGCAAATTGGCATACACTCAATTTTTTGGTTCCTGGACCCCTTTAAAGTTTGGTTATGCCATAGAGTAAAAATGTCATATGTAACCCTCCACTCAAGAGCCTCCCTTTGTATTTTCCTGTGATTAAGCCAGATCACAAGAGGTACAGTATATGTTTTACTTGTGGCGATTGAAATGTTGTTCAATAACAAGTCATTTTTGGGAGACATCACCTGCAGTAGCAGAGATTTAACCGTGGATAACACTATTTCTATGTGCCATTACCCTAAGCATTTGTTCCTTATTCACTCTGTCCCAAATACCAATCCTAGTCAGTGGTTTTGAATGCTTCGTAAACACAGCCCAAACTACCTTGTGTTGCTTAGGCACCAATACAAAGAATAATAAGCCCTTCAAATTACTTAAGACTTAATTCATGACCATCGGGGTCACAAGTGCAAAGGCATTTAGGGGAGCAAGAGGACAGGCAGTAAGGATAGGGTCCTGATGTGGGCTGCTCATCCTACTCAGAGGTAGGTGGTGGGACAGGGAATGCCTACATAGTCAGTGTTGTATTAGTGAAGGAAATCGCAGGTCTCTGTGTTCTGAAATGGAGTTTGGTCACTACCTTATTTTGCACTTTGCATGCAGAAAATGGGTTTGCAAATGAAACCCAATAAGTGTAGATCACTGGGTCCCAGTACACAGACCCATGTCTTACTGCAGCCTCTCACCACAGGAACTGCATGCTACTTCCTTTTTTAGGGGAATTCATATTAAAAAGTTGTTTCTCAAGTGTTTTACATACTGCCATAGACTTAGCAAAGCTTGTTCGTCACATGCTGATAACCGAAACATACCAGTACAAGATTTATATCGCTAGTATAGCAAATACAAACACCCCCTTTCAGCCCAGGGAAGCACCCATCCTACAAGTGGGTGCATTAAAACATGGGTCCCACATTTTATGGATGGGTGTCTCTTTGCCTTAACCAGGCATATACTGACAAATTGTGTATTCTGATAAATGCCAGAAGGGCTGCTCTGAGAAGCCATGGACAGATTACATAGTTACATAGTTAAATTGGGTTGAAAAAAGACAAAGTCCATCAAGTTCAACCCCTCCAAATTAAAACCCAGCATCCACACACACACACACACCTCCACTCTTTCACACAAACCCTATTTGCCCTTAGCTATACTAACTGTAGAGTTTAGTATCAAAATTGGTCAGGGGAGGGAGGTTGTTTGGGCCTATGTGTTCTTTAAATTTCAGGGCCAATTTAAAATCCCAGTCCAGACCTGGCCACAACCTTCCTCTAGTTATGCGTTAGGTCAATCAATATTATTGTGTTGAGCTGTGATTCTATGACTTCCTATGTTTGCTTACTGGTTTATGCTGCATTTCTTGTGATTACTCACAATTTCATATTATGCATAACATCCTGTTTTCCCCTTCCACTTAAACTCATTAAACTTTTGAAACTCTCATATATACCTGCAAACACTAATGTAATGTGTTATTGTTTTTACTGCCTTATCAGAATCTTGTTTTTAAATACGCTATTTCATAATACCTTGTTTAATGGAGCCATCTTTGTAGTTGGTTGTTCTACCAACCATTATCATTGTTTTTTCTTTCAGAAGAGATGAAAGAGACTGACAGATTTAATATATTTTTATATTTGAAACACTTGTGGAGGTTAATTAGTCCATACAGTGTATTAGTACTGCTGACTGTAACATATTAACAGTATAGTACATTGCCAAAAAAATTAAAATTTTATTATAAAGTTTTGTAAAAACTAATGTGAAAATACAACATGAGTCTCTAGCTGAAGGCAAAAATTCTGTTCTTCTACAAGATGAGGTCTAGCGTGGAAGACTGATCACCATCCTGGAGAACCACATCCTCTGGGGATTTAAACCGGTGTGTGATCAAAATCCTGTGTCTTTATTTCAAGCTTCTGACCTTGTTTATTTGCTGCCCACCCTATGAGATTTGTCGCCCGCTTCCGAATCTGAGCTACTGCAGGAGACAAATCTCCCTAAAATGCCATGCCCTTCACTGCGAGTAAAATACATTACTCGTGGCAAATTGACAAGAAAATACAAATAAAGATAAGGTATTTTTCCACAACTACTTTAGACAGTGGAAGAAAGATTTTAAAGTTTGCACCAGTGCTCAGAGAATGTAATAAAACATCTTACTGAAAATGTAATGTGTTCCAAAATATTACTCCACCTTCAAGCATGCAATTCACAATTAAAATAAGCAATGTAATAACTCATCTCCTTGGTGCACTTGCTCTGTGGTAGTTAGACAAAGGTGCTGTACAGCAGACCCAGAGACCAGTCTGGGCCCCCACGGCCATGGGGTCTGCTGTATTGTAGTTATTCCAATGCCTGACACCAGATAGTTCAAAGAAGGAAGGAGTTGAACTTGAGGATGGCAGTGCAAAGAGACTTTACAGGTAATGGGCCATAGAACGTTCTTTTCATTGTTGTGAATCGCTGTTGTAAAAAATTTTGAAGTGATGCAGGAGAAGCCAGTTTCTGACTCGAAGGCATTACAAATGTTTTGCCGCTTGCACTTCACACTGACATCCAATGAAAAGCTATCTTTGGATCTCTCCCAATTTGCCCACCTTGAGGACTATATGGGTGGTCGGATTGAGGACGGATCAACAAACCAACGCAATACTCTTTCCGACAGGATATTTTTGATCAGTGGGGTAAGCCCATCGGAGAGCACCATACACTGCCCAATAAGCTGTCGACTCAATCTGTTTGCAATTTATACCTGCTCATGTATGGGGACCTTTAACATGGTTGACCACATGGCCTGTGTGGCATCACTTTTTATTTGAGAGCTGCTTGTTTTTATTTCCTTGTCTTTTTATTAAAATGTTCATTTATTCTTAACTGTTATCCAAGACAACAGTTTGCGAAACTGTATTTCCCATTTAAACTGAAGAGAGACCCCAAGAGCTTGTTTCTGTTGTGGTGAGCAGTGTGGGGGACACTCCCTCAATAAAGGTAAAAATGCAGGGAAAGAATGTTCTGCTCATGATTCTTTACTGTTTTATGCTCTCATATTTTGTGTAATGGAAACTATATGCATGCCATTCTCTACTTATAGATAGGGAATAGTTTCCTTTTAATTGAATGTATTATTTAATGTTATGGCTCAGCATGGCTCTCCTTACTGTTGCTCAAACACAGATTCCTTTCAATGATGGATTTGCCCATGTAAAATGATCTCAGCTGGCTTGCGTAAGGCTGTAAAGTATGTTTTTTTCCCCTCTAAATCCTTTACTAGCAATGATCCAATTCTATGCTGGAACACATCCAAATCTACCGAGGGGATGAAATTCTATCCACAATCTTCTTTTAAAAGAATAATTTAGCCAGACATTTAAATAAGCCCTGTGCAGTTTTTCCTGAGCCTTGAGCAAAGGTTAAGTGCAACCTAGCGCTGGAACATGGGGTACATTGATGCAAGCCAAACAATGCTGAGATTTTATTGCAAAACAGCCTTTCAGGTTTAACCGTTAAAATCTAGAGGCTGAGAAGAATGTGCTACCATCAAGGAATGGTACCTCCACTGCACACAAGTTGTTTGAAGATATGAGAGTGTTGATTTTCATTGCTCCTGGTGTCTATTCACATGGGAACTCCAGCAGAATTCATACTCTAAAGTAGGAAAACACGTACGCTTTCTCTTGCAACGTATGTAGCTCTTTTTTTATTTACACAATCAGTTTTGAAAACAGGTTTTTATCTGAAATTTCCTAGTGAGAGATCATTGATATGATCAGTGAACTTCTTTTCTAGCGCTTTGTTCATCCTTCAAACCCAGGACAGATGTATTAATGCTATAAAAACATGCAGATCACTATGAGATACACTTGGATACACATGATTTAAGTATGATGTAGAATGAGTCATATGAAAGGCATGTGCACCCTGAATGTTTTCTCAGCAAAGTCAAATGTAAATAAGTGGTAGCCAAAGAGACACCTTGTAGCAAACTACATATATTCAAATTATAGTGCCTTGTCTGGGCTTTTCATCTTTCTTAATACTTCCTTCAATGTTGTTTTCCTTCCAAACTGAGTATTCAGTGTTTAACAAAACACAAAGGTTTTCTAATATAACATAAAGTAAGTATTTGCCCTCTATAGTCTTCCTTTTTAACTATTTCTTGAAAATTACTACATTATGTAAGGACTGTGGGTGCACTTGCACAGTTTTTGTGTAGGGATAAATATACAATGATCTCCCCCTGCATAAGCACCTTCACCCATTTGGAATTGGTGTTCCTTGCAACCATCCTTACCAGTGGTGTAACTAGACATTAATGGGCCCCATTGCAAATAATTTTCAGGCCCCCAAAATGTCAAGATCAGTTTTACCAATATGTATTAGGAAAACCGAACCTGGTTAGGGTGAGAAGGACTGAAAGGAGTCAAAAAGCCCTTCAAAAGAAATTACATGCAAAGTGTAGCCTTCTGAAATCAGATCACTGCTCTCCAAGTCCTACTCCTGAGAAGCCATGTTCCAATATCTTGCACTGATGAGATCTAACAAGATTGAAAAATTAGGCTGTCTGCAAGTTTGGATATATGGCTTTGAACCATTAGGCTGTATCTGTGCTATAAAACAGCGGTTCAGGATGAATAGTTGGCCAAAGGGATATAAAGGAGTTATTAGCATGTCTCTGCCCATGATGCCTTATGGGAGAATTTAAACTCTCATTTTTGAGATCTAGGCAGTGCTGTGTGTATGGCATGAGACAAACAAATACCTTCTGATTTCAGAAGGCTTCACTTTGCACTTTTGCATTATTTATTGAAACTGTATATAAATTAGGGCCTCATGTGGCCCCTATACCTCCTGGGTCCCCCTGCAGGTTGCAGAGTCTGCTTTCTCTGTAGTTACACCCCTGGTCCTTAATGTATTTACTTTGTTAATCAAAAGGGTCGTTTGCCTTTACGTTAACTTTTAGTATACTATAGAATGGTTCGTTCAAAGGAACGTTTCAGTTGGTCTTAATTTGTTTTCAATTTTTTTTATAGTTTTTAAATTATTTGCCTTCTTCTGACTCTCTCCAGCTTTCAAATGGGGGTCACTGACTCCTCTAACAATACAAATGCTCTGTAAGGCTACACATTATTGTTATTACTACTATTGTTAGGACGTATCTTTCTATTCAGGACTTATCCTATTCATACTCCAGTCTCATTCAAATTAGTGCATGGTTGCTAGGATAATTTGTGCCTTTATAAGAAATAAATAGTTTGGTGCTAAATAAATGAATTTTTTTTAAATATAACTGGTACTACCAAAAATATATTTTAAAGAGTCCAAAACAAATTAAAGTTAAGCTACATGGAAGGCATACTCACAATTCGCCCAAGTCCCAAAGAGCAAGCAAGTCAGAGACAAATTTCAAAGAAAGTTATGCGAGTGCCTCCAACAATAATGAATCAATAAGTAAAAATATAGAAAAATTTATTAGGACATAAAAAACAGACCTGTTTTACTGACTCGAGTATAAGCCTAGGGTGAGAAATGCAGCAGCTACTGGTAAGTTTCACTAATCAAAAATTGAGGCATGTGTGGGTTAAATGTTTGTGAATAGGGTATTTAAAATAATAGCCCCCTTCCTGGCCCAGACCTGCTCTGATGCAGGTCAGAAGCGCAGCCATCTTCCATCTTCAGGGAACAATGTCGGATTGGAGACCTGAGGCTTCCGCCACAGGGCCCCTGCACCCTAATTTCTAGCCCCCTACCTGACCCAGACAGGTGCAGGTCAGAAGCGCAGGTGCTCACTTCTAGCCCCCTACCTGACCCAAACCTGTTCTGGAGGAGATGCAGGTCAGAAGTGCAGGTGCTCACTTCTAGCCCCCTACCTGACCCAACCCTGCTCTGGTGCAGGTCAGAAGCACTGGAGCATTTGCATCGCGAGCATGGCTTTTTTGTGGAGCCTGGCAGGGGATCCTGAGGAGGGCCCTGTGAAAGTCCGACCCTGCACCACCCCCTAGAGGCCCCCCTACTCCAGTCACAGTGCACTGACTCGAGTATAAGCCGAGGTAGACTTTTTCAGCTATTTTGGGTGCTGAAAAACTCGGCTTATACTCAAGTATATAGGGTAAGTCAGTAGCATATTTGTGGCCAAATTGTACAAAAGCCGACTTATAGGGCAATAAAAAAACTGCTTGTCAAAAGCCCTTTGGATTTCTCTTTTGAGGTACAATTTTACTGTAGTACTTTATTACATTGTTATTTGTGTTTTTCATTCACTTGGCGTCAGTAGCACCATAATGCTGCAAATGCAATATTTCTTGATATCAAGAGCCCTATTATATATATTTGTGTGTATATATATATATATATATATATATATATATATAGGTTTTTTAGGTTATATATATTTGTGTGTATATATATATATATATATATATATAGGTTTGCAGAGAGCCGTGAATAATATCTGATCTGTGTATTTTCCAATTAATCAATAAATCAATCGTATTCTTAACAGCTTCTTTTTTAAAGATCAATTATAACTCAAATTGTAGTCCCATAGCTACATAACAGCTTATTTATTTAAACTGTATTAGCTGTTCTAAAGTAAACGTTTTTTTTTTTACCCTTGCAAGGTAACAGTGAGTTACAAACACAAAGCCAATTCCCTTTTATTTTGGAGTCATTGGCCCATTCATTGTGTTTTTATAAGGTACAGCAGGACCTATACACCAAGGTGGAGCAGTGCAATCACTGAGCCAAATCTGGTTTTCCACTCAGTTCCTTTCCCCCCCGAAATAAATATTTATTTGTTTGCTTCATAAAAAGAAATGAAATGGTAAACCACTTTCCAATTTGAAACTGCAATTAAAAGAAGTTACAGGACTAACTTGAAAAAAAACTTATTAAACATATTAAACTATTAAAAGTCTTTATTAAGAAATAACTTACTGAAACTCCATGTACTATCCTCTAGACAAGTTGACATTGAGCACCTTAATTTCTCCTCTCTTGCTATCTCCTATAATGAAATAAGCACCGCACTATGGATCGCCCAATCGCCTTTTCTGAAGAGGTGCCCGGACTGGCAATCTGTGGGTTCGGGCAAATACCCGATGGGCCGCTTGCTTTAAAATGTAAATGGGCTGCTCACCTAAAAATGCATATTAGGTCTGTCTTTAATATGTAAATGGACCACTCCGTTTAGAAATGTAAAGCTGTCCATAATAGCAGTGGCGTAACTACCAGGGTTGCAGAGGGTGCAATTGCACCAGGGCCCCCATCCCCATGGGGCCCATCGGAGCCACAAAAATGGTTATGGTAGGAGGTTATCTAGGGGGAGATTTTACAGCACACATGCTATCAACACTCCAGCATGCGATTTATAGAGGTAAGGGCCCCACAGGGGGGCCCAAGTGCCCATCCTGTATCAGGGCCCACCAGGGAGTAGTTACGCCACTGCATAATAGCCAACCACAGCTAAGCCGAGACATTTGTTGCAAGGACTAGTTCCAGCAAATAGGGTGTTTAATATTGTTGGGGATAATATGGTAAAGGACTCTTAACTTAAAATATCTATTAAGAAACACTAGTTCTAGTTAACCTTGGGGTCGGAAATATATATCATGCTTTGCATGCGCGTGAATACATGGGCTGCTTTTACCTCTCAGTCCGGCCCTGGCAAGCGGAGTTTTGTTACGTTATCTCTCAATAAAGACTTTGCGGTTTTAAAGTTTAATATGTGTTGGTGTTTTATTTCATGGTATACTCACAAATTTTTTCAAAAATGTTTGATGTTACTGGTCCTTTAATGCCTGTCCTGCAGCCAGACTGCAGATGCAATGTATCACAAAGCAGCTCTACTCCACTCCACATTCTTCTTTGTTAATCGCACAACATACAATGCATTGTGGGAATTGGAGTCTTTGCAGTAGGAGAACAGAAGTCAACCGTGTTTAAAGAGGCAGTTCTCCTTTGACTTAACTTTCAGTGTGTTATAGAATGGCCTATTTCTAGCAACTTTGCTATTGGTTTCAGGCCCGGACTGGCCATTTGTGGGTTAGGGCAAATGCCAGAGGGGCTGCTATAAGGTGCCATAGAAAGTCAGTATTTAGTGGGCTGGTGGGGGCTGTTTGGGCCTCTATGTGGGCTGATGGGCCTCTTCTGTACCTGAAATGCCAGGGCCTATTTTAATTCTCAGTCCAGTCCTGATTGGTTTTCATTATTTATGAATTGTTTGTCTTCCTTGTCTGACCCTTCACTGACCTCAGCAGCCAAAAACGGTTGCTCTGTTAGACTACAATTTTATTTTTACTGTTACTTTTTATTTCTGTTTATGCTGGCTCTCTCCTGTTCATATTCCCGTCTCTTTCAAACCACTGCATGGTTGCTCAGGTACATAAGACCCTAGCAACCAGATAGCTGCTGAAGTACCAAACTGGAGAGCTGCTGAACAAAAAGCTGAATAACTGGAAAAAACATAAAACTTACAAAATGGCGATGAATGCAATGAATACAAGCTAATTTAAAGTTGAACAGTAAAAAGTAACAGTAAAAGTTCAAGTAAAGGTAAGATATTGCTTAAATTGCAGTTATATTTTACAAATAACTTTAGAGATGTGACATAATATTTTCCTTCATTGTGCAAGAAACATTTCTTGGGTGGCTATGCCTTTTAAGTATTTACATTTCAACTAGTTCTTATCATTAATGCCTAACCATCAGCATAACCTGTTTTACAAGAGCCACATGGGTCTCTGGCAATGGACTAAATTCCACAAGTGAATACAGGTATGGGACCTGTTATCCAGAATGCTTGGGACCTGGGGTTTTCTGGATTATGAATCTTTCTGTAATTTAGATCTTCATGCCTTAAGTCTACTAGAAAATCATGTAAACATTTGTAGGGACCCATAAGTACCATGGCCCTTATGGCTTCTTCCCTTGCCCTTTCACT